>QZLH01000002.1:274330-341895 GCA_003833135.1 Oehlia diaphana
TATATAATAACCGATTTTATCGTCTTTGCCGATCATTTCCAAAATTGGATTTGTCGAAAAAACAGTTTTTGTTAAATAACTCGAAAATGGCCTTCTAAACCCCTTGTAAGTAAATTTGCAGAGCGGACGAAAATACATCTAGTGCAGGAATTTAAAGGTTTTATTTTAAATAAAAAAATTTTCAGTTTAATTTTTTTGGAAAAATTGCTGCGCCACACTGCGCCATCAACCTGGCAGACGTGCTTTTTTATAATAGTAATGACCTGCAAAGTTAATCACATGACTTTTACATGATCCTTTTGCTACGGGAGTCCTTAATTTTTAATAATACAATTTTTTTAAAAAATTATTATTTTTATTATTAATATAATAGATTCATTGCAAAAATTAATATTTTTACTAAATACTAATATGTAATGATGTAATGATTTTTAAAAACTCTTTGCAAATATCGTTTTTTATTATACTTAAATAGTTAATAATTATACACAGTGAAATTCGATATAATGGAACCATCCGTTCCCTTAGTAAAATTTGTCAAAAATCCGTTATATCAAGAATTCCGTTATATCGAGGTTCCGGTATATCGAATTTTACTGTGTATTTCAAAAATCTGCACTTAATATTAAAAAGGATAATGAATTTTGAATTTTTCGGGCTTATGATTTGTCAGGATTGTGAGCGTCGGGTTTGTCGGCGGGATTTCGTAGTAAGTTCAATCGCGGATTAGATTATTCAATTAAACTGATTAATCACTAATCCGACATCTTAATTCTTAACCGGTTAAATTTAAAAAATTTTTAATTTGCTAAATATAAAAAAAACGTTAAGAAGTATTATTAATATGTATTTATTATTTGATAGGGAGTTGGGATGTTCGGATGATGATTAACTATTTCCGGTTTAACGTGACGCGTCCTTTTACCCTTTACAGGTTATTTTATAGTATATGAATGCAATTGTATAGCATAATAAAAAAATATCAGCACCGATGAAAAAGCATGATTCTATTTGACTATGAGATATGTAATATTATATTAAAATTTCAATGTTCAATGTTAATGGAAGAAAGAGAGAAAATTTTTTTTTTTCAAAGTTATTATTAATTATCATAAAGAATTATTTATCAGATGGAAATATACAGTATCTATTATTTCATATTTCTCTTCAAAAAAAAAAAAAAAAAAAAAAAATACTGCGAAGATTGGCATCAAGACGTGCTCGATGAACAGAAGTATGATTTCCAGTATCTGAAAAAAGCCGCTCTCTTAGAATGGAGATTGTGGGAATATGGATAAAATTACTATTCGGGAAAATTTATTAAATGAATATATGACTACAAATAAATAAGTCATTACTACAACATAATATATATCTGATATGCTGCAGTTAAATTAAATTGCCTATTATACTATATATATTAAGATATTTATAGTTTAAACTAAAGTGTTGATGATAAAATACTACGATCCTATCAAAAAGGCCTCCCAAAAAGTGCCACCCATATAATTACGCATTGCACCATGCCGCTACTACAACCAATAATATAGGAAGCGGAACCCGTTGTGAATCCGGAGCAAAAAAAAAGACAAAACTAAAATTTGCGATTTTATTGGCTAACGATCGAGAAACCACAAGTTTTTCATATTTCGTAAAAAATATTGTTTATTCCCATTATTCAAAGAAATTCAATGATTTGTTACAGTATCATTCTGTTCGTGAAATGTTTTATTTTAACTAATACAGTTTCCGGCATATATCCGTGATAATAATATATATATAAATAGCTATGATAATATAGATAAATAGAATTCAAACTATTGTAAAAAATTTACTTTTTTATATCGTTATTAATGTATTATTTTTTGCCAAGTGGAGGAAAATTTGAATTATAATGAGGATTTGTAACATTTTTTGAATTATTATTATTATCTTTTCCTCTATTTCCCCAAGTATCTCCTCTATCATCGTTATCACCATGATTTCCTCTTTGATAGTTTCCGCCACGTCCATTTCCCCCTCTTCCTCTATTTCCCCAAGTATCTCCTCTATCATCGCCACGTCCACTTCCACGATTTCCCCCTCTTCCTCTATTTACCCAAGCATTTCCTCTATAACTACTACCACTATTACCATCACCACTACCACCACTACCGCCAAAATTTCTTCCTTGATAGTTTTCACCACTTACTCTTCCATAACTTTCCCCTCCTCTTCCCCTATATGGTCTTCTTTTTCCACGTTCTCCTCTTTCTCTTTCACCTTGTCTAAAAACACTTTTAGGAATCTCATCAAGTTTTCTCATAACATTTTTAATATCATCTTCACTACAATCATTAATTTCTTGTGGTTTAACATTTAAAATTCTTTCAAAACCTTCATTATAGTTAGGTAACTTATACATTTGTTTAAAGGTTTCTAAAATATTTAAACCTTTACTACCATGTACTTGAGTAGGATGATGTTCTCTGGCTAATATACGCTTTTCACAAATTTCAAATGGTGTATCCAAAATTATCGCATCTATTGACAATTTATGTTGATACGCTATATTTATCCATATCTTACGTTGATCTTTGTCAAAGTTACATCTATCTACTATTACATTTTTTCCCTGTAATATTAAAAGAATAAGTAAGAAAAATGAAATATGGTAATTATGGTGTAATAATAATATTATAATTATTATATAATTCACCTTTTTAAGTTGTGCTTTTAAAATCTCTTCACATGCTTGTCGACTTCCTAAATCATCTTGATTTACTCTAAACCAAATCTACAAATTTATATAAAAAATTTATTATATCACTTTTTTTTCATGACGAATTATATATAATTTAGAAACTTACATGATCAATTTGACATAATTTTTTAGAAAAAGTTGATTTACCAGACCCAGGTACTCCAACACAAACTAAAATTCTTTGCTTCGGTTTATCAATCTCGTTAGTATCCTTTAATGTATCTTTTTCATCTACATTTACTAATGAATTCCCTTTATCAGTTTCGTTAGCATCTTTTAATATATTCTTTTTATCATCATTTGACAATAAATTATCTTCAATAATTTCATTAGCATCCTTTAATGTACCTTTTTCTTCATCATTTGCTAAAGAATTATCCTTATTAATTTCTTTAGTTTCCGTTAATGTATCTTCATTATTTGCTAATGGATTATCTTTATTAATTTCATTAATATCCTTTAATGTATCTTCTTCATTTACAAAAACATTATCCTTATCAATTTCGTTAACATCCTTTAATGTATTAATTACTTCTACATTGTTTTTAAATATTTTTTCTTCATTAACACAAATTTCCGTCAAATTTTTCAAATTATCATCGGATGATTGAATATCATCAATAGATTCTTTACCAGTTTTTAAACTCATAACAAAAAAGAATGAAAGAATTATTTTGTTTTTTATTTATTTATTTTTTTGTTATTATTATTATTTCAGGAAAAAAAAGATCTCTTATATATGTATTGAAGATCAATTTTATGTTACGTTGAGTAATACTGTACAACCCCAATATCGGAAAAGTTTTTCCATTGATTTATAATATATCTAGGGATGGCACGTGATTTAAAACAAGATGTTTTAAAACAATTAAAATCAGTTTTTTATTGTTTTTATTTGTTTTAAAACATTGATCGGCATGATTATTGCGTAATTCTCGTGGTAAGCACTTTGAAAAAGCTACGTAAAACACCTCGTCAAAAGTGTAGTTATTGATTTAATTAATCGATTAAAAGATCATTTGATAAAATATAAGATTTATTTAACGAATAGTAGAGGATCGCTAGTATCACTAAGCTATTACAAAAAATAAAATTCCCAACAAGGTCGGTCTGGCTATACTCTAAATATATAGTATATGATAAAGTAAATTTTTATTGCAAATATGTATAACGTAGTAAAGGCTGGTAAAATGCTTAATGTTTTAAAACATGTTTAAAACATGTTTTAAACCGCAAAACATGTTTTAAAACGCCAAAATTGTTTTAAAACATGTTTTTTGCCATCCCTAAATATATCATTCTTACTAATAGGATATCCATTTATGTGCGACTGAAGTATGAACAGATAAACAGGTCGATCTTACATGATGATAATATTCTAAATAACGCGTGTAAAAAGTAGCTAGGGATTAAAATTATCATAATTCTAAGTTCGGTATATACTCTTAGGTATTTTAGATCTTTCTCAAAATTCATATCTATGATAGATTTATGGAATTTCAGAGACTTTAATATAATTAATATTATTAAAAAGTACATCATTTATCAAAAGACTTATATTACATATCAAATTCAATAAAACCATTATCTTCGCGTATATTAGTATGGAATGTTTGATGTGAATTGTATGACTTCATATCAGTAGATGAGAAAATTTTTATTCTTTTTTTATCTCATCCTCTTCCCTTCCTCGTTTGCCCTTCCCTTCCCTCTTTCACCTTCCTTCTCGTCTTTCCTCTCACTTTCCTCTCTCTCTCCCTACCTTCTCCTCACATCTCCTTTTCTCATACTTTTCTCTTTACATTTCTTTCCACTCTTTTCTCTCAACCTTCCTTCTCTTACTCTTTCACACCCTTTCCTTTTCCCACTGATCGATGTTGTTACACCTCAACGTTAGTGATCAGGTGGTAACAAGTCTCAAAAAGCCTTGGCTAAGACAGTAACAACGGAGAGAATCTGTCTTTAAATATTCAAATTTTTTTGTATGTAAGATATGGTATGCTAAGTAATTGTTGGACATATAGACCTGAAGTTATGCTGTTACTAGCGGCAGAGAACCGGAAGCGTACCGTGGCCATTATAGATTACGAGCCGGGCAATAATTTGTGAAGGACATATTCTTGTTATTAGAAAGCATTTATGCATTTTATTACATTCTTTGCTTATATTATTCTATTGTCATATCAGTTGTATAAACATGGAAGAAAAAGATGCCCTTTGTTTATGGACAGAAAAGAATCCTTTATAGTAAAACGCTTTAATTAAAGAGTAGTTTGTACTTATTTTTGTTAAATGATCCATTTTATAAACAATCTAATTTAGATTTGGATCCATCAGTAACATTTATTCAAGCGTATGAAGATAGTAGGACGTTTTCTCCAAATATTGATTACTGAGATATAACAGTACACGTATTTTACATTTAATAGTTTTAAATCACAGCGTATAAAGGAGTAATTTTTTTAGTGTACGGTGTTAGTAAAGTTAAAATGTATAAATAAGAAACATTAAATAAATTTTATTCGCTGAGACCACGGGAGAAAACTCGTATTCATTCATTGTATAAAATTTAAATTTCATTTGTTTTTTCGTTTAAAGCTTTCTTATTAATTATTAAAATGAATATATAATCTCGATTCGTATTCAAGAATTGAACTCTCCCCGATTAATAATTATTATATGAATGCCGAAGGATTTCCATTAATAGCTAAGCTAGTATGCTCAAAACTTGTCATTAAGTGTGTTTAACTAATAAATGCCAAATTTAAAGTTGTTGAGGTTACGAATATTACTTCGTCTTTTATATACTATAGAATAGTATCTAAATCGACTACTTTATCTGCGACTACTTCATAAGTGAAATTTCACGAGTTAAAACACTTTTAAATCATGACTGATTAATGACATAAGCGAAAGAGGCGTAATATTATAAAATCAAAGTGTGTAGACATGACACAAAAGATTGTCCTAGCAATTACTTTGGCAATTCGTGTTTCCCAAAATTTCTTTGCAGGTTCAACATTTTCGAGTGATCTTATTAATATTTTAGAATTATCAACTAATTCAAATTTAAGTCAGAGTATCCTTGGCGTACTACATAAGTTATGTAATGGATGTATTTGTACCTCGAGTTCAGAAAGAAGTGCAAATACCGAGAGCCAGTTTTTATTGGCGTGTCAAATGATTATTTTTTTTCCACAGTTGAGAATTTGATTCTTTTGAATAAATAATCTTTGTTCTTTCATAATCTTCAAAAAAAATTGACAAATTGTACTCCCTCCTTTGCTTACTTTTCTCCACTGTTACTTTCGTAACAAAATCATCCGTTGTATAAGCTTTCTAATTTAATTTGAACACAGAGGTATTGATGGATAATATATTATAATATAAAGTTAGAAATATGATATATTTGATATCTTTGGAAATTGAAAGGCAGTTAGAAATATTTTTGCCCGCTTTGAAATTATTCCCTATCTATAATCTAATGAAAAAAGAATATCATAAATATCATCGATTACGCAGATCAAAAATTTGACAAATTAAACAGTAACCGCAAATTGTTAAAATAGGAAGGTTTTGAATAGAGGTTATAATCAAAATATTTTTATACCTATTTTTTAGAAACTATTTTTTATTCATTATTTAAAAATTTTATTTAAGTGGAAAATTTATATTACAAGTTTTTTTAAGATTGTATCATAACTAAATGAATCATCGTCTAATAAATTCAAAATTTCGTCATTTGGAATATATTCCTTTAATCCAGTTAAAATTGAATATAATACAAAATGATGTTTAAACTCTGTTATCGAAAATTCTCTGCTCATGTCAAGAAGTTTTGATAACCTTTTTATAATCTATAAAATAAGTACGTAAATAAAAATTATAAGAGAGAGATCCAGAATAAAATCAGAACACATACCTGTTTTTGAACAGATTCAATTCCGTTATCTTTTGCTTCAGATGAATTCGTAAATTCTCTTAATATTAAAGATGATGATGTTTTAATCTTAACAGCATTTTGCATAACATTTTCGAATTTTTCATCCCATAATTCATAAAATTTTGATGTGCTTAAATCATTAAACTGATTTAATCCGCCCGAATATTCTTCAAAACTTAAGGTTACTAATCCATTTAATACTACCTTAACTCCATATTCTAATAATTTACCTCTAACTAATTTGTCCTTTTGTGGTATACTTGCTACGACTATCAAAACATCTAATATCCTTATTAACCAATCTAGCTTCACTTTTTTCTCGATTTTATTATTAGATTTATAGATATGGACATGAATAGCACGAAGAATCCACGAAAATGATAAAGATGGTGTCATTACATCAACACTTTGTGAATCTTCTGAAATAATACCAAAGGTACTCAAGCATTTCTCTAATAATTGTGTAAAATATTTAGTTGCATCTATACGTCCTAACTCAGACATGGTACTTATAGTAAGTGCGTATTTTCCAAGTTCGTCATTATTCTTAGGTGGGGGGAGAGAGATTGTTGAAAAATCATCGATATTGCTACAAATTTGTACTGCTAGACGAATAACATATGCTTGTGTTTTGGAAGTTGGAGATGGTATTGCATTATAAGCACTTTTTAATAAAGCAAGCAAATCTTGCTGAAGTGTTATAGCAGCAGATGATGCGTTACTCATATTTTTTGTTGTCAAATAATCATTCATCGTTGTAAGAAATTTAATTTGTAATTCCTAAAAAAATTAAATTAATGTTATTACAAAGAATACAAATTCAAAAATCATAAAGTATATTTTTACCTCCATCTTTGGATTTCCTAACTTCTCGATATTATCAAATAAACACGTTATTATTTCATTTGTAATTTTAAATATCCTCGAATTTGGTATAAATACTTTTTTCATAATTTTTTCCATACCTCGCTTTTGAATAAGTTTTGTAATTACTTGATTACCTTTGTCAACTTTTTCAAATCCACAAAGTTCTAGAATTTTACCAAGTCCTTCACCAACAAGCAATTTTCCATATTCCATATCATTAAATCCATCATCTTCACTCATTAGTATTTCCGGAAGACCATTCAATGCATATAAAAGAAATTCAATTAATGAAGTTGAATGATCGCAATGTCGAATAGCCAATAAAACACTTTGATAATGTAAATTATATTTTTTAAAAAACGGAGTATTAAATTTTTTAAGAGGAGGAAACCAATTAACTGAAGGTAGTACCAAGTTTACAGTTGAAAAAGATTTAATGATCAAGCTGCCAAATTCAACTGATGCTAAGGATGCAATATTTCCTTCTAAAAATAGTAATAACAAATAAGTAAGTTAAATTGAAAACTATCAAAAAAGAACGGAAAAAAAGAACATTACTCCGAGAAATTTCAACAAGTTCATCAAATAGAGCCCTTAAATAACTTGTTGACGGTAACCTTGAATAATCTTTTGCTTCCGAGCTACTTGTTTCTATAAATTCGTTTCCTATTTCCGAAATTTTCTCTATAACTTGCATTAAACAAGCCAAAACAACTGTGGCTAGTCTTCCACCTTTTACATCAATCATAGATTGCTGACCAAGTCCAGCGATATTTTGCAAAATATCTACAACTTGTATCATCATCGTCAAGAAAGACGAATTAAGGAAAAATGAATTTGTAGTTTGTGAAAAAGAAAAAATTTTTACGCCAAATAAAGATCCTAAAGTTATAATTGCAGCATGACGTTTTGCCATATTAGCGTTTGAAGATGTTAAAACATCAATTTGTAAACGCACTTGAGAATAAAACGCAGAAAGATAACGGGATGATTCTTTTATTGAAAGAACAGATAGTAAAATATGAGAATACACTTGCGAAAAATGGAAATAATATCCCGTCCATTCATACTAATCACAAAAATAAAGTATAATAATACATTAATTTTTTTTAAAAATATATGTACAATAAATTTCAAACCTTACCTCAGTGTCTGCAATTTTTATAGCTTTTTCAAAGATATCAATAATTTCAAAAATCTCTTTGTCGGATCCTTTGCCTATGGAAAAACCAACAAACCACGCGGAACCAGCAATTGTACTCTTGATATTTTCATCTATTGTACCCCCACTATTTACAAATTCTTTTAAATCTGATAAACATTTATGATAAATTTGTTCTGCTTTTTCTTCTTCTTCGCGATCAATATTTGATAATCCGAGTAAGACACCAAAAGCAGGATTAATTTGTGGCGTATTTGTTTGATTATAAGACAATAATGGTGAAGATAGAAAATCAGCAAGAAAAGTGATCGTTTGAGAACAAACATTAGATATCTTTATTGGAGACGACGCAAGATGAGACAAAAGAACTCCAAGAGAAAATCCTGCTCCAAATAAAGTCCATCCTGACATGGCACTTTATAAAAGATGAATTCAACATTTAGACTTCTGTTTTAGAAAATAACATTAAGATGTTTATGAAACTCACCTCTCGTCTACTTCACTTAATTTCATAACTAAATTATCAATAATTTCGCTAACTAACTTTTCATCTGTCATAACTAAGGTAGACAAGTGGCCTAAAGCCATCATTACGCTGAATTGAACCTCGTCATTTGTTTTATCTTGATTCTGCTTAGAAACTGACGCGGCATCAACAAAAAAGTTGTCTAATAAATGTCGAATAATTATTGTTGCATGATGTTGTAATGACATGATATTAAATGATTTTAATGCCAAACATAATCCTAAACACATAAATTTAAGGATAAAGTTAGATTGAGTACATAAGGATTGACTAAGATTCAACTTGCCTGTAATTGCTAAAATAGAATTCTGACAAACAGCAGGAAATCTTGCATCATTTAACCGTTTCATTATATCTTCTATTAAAGATTTAACAATGTTTTCTTCAACATCATTATCACCTTTCTTATTTGTCTTTGGTAAAACTTCTTGTAAACCCATAACAAAAAAGTTACACCATTTAGAAACACATCCAACTCTGATTATCCAATGATCTGTTAATGTAACATCTTGAATTGCATTGGTAAGTAATTTATAAAATCTAGTAGACTTCAAATGTTTATCATTAACTTCTTCATTTATAGGAGGTCTAAAACACAACAACGAAGCAAGAGCAAATCCAACTCTTAATCCAGGATTTACTATTCCACTCTCCCAATCATCAACAATTTTTGAACCAATCAAAGTCAACCTTTGTTTTAACTCTAAGAAATCCTTACTTTCAGATCCAGAAGAACCAGCACCACCACCGGATGCATCGACACCTTTGAACAAACTACGTTTCATATTATCTATTTCATGAGAAATAAGCTTACTCAACACAAGTATCCATTCCTCGATTTTGGCTATATCTGGATTTGCATTCGTGTTTAAGAGTTGAACCAACAATATTTTTGATCCTGGAAAATATTCGGATAAAATTTCTTTTGCTTGAAATTGAGCTATTGCTCTTAATCCATGTTTCAAGATTTGTGCATTAGACTGAATTTGGAAACGATCTAAATCGTTTATATTAGTTTCATCTTGTTCTTGATTAGAAATACTAGATAAATAATTTGGAAAAATCAACGGACATAAATATTTTGATAATATGTCATGTTTAGCTTCATTATATAAATCACTATCTACGATAAAGTCTAAATGTAAAAATTTCTTTAGTAAAATTACAAAATTTTTTAAACCTCATTTTAATAATAAGCAAGAAATACCATCTCCCATTTGTGCCACAAGTTGATAAAAACGGCATAACCTGGCAATTAATTGCACATTTAAATTTTTGCTTTTCATCACTGAATCAGCAATATACGACATCAAAACACTCCATACTGTAAAGAAAACATAATAAGTGCTTAATGCAAGAAAAAAACAATACTAATTAAAAATATATTACAAATTCATACTTGCTCGAGGATCTATAATTTCAGTTTCGGTAAATAAATTCAAAGATTCAATTATCAAACATAAACTATTCGGATGTAAAACTACAGATTGAAGTAGATTTGATATGAAGGGAACTAATTCTTCTGTATATTCCCTCATTTTAGTCTTGAAAATATCTCTAAAGTAATTCATTTTATTTATTTATTTTTCTTTTTTTTTAAAGAAAAAGGAAATAACAAATAGAATATAAGAAGAATAAATTAAGTTTTACCTCATCGTAGTTAAAGCTGCTACTTCAACTTCAAATGATACACTTTCCGTATTTTCACCAACTTGAAGCTTTCTATTTCTAACCCAATCACTCAAAATAAATCTTAATGACTTCCAACACCTTCTTTGCCTTATCCAAAGTTTATATAAAACTCTGATCCTTATAGCTTCTAATCTTCTTGTGCTTTTATCTTGAGTAAGGCTCATTGTAAATTTCAAAACTTTCGTGGTTATAATTGGATCTTTGGGAGAAACCAATGACGGTAAAGAATGATGTAAAATATGAAGATGAATCGAGGATGAAAGATCGTTTCTTAAAATAAAAAGTAATAATAAGAATATTGGAAACTTTTTTGATTGAGCCAATAAAGTGTTTTCGTCTATTAAAGAAACAATAGCATCTAAAGCCTGAATTCTTATATTTTCCTTATTATGAAACAAGTAGGAAATATGGAAAAGAGGGGCAAAGGGTAATTTTGGATTATCAATTCTAAATATATCGGAAGAAATAGGAAAAATTTTTAAAAGATTATATGTCTCAGATAATATTTCCACAAGAGTTCCGGTAATAAATGTTGAAGATGACAGTTCTGAAATCTATTATAAGTTATACAAGTTATGATTAATATAAATAATTATTAAGAATAACACATTTAAAAAGATACATACCTCTTTTAAAATCTTTTGATTAGAAGTAGAAATTCTTTGAATTCTGTGTAATTTCTGCACATTTAAAAGTATTTCCATAGCAATACTCCTTGTTTTATGTTGTGTTGAATCAGCTATTACCTGAAACAAAGGTAAAATTGCTATATTAATTAATTCTGGATTTATATTTTGCTTATCTGATTCATTTATTTTCGTATCAATTATTTCTTGCATAATTTCAAGAATAATAGATTGACTTTCACATGAATTAGTATCTGATAGTAAAAAAATTAACGATGGCCATAATATTACAAAATTTGGTATTGAAATCATATCCGAAAACTTATAATGAAGTTTCAGTATCTTAAAAAGTAAATTCACATAATGACTTGTAGATAAACTGGATCTATGTAAATCACATGTTATAGAAAGAATTTGAATACTCAAAGCATTACTAAATTCTTTCAAAAAAAACGGCGAAAAACTATTTCTGATATAAGATGTTTCCATAATTTTAATAAATGATTGTATCAATAAATATATTGTACTGTTTGTAACATCATAATTAATATACGAAGTAATAGAAGAAAGTGGAATTTTTTGAATAATTGAGAGCAAATATTTCAACGCATGTTCTCTTAATTCAATAAATTCTTTATCATCAATATTTTGATACACAATTTGAATGAGAAAATGCACCAAAGTAGACGTCCAGTATTTTTGTAGTTCAAATTTACCTTGAACTCCATCTAAAATAATGAAATCCAAAAATGGGTGAATCATGTTTAAAATATTTCGCAAGAATGCGGATCTTTTTTCTGGAGTTTTAGATTTAATAAATTCAAGTCTTGACATATCAAAAATTCTTTCAATTTGTGTAAGTAAAAATGACCAAGATTCGTTTGTTTTTGTTGAAATAATGAGAATATAAGGATGTGTCATTCCACCACGAACTCTAAATGGACATTTATATTCTAATGAAGAATCGGTTTGAGTATCCACCTGATATAATAAAATGTTGGTAATTCCTATTATGACATTATCAAGTTGAACCCCTGAGAGAGTTGACAATGAATCTGTTAACTTATTCAAGGCGTCATTCCAAGAAATAGCTCCCGATTGTACAAGCAAAGTAATATTATTGACGGCATTAGAGGATGTTATTTCAGACGGAGATATAACAAAAGACCAAAACTTTTCCAATTGCGAAGGCTCACTTGTACCCTTTGGATGAGTATCAGCTGATCCGGGGTTTACAATTATCGCCTGGATCACTTTATGAACAGACTGAATGGAAATAAACCTATGCTGCAACTCCATTTTAAGTATAAATTTTTTTTTTTTAAAAAAAAAAAAGAGAAACTGAATATTCTGATCTGCATGCAGTTGATCATTGGATCGTCGTTACATTGTAACACTTGTGAACAAATCATTACGTCATTAATGAAATTCTTTTTTATTAAAGTTCTTAATAAATAATATTTAATAACATCTTCATTATCCTTTCGAATTCGAAATTTACCAATTCGATCTCTAATTCAAATGGTAAAATAAATTTTAATTCCCTTTCTTCAAGTATCATACAATGGTAATTTATGTTTCCATGTACAATATTTCAAATTCTATATTTTCATTTGTCATTCCATCTTTTTATATACATTTTTCCTACTTTGATCATCATTCCTGACTTCCACTTTGGCATATTTTGGGTTTCACTATACACATTCTCGTATCTTTCAAAAACTTCCAACATGAATTCAATTAGCAATATGAGGATCATTCGAAGATAATAAAAATTTATGACTATCATCTTGACCTTCATGATACTCTTCATCAGATGTAGATGAAATATAAGAAATATTATCAGATGATGATTCCAAAGAACTACTATAGTCACTATTAGGTCCTATATCTGTAACTTTCTCAATTTCCAAGTGTTTATCATTGTCATCACCGTTACTCGTATTATAATCTTGAAGTTCATCGATATCATTTCTTCGATCATCGCCCTTTCTCTGATTATCAACATCAGGATATCTTTGCCTACGTAACTCTCGTCGAAGTTCTTCACGACCTTTTTGAATTGCTCTTTCAATTCTAAGACGATTTGAAATCATACGCAATTTTGGCCAAGTTACTCGCTGACCAGATGTAATCATCGATTCAAGTCGCTCACGAGTTGGATCTTTTAAGATATAAAAGAAATCCGAAAAGCTCGAATGAGGCCATATAGTTATGTTTCCTTCAAACTTTTGTAACCAAATGGAACTCCAATCCTGATCAGCAACTCTTGGCAAAAGTTCAAGGTCACGTATCCATTTGAGCCATTTACTTAAGTCTAATTTCAAAAATTGTTCAATACTAGCAACCAAAAAACCACCTCGCCAACCTTTTCCACAACGATGGGTTACTGGTCTACCAACTGAGCCACGAGGAGCATAAAAGAAAAGATGAATATGTGGATTAACCTGGGAAACGATGGTGTTCTTAACATTGAAATGCATATGCAAAGATTGAACTGGGATATCTGTACGAAGAGATCCATCCTTCCACTTGTTACCATAGTTATATGGAACAATTGAACCGTCCTTCAACTTTTGCATTAATACAACAGGATTTAATATACCAGGCACGGCAGCACTAGCGATAACTAACATATTAAGATCTTTTTAATATAAAACTTTAGAAATACTGAAAAAATTATTATAATTTTTTACCTGCTGACCAAATAATGCAGTCAGGTGCAGTTATATAATTCAAGACTTTTGGGGGAGAGTGTGGATCGTAGGAAATAACTGAAATATTTAAAATTCTTCCTGTTCTTTCATATGCTTCCATGAAAGTCAAACTTCCTCTAGTAACCCACTGAAGTTTCCGAGACCAATCACATGCATCAAATCTAGCACCAGTTTTCCACCATCTTGGTACCCAAGTAGTAATTGGATCAGAACATGCCGTTAGGCGCGTATTTAATTCAGAAGTCAATACTTGTTCCAGCTCTTCATCAGTTCTTACACAAACCAATGCAGCAATCAATCCACCTGCACTAGTTCCAGTAAATACAGTTGGTAAAAGTTTTGCATCAAAAAGAGCTTTTACAACACCTAAATGATAATATCCAAAACTAGCACCGCCGCTAAGACAGAGCGCTGTGCGTCCATAATTTTTGTAAGTATTTTTAAAGAGTTCAAGTTTATCTTTAATTGATAATAATTTAGTGTTTCTTGCAAACTTAAGAGATTCGGTTACTAAAAGGGTGCGTAAGAGATAAAGATAATATTAATTTCATGTGGAAAATTGTACTTTTACATGTAGATAACGAACCTTCATCAACATATTCCTCGATAATCTTTTTTGTTCCATAGTAAGAATGAGAATATAATCTAGTATTTTCTACCCCAGCGTAATTATTCTTGACACAATCTTGAAGTAAATTTTTCAATTTTTGTAAATTTTCGTTAGTTTCTTCTTGACGTAGAGATTTCAAATCTCGATTGACTTTTTTTAATAGGTTATAATCGTAATATCCAAATGGAATTTCCTTTTTCCATTCATCATATTTAAAATAGGAATCTAATTGTTTTGCAGCTTCAATCCATTCCTCATAATTGTTGGTATTACGCATTACTTCTCTTAAAATTCGACTTATTCCTCGCCTTAATTTTAAAAAGAAAAATTAGTTTTACTTGAAAGATACATACATGTTAAAATTATTATTTAATAATCAAAATTTTACCATTGATAAAAAAATTCCCAAAAATTAACGATTTGCCGAATCAAAATGTAAAACAATACTTCGAAAAGGATAATCGAGAAAACAATAAACTATATGTAATAAAAATTTGAATTTATAAAAATGATGTTACACAACAGTGACCAGTAAATCGTCATTTGAATAACTTACTATCAAAGGATACCTAATGATATGGTATGAATAACCCTCAAATTCGCCAGGGATTCTTTTCTTCTTTTTTACTCTTTGACGAATTGGCATAAAATCTGTTACTGCTGCAATATGTTCTGTTTGATCTGATTCAGGATCTTCTGAAAGTGCTTTAAAGAAAGCTTTAACATGCTCTTCATTAACATATTCCAATTCAAATTCGTTTGGTATATTATTTTTTGATCTTGTTTGAGTAGAATAACCATTTGAATTTATGTTATTTGTGCTTCTATTTGTCATTTTTTTGATTTATTACCATATGTATTTTGGCAATTTTCATCTATTTTATTTTATTATTATCCAAGTTTGTTTAGGGAAAGTAGGCATTTATATATATTTGTTGATAGAATTCACGATTACGTCATAGGAGAAAGGTTATTTAACATTTATTATATAGATCTGGCGCTAATGATATTCGGGTCTAGCACAAACGGCCTTAGCACCCACAGTGATCGTCAGAATTTGTCGAATTACGACAGATGACACACCTCATACGTCGGCTCAATATTTACCACACGAATTACGTATTTAATGATGTAATTTTTTATATTTATAATAGTTAAGAAAACTATTTGTAACGTAACGAAAAGGATTGTAGAATTAAAAAAAAAATTTATTAAATAAAAAAAAAACTACCTAAAGTTATAAATTCAAATATTTTCACATTTAATTGCAACCCATTTACAAGATTTCTTATTTGATAAATCAATGATTTCATTGGTATTAATCGATTCTCGACGACATTTCCTTTTCCCCAAAGTGTGAATAACACCTTTGCCTTCAATTCTTTTTCCATTCGACTTATCTTCATTTTCAACTTTTTCAACTTTGATTTCAATATCATTAATATCAGATTTTTTTCCTTGTTTTTGAAATTCGATATTAGAGGGTTCCTGCTTGAACGATGAATTAGGAACTAATGGATTATTTAAAGAATTAACCGAATTTTCGGTATATAATAAATTTATGTCAAATATTTTATCTTGAGGAGTTTGTACATCAGAATCCCGATGTTCAGTACATTTTTCCACTTTAACAGAACGAAGTTGATCTGACGGAGTTGAATTGTGATTATATTCTAAGTGAGAATTTTTTTCAGGATACCAATTTAACTTTTGATATGAAAATAAAGATTCCGGAATTATCTCGCTTAGTTTCAACCAGTAAGTAGGTCGATAGTGAAGATGTAGGGCGGCTAAAGCTTGGCCATCCGGCTTCCAGCCAATATAAGGTTTCGTATGAGTTTGACCCATTAATGAACCAGATTTTTCAACAAAGGCAGTCGTTATATTGATTCCATGTATTGGCCCTTTATTCTCATTTAAGGGAATTTGTTGAAGAGTATAATTGGGTATTTCAGGGGATTTGAGCCCCCTTACAGCCTTGTAAAAGTAAACAGAAACGCAACCCATTCCGCCAAATTTAGAATGACTTTCAGATAAATTATTCGCTGAATTTCTCATGTCATTTCCATCGATCCATAAAGTGGGATTAAACTTTAAAAAATAACTCTTCTTGTTATCTTTATCCGTAAAGGTATCGATTCTCTCAACGGAATTAGAATCTAATAAATGTAGGATAAAGTCACTCATTCCGTCGATAAAAACGACAGCCAATATTGGATTTTGTCGTGTGGCAACACATGACCAAATCCTGATTGAAAATTGCAATCCAGATTTGGGTACTGATACAAACCAATTATGAGTACTATGTAGATAAAATATACAAAATATAAAATTCGAGATGAGTTTACAATATATGTAAATAAATATATATTCATTATTGCATTCAAAGTGAAACATAACTACGTACCTGTAAGTTTTTTTGCCCATATCATGACGAACATATGAAGGAGTTGTCGAAACATACTATTTAAAGAGAAGTAAAAATATATTAATATATTTGAGATATATTATTAATACAGTAATAAATATAATTAATAAAAACCTCTCTACAATCTTTTATAGGGTCACTAAATTCTGAAAGTTGAGTATTATCGACAAGAATATCAAGACCATATTTAAGAAAAAACATGTTAATAGGAAAAGTTGAGGATAACAGGAAAAGTTGAGGTGAATAGGAAAAATTAGTGAATAGGAAAGTTAGTGAATAGGAAAAATTAAAGTAACTTTGAGACTTTTTATAACTTTTTATAGCTTTTTGTAATGATGATGCAATTTGAATAGAATGGAATCATAATTATATTTGAAATTCGAACGCGTAAATGTTTGTCACCATCTCATTCATCTTATTTATTTCGTCACCTGATTCTCCTGATCATCAATAATTTTTTTCAAGAACATGAAATAATATGAGTCATAGACGTAACTGTTATCCTAATGTAATTTTTACTCATTTTGATCGTAAGTTCGATTTGATATTGCTAATTCGATGCTCATTCGTTCAATTTGACAGATGATTCCTATTTGCTAATTCATCTGGTCCAAAAATCCATAATAATTTATTTATTATTGTTAAATAAGAAATTAATAAAAAATCAATAAAATTTATTTTATTTTCATGTTAAAAAAAAGAGAAACATAAAACATCGCTTTGCAAAAAAATATATACTAATAATTAACTAGCAATTTAACTCAATCATGACGTTCCTATTTTAACAATATTTTACATTCCACTTGAGACTTTAATACAGTCGACTTTCCTGTGTCTTTTCAGATCATTATCTTGACAATTTTTACTACAATAATACACTGATTTACACTTTGAACATATTTTTGTAGTATACTTTCTACATCGCTTGCATATATTTACTTCATCATATTCTTTATATTCGGTTTCACTATTCCACATATTATGACATACATTTTTCTGCGTCACCTTGGATAAGGTTATCATCTCTGCGGATGAAATAATTACTCTTGAACCTATATTAAATTCTAAAATCCAGTCTTTATGATTATCATAGAATGGAATTGGAAGATGAAACGATATCATTATTATAGGTGCCTTTATAGAACTTATGGAAACACTATCGAAGTAATAATAATTTGGCTCTTGATTATCATTGTTGCGTTTATTTTTTTGTGTTGTAAAATCACTGGTATGAGTGATAGGTTTAATTAATCGTAGCCATATCATCTCTGTTTCTGGACATACTGTTTTTATATATTTACCGTTATACCATTCAAGAGTGTGCATTTTATCCTTAACTTTCTTTTTAGTTTCCCATTTCAAAGAGTATCTCGCAATAGGTACTTCTAAATCATTAAGTTCCTTAAGTTTTGAAACAAAGGGCAAACAAAAATGCAATGTCATAAAAGTCTTCAACTCAACAAGGTGCATTGCAAAATTTGGAATATACTTATTAAATCCCTTAGATGTAAAAAGGGATTGTAATAATCGTGCCATTATTTCTTCAGAAAATCGAATATTCATTATTTGAAACAAATGTACAATTATATTAATACTGAGTCCATAAATACGTTTGTTATGAGCAGTACAACAAGCACTTGCAACTGATATCACACCATTAATTAATGTATCAAGCTTTTCTTCTTTATCTTTAGCTATATCAAATTTCCATGTAATATATACAGCATAATCTTTAGAGTAAGCATTTACAAATATAATGCCTGTTAATTTTGAAAGAGTATTTAGACTTAAACCAAGTTGTTGTTCAACAAATTCTTTCATAGAATTATTAGGCGGATTATGCAACTTTATTAGTTGCAGAGTTAATCGAGAATTATCCTTTAATCTAGGTGCAGCTGCCAAGATTATATTCAGAAGTGATATATGATCAGCTAAATTTGAGCAGTCAATAGCGTTAAATCTCACAGATGGAGGCAATCGACAGAGTAGTGTGTCAATGATGTCTCCCAAAACTGGCATAACTTGAATTTGAACTGAAGAAGTTTTATGTAATGATGCACGTACAGATGCAAACTTTGGTAGTAAAGTCAATAATAAATAATCGTAAAGTGTTAACGGTTGGTCATCATCATCATCATCATCTGAATCCTCACTATTTTCAGTATTAATTCGAAATGTACGAAATATACAAGAAGTTGGGTAGACATCATATTCCATTGCGGGAACTGATAACATTGTGACATTAGGCTTATCAAGAATATTAGAATATACATTAATGTAAGATCGAGCTTGATTACTAATTGGTAGCTGACAACAAGCGTATTCTTTAATATCTTCATCCACATAATAGCGTTCTTTAAGGTTTCTTAATATTTCAATTTCTGGTGAAAATTTTCTATCCAATGTAAAACTGAATAAATGATTGGCGTCCCAATTCAGAGCAAAAGCTGAGAGTGAATTATTTTTCCAATATTGTAATGTTTGTAATATAAAAAATTCTGTATTTGATGAATATTTAAATGAAATCCAAGAGGGAAGTCTCTTATTGGAACTATCGTTATTGCATCTATTAGATTTTATATTTATTTTATTTTCAAGAGATTCAATTAGACTATGTATGCAACTAGTCAGATTATTATATGTATCATCGCTAATAACTTTTTCAGCCCACACTGACAATATTTCCATTACACCGATAACAAAATTTTTATTCCATTGACCATATATACCCTTTTTGTTTGATGAAGATGGTGGTTTTGGGTCTGGTAATCTATTGATCATTTCAATAAGTACTAAATTACGAGTAAGCGCTGTCGGATTTAAATTATTGATTGTAAAAAGTAGATTGATATTGTAGTTATGGCTTCCTAACATTGTAAGGTCATATACTGTTTCAACAATGTTAGATAAATCATTAATGCCACCTAAAAATATTGAAAATTTTTTGTCAAAAATAGTTGTTCCAGTTGTTGAAGTCGAGTTGATGCAGAAATTTTTTAATAGATTGAAACCATATGTATTACTAATAGCATAGAGAAGTGTCTCTTCATAAAATAAATGAATTCCTGGTCGATTAGAAGAGATGTTAAAATTAATAAAATTTTGATCATTTGATTCATCAAGATAATCAATTCCAATTTTATTATCGATCATTTTAACTCGAGCTAGGAGGGAGATGTTTCCCCTCTTGTTAGAATGAATACTGTTATTTTTTATAACCACTCTTCCATGATAGTTTATGCCAACTTCAATACCATATGATCTATTATTGTGAATATTATTATTTAAAATAACAGCATCTGTACCTCCTTTGATAATACATCCAGAAGTAATACCATTTGCTATTTCATTATTTTCCATTCGCACATTAGCTCCAAAGTCTACGCTAACACCAAAAGCACCATTCTTCAAAATTCGATTCTTTTGTAACACAGCAAGTGTTTGTGAAGGTTTTGTGTAAGATTCTCTAGGGGGGGGTGGCTTAATAGGTTCACCGAAGGAATCATAAACATAGTTATGAATAAATTGATTAGCTTCTTTTGATGGTGCTGGTTCACGGTATCCATGGATCAAAATTCCTCCTTGGTTGTCGTAGATATCATTATTAATAAGAATGATTTCTTTGGCATCTAACCATGCCATAACACCTTTATCGTTGTGATGAATTTCATTATTCTCAACATGTAAACTCGATCCATATCGTACTTCAAATGCACTCAATCCTATATTAAAAATGTTGCAATTTGTGACCTTTGCCTTGCTATCACTAGATATTAAAATACCACCATTGTCTCCAATCGAATTGGCAACAACACATTTGTCCATAGAAAGTGTTGTTTTTCCATAAATGCAAATGGGAGGTGCTGTACCAGAACATTTAGTAAACCAACAATTATTTACAAAAACTTGGGATGCTTCCGTTTGTAAAGAATGTCCTTCAGTACATTCGATATGAATATTATATAGTATAAGTCTACTATAAAAACCAAAAATTGTATGTTTTTCATAGTTTTTAATTGTCACATTACCGATTCCTATGATCACAACGCTTTTTTTAATAATAAGCAAAGTAGCTGTGTATGTACCAGGTCTAAGAATCAAAACTTTGTCTTCTAATAACCAATGGATTGATAATTCATTAACTTCTTCATTGTAAATCTGAATCTTCTGCGGAGGCGGAAAAGGCATCTTTTCACGTTGTTGGTTAAAGAGTTTAGCATCATGATCAGTTTCTTCCAATACCGCAGCAATTAAAATATTAGCATACGCACATATTGGATTGCCAATTGCAGCATATATCTTTGCAATCATACCGTAAGCTTCTTTATTATATATGCCATCCAAACTAATAGACATGTTGAGGTAATCCAAAGCTTTAAGTTGGTTTTCTTTTGTTTCATTACTATTTTCAATAATAGCTTTTGCGAGATTTAAATAAATTGTTGACAATTCTTTCCGTTCTTTGTATGAATGTAGCGACGCTTTAGGATGTCTGTCCCAGAAAATTTTCAATTCCTGCATATGGATTTCAAACTTAGAAATGCCATTGGATTCCATATCAAAGAATTCTTTTATTTCTATGTGAAGAGTACAGGTTAATATATAGTGAACGTTCCAAAAAAGTTTTTATAAAAGATCTAGCAATTTGATATATGATTACAATTTGCGGCGTATTTATTAAAAAAAAACGAGCACCAAAAGGTATACATTAATTTAATGTATAATAATAAAGGGTAATTCACTTTAAAAAAAAACTACATTAATTTTCTGATCGTTATTTATATAATAGAGTTAGCGTTTTTCAAAAAAATTATGTGCATGCACTATACTAACCATATATAACATACAGTAAATAAAGACCAAATATCATTGTATTATTATGCTTCAATAATACCATAACAAAATAACAATTACTTGCAATGCATAATTTTCACATTTATTTTATGACGTTCACAGCAGCGATAATAATAACGCCAGAAAAAAGCGAATTTAACTTTAATCGCTTAGCTCAGAACTCTTTTTTTCATGGATTTTCTATAAATAAATTCTGATAATGTACGGCTTATATAGTGGGCGTTCCCGTTTCAAAGAAATTTAATTTCGAACTATTGTACATTTTTTAATTCAATAATAAATCAAGATTAATCATACATCCGTAATGTTGTATTCAGTTTATCTCATGAAAATCAAGAATGTAGACATTGCAATGCATGATCATCATTTTTATTAACTGTTTTCTTGTGGTTTCTTATTCTCAACCTGTCTTTCAATAAACCAATAATAACCACCAACACCCGTTTTACATTTTTGTATAACTCTAAATCCTCTGAATTTGGAAACCCTGATATTGATTTGATTTTTACTTGTACATAAAATTTTCTTTGAACTGTATAAAAAATACTACTCTGTCGCCTGTTGTAACTATAAAGGTATTCACAATCCTCAAAAGCAACACCCTTCTTGTTAATTTATAGGGCACTTACACATTGGACACATTTTGAATGAAACCTATATTAATCGAGTATTGCTTGCTTCGAATAAGTTCTTCATGTGACTTTATTTCATAATCAACATTCCATCACTCCCAATTTCAAGTTGGGGAAGCAAATTAATTTCTTTACTAGTTATTCTCTTGACAATATGAGGTGCAGCATGAAGAATTGGTGAAATGTACTCGTTACGCATTGCCTCGTAACCATCAAAAACTAAAGTTCCCATTTGCGCAATTCTACATCATCATTAGCGAGTAGGAAAGAAGACGGAGTAAATTGAATGTCGGAAGGACTGTTACTATCAATCCTAAATCTTTTTAAGACACTGCGTAAGTCTGTTAAAGTCTTAATACGAAGAATACGGTCTTTTCATTTTTTTCACACATTCTTTAGTAAACTTTGCGGGAACCTTCGCTGGTCCTCCTTTTCAATCCAAATATTTCTTCTGTCGCTTCGAGAAAGATGCAACCGGTTACTTCTTGCTCACAAATCAAGGTGCTCTTTTGTAACTTGGATATTTTTTTTTAAAAAAAACAAATTCAATAAGACTAAATATCGTTGTCCGTTAGATTAGTGTTACCGTAGCGTCAAGTGATTTGACTGTCGTTATGATTGGCCCACAAATATAGGTCTCAAAAATTAGTTAGGTTGTTAGGTTATAGATTAGCGCATATAAAAATAATTTCAAATTGTACTAACGAATAAATCCGAAATAACATAAAAAAAAAAAAATGTTTGAATGTTTGGAGTGTAATCAAGAAAAACCGATTA
This sequence comes from Oehlia diaphana, assembly GCA_003833135.1. NCBI lineage: Eukaryota > Fungi > Glomeromycota > Glomeromycetes > Glomerales > Glomeraceae > Oehlia > Oehlia diaphana. The sequence continues at coordinate 297,908 of QZLH01000002.1, forward strand.
TAATTGATGTCGAACAAGTCGGTAATGCAAATCATTTAAACTAAGTGTTAAAATTGGTCAAGAAAATGCTCAACTATTCGCAAACGAACATTAAATTAGAGTGGGTGGCATATGAAAGGGTATAATATATAAATTTCTTACAAAGCGCGAGTTTGGCAAAATATATGAATCAAAATGAGTGGATGGTAAAAAAAAAATGATTTGGATAAAAATCGTCCAATGAATTAGTAGCTTTAATTCAAAAATGTCAAATTAGATTTTATCAATGAGTATATCATTTAATGAAAAATCTCGTGTATTTCCTAACTGCTAACTTTATATAGATATGTATTTCATAAATATACGTAACATATATACGTTACGAATTCGAAAATCATATTATGATCTTGGAAGGTTCAGAGAATGAAAATTTTATGAAGTTTCTTATCTAACAAGAATCTCAAGAAGTTAAGTTTGTCAAACTAAATTAATCTACTTTATAATATTGCACTTAGCCTAACTCATGATAAATTTCATTAAAAGGATTTACACAAATGTACCTACTAACTTTTAAAGCATCTATATTTTCCAAATTCGAATCTTGCTTCCGTGTCTAATTATTATAATAAAACGGTACGATTTTGAGACATAACCGTAAGTTCAACGCTTATTTTTTTATTGTTAGAATGTTAGATTATACTCGCAAAGACCAAAATGGTTCAACAATATGGAAACATGCGACAATGTAATCGTATATGCGTGGTGAAATTATGTGTTGAAAGGAATACAAAAGGCCATATTTTAATATTTGAAAGTTTTTCTTTTAAATTAATTAGGAAATTTTCCATAAAAAATAACCTAAAAGCGCGATATAAGGAATTCCACTGACTTTTTCCGTAAGCATTTCTTCGAGCAAGAGGAGTAGCTTGCCTAGCAATTTCCCGTTAAAATTACCTGAGATAGCTGGTTATCGCATTCACACAATAAGAATAAAATAAACCTTATATTTATAAATAAAGATTATCGTATTATCCGAACGCTAATAGCAACATAACAAATTTTGAAGGTATTGATTTGTAATACTTTACGTACATGATTATCAAATTTTACAAAAAGAATTTGTAGTATGAAGAGGATCGTAAAATGCAAATCACAAAAATTAAATATAATAGCATTAATAGCATTAATAGCATTTAGGTAGGTAAACTATCCAACATATAAAATTTATCAATAATTATAATAATTGTCCGGAGCAAAACAAAGGACTATACTCTTTTTTTTTTTACCAATTTTTTTTTTTGGTAATACTGTACAATAATTTAATTGTTGAACTTGATAATCTATTTTACCATTTAAGGTTCGTATCACAGTTAAACGATAATGTATATCTTCGCCATTTCCTTACGTTAATAGGGAGCTTTCTCTTTATATATTTTGTGATATAATTAGTCTGATTAAGGTTTCTTTCTTATCTTGTATTTTCAGGTTTAATCTAACCAAAAAAGAATTTAAATAATTATGTCAGTACTCAGTATCACCTTTATTAGTACCTAATGAATATCTTTGCCATTTCTTTATATTAATAAGGGAGCCATCTTTGACGTAATCGTTACTTTGATTTATCATCTTTATCATCTTTAACACTACTCGCAAGATTAATTATTTAATTGTGAGTTCAATCTCAAACTTAATGATAGTAATAAGTTATCAGCATTAAATGATATAAATGACTACTGGTCCACTTCGCCTCCTAAAAAATATATCCATATCATCGTAAAATTGCCACGTAAGTGTCTGGAGTGTCTGATGCAGTCTGTAATTTTTCATCATAATATATTAACACGTATTCACCGGAGTTTATTTTACCAGTTGTTAGAAAATTTGATAAATCTAACCAAAAAAGAAATTAAACAGGAATTATTGTATCACATTTATTAAATAAATGATTATCTTAATTACTAAGGTTATTTTCTCTAGATAAATTTAACTAAAAAAAGAAATTATATAGATAGTTAATATCCTAATGATTATCGCAACCCCAAACTATAAGTACCACCGTTTTTTTTTTATTTTTTACTTTTTTTTATTTTTATTTTCTTTTAAAATTAATGAAATAATGTTGTCAGGAGTAGTGTCAAATGTATTAATCTATATTGTATTAGCAATATTCTTAGGAATTGGAATTTACGCAGGATATAAGAAAACAAAAAATAAATCTGATTATCTTTCCTCATTGGGTACTCAAAATGCAGTCGCTCTAGGTTCTAATTGGTTTGCTTCAAGTAAGAACTTAATTATATGAAGAAAAAGATCCGTTTGAGAAAATTTTTGAGGCGGCGGGTTTGTATAACAGTGTATTTATACGCTGTACAGGTAAGGTGCTCCATCAATGAAAGTGCCAATGATTGAGACTCGTTTGATGTTATGTAATAATTCGAGGAATTCTTATTATTATGTAAATTATTCACCTTTCGTTGCTGCAAATAATGTGTATATAAATTTTCTTTTTTTTTGCATTCACAATCCAGTAATTACTCTTGAATATTTACATAATATCTTTCGATTCTCTGATAAAAATTAATAAAATTTGGATTGGTACTACGGGTGCTCAACCTTTCATGTGTTTTTAAAATAAAAACTGAAAGGTTGGGCTGAGAAAGCACCGTTAACTACCTGATCAGGGTAATACCTGCGTAGGGAAGCTGCCACTTCAAATACTCTTTTCATTTACGTCCGGGTTTCATTATTTTATTCTTTCTTCTTAGGTATCGGTTCATCTATATTATATTCTTTTCCCGAAGTTGGTACCATAGCAGGATTATTAGGCGTAATTATGTATGCTTTTGGAAGTATTATACCTTTATTTGTATTTGCATGGCTTGGACCTTTGATTAGGAAAAAATGTCCCGAAGGATTTACTTTGACCCAATTTGTTCTGGAAAGATTTGGACGCTTGAATCAAATTTATGTTTCTTTAATGTCAATTGCTTATATGTTTTGCTTTATGATAAGCGAGTTATCAGCTGTTGGCAATATTTTGGCGACATTGACGGGTGTAGATAAACTTGCTCCAGTTATTTGCATCGCAATAGTTACAACTCTTTACACTGGTACTTATCAAGATTCAAAAAAAAAAAAAGTTCTTTTCTTTTACTTCATTCAAATTAAAAATTTTATTATTTTAAATAGGATATGGAGGTTTACGTGCATCCTTGATCACGGATAATATTCAAGGATGGGCTATTATTTTACTTGTTGTATTGTCTATAATTGGATTGGCAACTTCAATAAGAATTGAGAAATCAGTTATCGATAATTCCGATCTCTTGAAATCAAATTCTTTAGGATGGCAACTACTTTACATCATGCCCGTTGCAGTCTCATTCGCGACACTTTTCCACGAGGTATCTAATGAATATTACATACATTTTTATTAATCTCTCTCTTCTTAACCTCGGCTCTTTTCTGTTTTGTTAAGGGTTTCTGGCAACGCGCATTTTCATCAAAGAATGATCGTGAATTGCGTCTTTCCGCAGTTTATGGTTCAATTATGTTATTTCCTGTTCTTGTATTTCTCGGTCTCACCGGAATGATAGCTGTATGGTCTGGATTATGGCCAGGAGAGGAAAATTTAGAAGCATATTTAGCATTTTTCACTTTATTTAAAGTATTACCAGACTGGGTTAGCGGAATTACTGTAGTGTTAGCCGTTAGTATGAGTTGTGCTGCTTATGATACATTAATTAGTGCGACAACAGCTAACTTTTCAAATGATATATTTAACAATCGTCTTCCATTGAATGTTACTCGTTTTTTATCACTTATTGCTAATGTTCCAGCTGGTAAGAAGAAACCATTTTTTTTTAAAGTGATATTATTAATTGTTTTTTTAACTCAATCCGTATTTTGGTAGTTTATTGGGGACTGAAAGATTTAGACGTGTTGAGGGTTTTTCTTATTGCAGATCTCTTGGCAGCATCCACAATGCCTCCAATATTATTAGGTTTAATAGATTCGCTATACTTTCTCAACTGGATCGACGTATTATTGGGAGGCATAGGAGGTTTATTTGGTGTCTTCATCTTTGGTTCAATTTTCTATCATAATGCTAAAGACGGAATTGAATTAATCGGTCTACCTTTAGGGCTTTATATTACTGATTATAGTGTATTAGGAGCATTTATTGTTGCACCTTTATCTTCAATTTTCTTTACTTTCCTTTCTTTTGGTGTAAGATTGACTAGTGTGTGGGTATTTGCTAAAATTAGGGGAGAAAAGTTTGTGTTCCCTGAGAAGCCTGAAGTTGTTGATACTAAGAAATATGCTGGTAATAAATTTAAGGATGATACGGAAGCTATTCAATCTTCTGACCCTGATGAAATAGAAATTTAATTTTCTTCGCGAAAAATGTACTTTAATCAACTAAAGAATATTATATGTATTATTAATTTTATTAATTTATTATTTATTTAATTATCGAATAAAATTATCAATCGAATTATTACATCGTAATTTCGTTTTAACAATCTACAATTGACAAGTGCAAGCGTCACACAAGTATCTACATGAGTATACGTAACTTTCCGCTAACGCTAAGTTTTAATTTCGTTCCATTAAATGTTCTTTTCGTAAAAGAAATAAATTATGAAGTAAGATAATGGATAAGGTGAATCAAATATTTGTTTTTCAAAGTTTGAGAGAAAATAAAATTTTCTAATATATAAATATTTTAGGTTCTATTTCTTGCAAATTTTTTTTTCTTTTTCTTTTTTCCTAACAAATGTTTTGAACTGTAATTCCGTTGATTCACACTTGAATCATTTGAATAGATTTGAATGATAAGAAAAAAAAAAAAAAAAAAAAAAAAAAAAAATTGTTTTTTTTTAAAAAAAAATTCTTTCATATCCTAATTGTATATATTTTATTTAAGGTCTATTCGGTGTTTATTTTGTTTTTCTTTATTCACAATTTTGCTTGAAAAGCTGCAATTGGATCGGATATATTATATCAAAATCAATGAGATCAATAAAAGCAATCTCATGTTCATAATAAAAATTAACGGAGTTGGGGGATAACTGATATAACAACCGGGCAGGAAGGACTACGTAGGAATGTGGCAAGTGATCACGTTTTACACGCTTAAATATGTCAAAGATGAATTAATCATAATAGTGAAGTATAAGCGTTTTATAATGCCCGATACGTGTTCTTAATTAATACTATAATTTTTAGGATTTGGTACTAGAATTGACTTTTAAGAAGAAATAATATTTTAGAAGTTTAATAATTTGTGAAAATTCAAAAAAATTTTATTAGGATTAAAAAAAAAACTTTTTTTTTTGATCAAAGGTTTGAAATTTAACGAAAAATCATAGTGCATCCTATAGACCTGCAAAACCAAATAATCGATTAAACGATATATATACAGTATACATGTACAAATTAACAAATAATCTGCAATTAATTAATTATATTTTATTTGATTAGAGTTTAAAATTTTTTAATTTTAAATTAAAATTTTTGACATATAAGGACCATCTAAAGTATAACCTAATTTTTGATAATATTTTCTTACGCCAACACCACTAATAACAGCTAATTTAGAACTACCATGTTCAAACTTAGCAATTCTTTCAGCCTCCTCCATTAATAAAGTACCATACCCTTGATGTTGAAATTTAGTAGGATCTCTATTATGCATAGGTACAACACTACCATAAACATGTAATTCTCTAACAATAGAAGTAGGACAAGAAGTTAATTCGGGGCGAAAGGTGGTCGAAGAACATTTTCTTAATCTTAAAAGACCTATTAAAATGTCTTGTTTTGGATCTTCATATGATAAAAACGTTTCCCATCCACCATTTGCTACATAATCTCTTCTTATTAACTCAACCTCATCAGGTCTAACTTTATTATGAATATCAACAATACCAACTTCTCTCGTTCTAACATCCCTACATTCAATACCTAAATCTTTCATTCTATTTAATGCTAATTCACGTAAATTTCCATGTTCAACGCCGGAAGTAACTAATGGCATTGGGATGTCTCTTTGAACACGATATACTCTCGTCCATGGAGGTACCAAAGCCAATATTCTCGCCACTAAATCAACTAATGCATTTGGAGTATAATTTTTGTATCTTCCCGTTCTCCATAATTCGTATAAACCAGTTCCGCGAATTACCAAAGTAGGGTAAATTTTCAATCCATCTGTACGAAATGCTGGATTTTCAAAATATTCTTTAAATTGTTCCAAATCACGTTCCATTCCAACATTTGGTAAATCAGGCATCATGTGAGAAACTACTTTATATCCACAATCTTTTGCTAATTGGAATGTCTCTATAACGGCTTTAACAGTGTGACCTCTATTTGTATCTCTCGCAACATCCTCGTATACACTTTGAACTCCAATTTCCAATCTAGTACATCCATATCTCAACATTTGACTTAAATGAGGTTTAAGACAATAATCAGGACGTGTTTCAATCGTGATCCCAATACATTTTGTCATGCTTTGCTCAGAATATCTTACAGACTCATCAACATCATTTGTTGTATGTCCCGATAATGCATTATGTAGATTAGCAATAAACCAATTTCTATAGTCTTCAGGTAATGACATAAATGTACCTCCCATTACAATATATTCAACTTTATCCACATTATGCCCGAGACTTTTTAATTGATCGACTCTTCCTCTTGCTTGTTCCAACGGATCATATCTTGCCCTTATAGCTCTCATACTAGTTGGTTCATATCCCGTATATGATTGTGTAGAATATTCAAAATCAGAATCTGGTCCTCCCGGACAATATACACAAACATTTCCTGTTACTGCAATATGTGGGCATCTATGTGGTTTACACATAACTGCTACTATCGCAATCCCTGAAGCTGTTCTAACGGGTTTCGCTTTAAGTTTAGGTAATAATGCCTGTTTATATTGTTCGGGTATAGCTGCTATAATATCAACTAATTTTGGTTGATTATTCAATTTATTCAAACGAGAATATTTAGTCTTCAATCCATTTAAGTTAATGTCTTTTGAATTCTCTTGCGCTATTATTAATTCATTAACTATTTCACTACAAGCTTTAACCATTAATTCGGCCTACACATTATAAATAAAAAATAAGTTATTAAACTATGAATGATGAATAACGTAATAGAATGTCACTGCAAACCTGAGTTGGCCCTTTTTTGTTTTTTGTAGCCATAATTTATTATATCGAAAATATCGAAAAGAAAAAAACTAGAAATTTTTTTTACAATACTATATTTAATGTGAAATCATGAGATAATCATGTGCACTATAATACCCTTAACTCTAAAGAACCGGCAAAATAAAATCCGGCTAGAGGCAACGGATTAATCGTTTAAATAACGTCAAATTTTTTATGTAATTTTATTAGCACAATAATACAAGGGAAAAGGACGAATTGTGTCAATTATATTAATATTGCGTTGAAAGATTAACTAACTTATTGTTTATTGAAATAAACCCAATAAAAGTAAAAAAAAAAAAATAGATTCTAATAATCTAATTTATAAAAATTGATTTTTTAAAAAAAATCTGAAATATTTAATAAAAAAAAAAAAATAAAGGATATGAATTCAAAATATAAATAAATTTTATTTTTAAACCGAAGATTATATAAGGGCTATGTATATCTTCAAATTGTGAGATAATCGTCCTCCTCTCGAAAATGAAATAAATAAAATAAAATATATGTTTATTTTAAGTTATAAATTACCTTAAATTTTGCAACTTTCTAGGTTGTTACAATTTCTATCATTGTATGAATCAATGCTTGTAATAATTCGAGAAGAATATGTCGAATATATAGAATATGCAGAAGATGTAGGATGTATTGAATTTTTGCCGCTTTTACAGGTACTACTTGAAGGTATAGTCGTCTTATTTATTTTATTTTTTTTATTTACTTTATCCGCTTTTCTAATTTGTTTAATTAATTCACTCCGATTATTTGCTTTATTTTCAGATTCTTCTATCATTCCATGTAAAATGAATGAGAGTTCTCCTGCTGTTGGTCGGTTTGAAGGTTTTAGATCTATACATCTATTGAATAAATCCAAAATTAATTGAGGTACTGCAATATTAAATTTTAAATTTATTTCCCCTCTACAAACTTCAACAATATTTGAGTTTATATCATGACCATGATACGGAGGTAATTCTGAAATTACTTCATACATAATAATTCCAAAACTATATATATCACAAGCTTTAGTATAATTTTCTCCTCGTAGAATCTCGGGGGCTATATACTGTATCACACCATATATTTCGTTTTTTGCAGTGTTGGTATGATTTGCAGGTTTACATAATCCCATATCAGTTATACAAGTAATATCTTCGCGATCGTCGTGAATTAGTATGTTACCACTATGTAAATCTCGATGAATAAAATTTTTATGAATTAGGCTAAGTCCAAGTGCAATATTATAAAGAAGACTAATCTTGTTTTTCCATCTTAATTCCTTGCGATTCTTTTTAGATAAATAATTTCGTAGACTTCCATTCTCCGCATATTCCAAGACCATCATATAATTTTTTGATTCTGGATCTTGAGTTATTCCATACAACTTAATAATGTATGCTGAATCAAGTTTTCTATGACATGTAATCTATGTGTATATGTTATGTATATATATAATATATATAATATATTAAAATTAGTATAAATTGGTGTTTTAAAAAATACACGAAATTTCATTAAATGATATACTCTACCTCGTTGATAAAATCTAATTTAACATCTTTTGAATTAAATAAACTTTTCAAAGCTATGAATTCATTTGGACGATTTCTATCCCAATCTTTTCTTTCATCATTCCATTTACGTATCCATCCATCCTTCCATTTTGCTTTATAGACTTCGCCAAACCCGCCTTTTGCAAGATATTTAATATCATAAAATCTTTCATGTGGCATCCACTCTAATACTTCATAATGTGCGTTTGCGGATAACTGAGCATTTTGAATAAATTTATCAATATCTTTATTATCGCTTGTCCAATTTTTAAAATTTTGTTCAAAATGTTTTGCATTACATATTCGACACCAATTAAAATCGGTGTTTGCTTGATTACACTTCGAACATTTTCCATATAAATCAAGTTGACTCATTGTATTGATTGTGAACGTTATTAAGGTATTTCGGGTTCATTCGTTAGTAAAAAGTGTAAAAATTGATTTTATTTATACATAAAACCGAAAAAGAAGATCATGCATTGCAATAAGTCATGCAGAAATGTTGGTTTATTTTCTTAATCTTCATGAGATAATCTCCGTGATTATGCTTAAACTGTATGATTATGTAGTCAAGAATTAAAATTCTTTTGAAATAGGAACGCCCACCGTATAATCTGTATTTCTTCTTTATCTATTTCTTGATATAATATAGTGGCTTTTGGTGGAAATCCATGAAAGAGTTCTAAGCGTTATCATTCTCCCTTTTATAAAAAACGTCTATGTGCATTATGCATATGCCAGTAATTGTAATGAAAATCGTATTTAGTCCTAATTCATTATGTACTGTGTTGTGTGCATGCATAATAATATGAATATTATGAAAATTTTTGTCAGTTTAAAAATAAAAAATAACGATAAGGATCGGTCACCGAAATTTTGATAGTACTATATACGGTTTAATGGCTACTTTTTTTTTTTAAAGTACTGTAATTTGTAATGTAATTTGCAAACATATTTTAATTGCTTAGAAAATCCTTATATAAATAATTCTCGCAATAAAGTTTGACCGGTTAAAATTTTAATATTAGATTTCGGCAGATATGCTTGAAATCAGTATCTTAAATATAAACTAACTTGAACTTAGACAATGTAACATTATGTATCAGAAGGAAAGGCTGAAAAAACTGAAAGTTTAAGAATTTCATTTAAAGGATAAATATATGTATATTTTTTTTTGTAAGAAAATATAGACTTCGTCCGGAATTAAAATTCCTTTGAGAATGTTCATCATGCAAGCTGTATAATGTCTGTATTTCTCCTACAGAAAGCATACTAACTATTGGCGTAGCATATGTACGCCAGAAATTGTTATATTTATGATATTATGCATGTACATAATAATACATATTACGAGACTTTATTCTTTATAATATGACAAACACTTATCAAATTAACACAGTTATTTTAAGTTTAAAGAATGAATGTTATCTCACTATTCTTTGTTTTAATAAAGGTGCTGTAAATTGTAATCATATTTAGTTGCTAGAAGTCCTCCTATGAATATTTATATATAAAAAGAAAAAATAAAATTCTTGTATTAATCTGACTAATCAACATAAAATATCTTTTTTGTGCCTAATCATGGGAGACATAAATGCTTGGATCCGTATCATCGCAAATTCACAGGAATTAAATTCCGTCATTTGAAACGCTCACAATGTATTGTAAACCGTGATATATAATCATCTTGCCCGGTATGATATCACCTCCATTGTACGTATGGTATGGTCGAATGGTCAGCTAACTAACCATACTTAATCAATACATACAAATGGAGATACTGCGTAAGTCTGCGTATTTCAGGTGATCGATTTCACATGACGAAGTTTATAGTCAGCTTTCAATAGATACATCCCTGGTGTGTACGTTATGAAGCACCATCTTTGCAAGTTGCATCTGTTTTTTGTTTTCTTCTGTTGGTGTGGATGGAGCTTTCGATTTGCACGATATTTTGAGTAATGTCCACTATGTGTCCTAAATCTAATAAACTAAGTAGATTTTTCATAATAGTAGAAAATTCGGTATACCTTTTTTATGTCTTCTGGGAATTAATGAGTAATTAATGTAATATAGATGGAAATCCTGAACGTCTCCGCAATAAATATTGAGTTAATGCACATTGATGTTTGTACAACCCAAAGAAAACACGGAAAAACTGGTGTAAACTTTTTTTACTGTTTACAACACTGAAATGGGTGAATATATTTATTGATAATTTTAGAACATACATAAAATACAGTAAATAGCTAACTAAGTAAGAAATCGCCAAAGAGTTAGTTTTTACCTCATCATCGCTATATCTCGATATTTCTTAGCCGAGTATGATTAGATGAGCCAGGATGTAGACAATGCGGAAGTCTGATACAATGAGTAAATTGTTTTTAAAAATGGCAAATTTGCTATTTTGCCATTTATGAGCATAACCGTATACCGACCATCAAACACTGTATCCAGATATATTTCTATCTGGTTTCTTGAATCGCTACCATCTTTGTGGTAGCGTTCAAAAGCTCTCAAAATATTTGCAGATCCTTTGTTATGTTGGTCGAAAGGGCTGACGGACACTTAGAGTCTTGGATAAATGTATATCCAATCATAAAATCGAACCGTGGATAATGTGAACTAAGGACTTGGCAATTTGCGGACTAGGAGCGAGTTGGTCCTTATCAAATGCTCGAACTGGATATGCATATCTGTTGTAGGGTTTCCGTCGCCTTGAATAATATATTACGATGGTTTAACATTTGTTGGAAGAGTACTTCCTCGAAATTATCTGGACTGAGATTTCCGTTTCTAAGAGACGTCACACTCTCATCTCTGGGTAATGGGAAAGTCGATGCACATCAATGTGAGCATCCAATGCAGCGAGCACAGCGGTTTAAACAACACGAAAGAACCGGTATCAAGTGTTTCGAAATGATTTCTTGCAATGTTTGGAAGTTCACTATGTCGATCTTCACGGAAGCGCTCCACAAGTTCAGTTGCTGCTAATTAAATTCCTTATATATCAAAATATATGAGTTTTCGCGGAACGCAATTAGTAACTGCCTTCACCTTTGGCAATTCTTCATCTCCAAGGGTGGGGTGAAGTTTCAACAGACTATCTAAAATATCTTCTGGTAACGGTCCAACAAATTCAATCCAATCGTTCATACCGTTTATTAGATAATTTTTCACAAACTTTGCGTGTGCTGCACCAGTCAAGACCACACGAGCTCCTAGATTATTCTCACTCCAATATGTAAGGTTCATTAAGAATTTCAAGATATGAAGCCGAAGAAGTGCAGGAATAGTTTTATAGCTAAATAGTACATGGTGTTCATCAACTACCATAAGTGTTTGCGGGAGAATTTGGCACGTGACTCGGGTACGAATTTAGCATATCAAAGATTTATGCAAAGTACAATATGATAGAAGCAAAAAGAAAAGCAGGTGTTATATCAAATATCAAGGCTATGAGTCACGTTCTTGTTGACTAATCATCATATCATCTAAATTGGGTTAGGAAACCAAAAGCATAGTTAGTTGCATTACGAATCCAATCCTGAAATTAACGTTACCTTGCAAGAGCATTAAGAGCATTAAGAGCATTGAAGGTGTAGTTTTTATTTCTTCGTTATTTCCTATCATACGAAGTAATTAAGGCGTTCTTCTTCCGACTTGCTTAATGGGGCACCTCTGATTTTGCCACGTATTTGTTTGTTAAGAAAGTTTCTTTAATCATTGCGAGAGAGTGATAATTTTTTTTACTATTTGAGGATAAAATGTAAAACAAAGAGATTCTGAATATTTTATAGAGAGAGCTGATGTAGTTATATATAGAAAGATATTTTCAGATACTTATTAATATGCACGTGAATCACGTACTCTCATTCCCATAACAGCCAACTTTCATCGTAAGTTTTTGATGATAAAACGCGACGCACGACGTGTCGTTTTTATAAACATATAGTTTTATATAACATTTTCGTCGGTACAATAATACTTAAAAATTTGGCACATAAACACATTTTATTTTTTTGATGCAAAGCAAAACTTTATTGTTTTTCAAGTGAATCAGAAATGCTAGAGAAGCGAATGAAATGTGCGATGCTATCAAGAGGGAGGATCCTAGGCTATTTAATGCGAGTCCCAGCATCATATTATTTCTTTGCTCTCTCAGGCTTCTTGTAAATTTCTACAACTTGTTTATATCTATATCGCTAACTATAAGTCGCCCTTCTACAAACATCAGATTTTCGAAATAATCTATCCACTCATACATACATTATTTTCGCCTATCTATATAACTTGTTTCACTCCCAGCTTAATAGACAATGAAGATAATGAGAATTTATTATTTTCATAATTATAAATTTGTTGTTACGAACTTAATGCTGCAATCTTTATCTCCCAGATTGAAACGAACTGATGAATTCTGATGAGTCCGGATTGAATCTCAATCTACGTTACTCCCATATATAAGGCACGGAACGTATGATGAACTTTATCCACCTTACATTACTCCCCTTATATATTATAAGTAATATATAAAGAATTTATATTACCTTACGTTCCGTACTTTATACAAATCACGTTGTTTATAATTTTTTATTAAATATTTTGCACAATATTTTTATTATAGTACGTAGCACTAATCATGTAAAAGTTAATAATCGCGTAAAGCAAACGTAACGTACAATACCTACTTATTGTAAAAAATATTTCCTTATTCTTTAAAGTTTATCACTAATATTAGAAATTGCGTCATTATTTTTTATTTTTTTTAGAATGTAGTACATATATATAAAAAGGATATTGAAATGATAAATATAAAATAATACGTTCGTTGATCCTTATTTTGATAAATTTTAAACTTTTCATCATTAATAACTGATTAATTTTATCAATCTGTGATATTGAAAATCCTGCGCCACAACAATGTACCCAAAATAAGCCCTTTTGTGTTACAATATTTATACATTAACACCCAAAAAATTTGTGTTTTCTCAGTTAAACGTTGGGTAAGAACGCCCATTATCTGTGTAAAGCATTTCTTATTATGGAGTCTATCAATGTTCCAAATACTTTCGAAATCCATATGCTGGAATTGAAAAGGTTCCAAGAGAAACATTCTAAAGTGTTTAAAGTTAATTCTGCCGTTTCTTTTGTCCTTCCAAAGTCTTCATTCTCGCTGCTTTCATCCAAAGAACGGAAAGAATTGTCAAGAATTTATTTCAACCTCGCAAAGGCTATTATTACGGAATATTGTAGTGATTATATTCTTATTGAAGAAGAAAAACGACTTCAGGCTTTGGATTATCTTAAGACGTCTATAGACTTAGATGTAATGTGTAACAAAGAAGCTTACAGTATTATTGCAAAGATATATGCTGCAAATGATAATCCAATCGGCGCATATGTTAATATTTTAATTGCAATGACATTGAAAGAAATTTCTCATGAAGATAAATTCTTTATTCAACAATGTAAGAGAATGCCTTTCCCTCCTCCAAAGGATGTCAGGCAACATAACATAGCCAAAGGTGTATCAATCGATTCATTACTCTTCAAAGATGGAATATTAATTCTCGAATCTGGTACATATAATGTTGTGGTTCCAATTGTGGGTAGAAACATTGTGATCATAGGAATTGGTGAGGTGACGATCAAAAACCCTTATTCGCATGTGTTTTCTGGCAGTAAGAACAAAATTGTACTATATAATATTAATATCGAATGCACTCAAGGACACTCTCTAGTCCTGGAAACGTCTCATGTTTTTATAGACAATTGTCAGTTTACCAAATGTTCTGGTTTAATGCCACCTATTTGTATTGATGGGCGTGGAGCAACACTTTTTATGAATAAATGTGTTGTTTCCAATTCAAGAAACTCTGGTGGTATTTTAGTAATTTCTGACGCCAAAGCCAAGATCACAAATTGCAACATTTATGATATCGGATTGAACGCAATTGAAGTACGATATGGATCTAGTTTATATGCTGAGAGAAATGAAATTCACCATAATAAGCAAGGTGTTTTGGTATGGTTGGACGCCAATGAAGTCACGCTTATTGATAATATTATCCGTGATAATTACGCAGAAGGAATTTATGTCAATGGCAACCGTGAACCTGCCATATCAAAAAAACACAAAGGATTTCTACCCCCTGGCTTTCGCGAAGAAGCCGCATTTGAACCACCACCTACGTTATCTTACACAAAGCCTTCACAGACAGCTGTTATATTAAAGAAGAATCGGATCCTAAAGAGCGGATCTTTTGGTATTTCTGTAGAGCAAGGAGCTAAATTGCGGATGGAGGAAAATGAGGTAGCAGCCAGCGGTACTACTGGATGTGTTATTAAGGGAGGAGCTGATGCCTATCTCTTAGACAACAAATTTCATCATAATATGTCACATGGTATCGAAATCGGTATAAATTATAAGGGAAAAGTAGTTGTGGAAAACAACCATATTCATTCCAATAAGAAAGGAAATTTTTCACAACCCACAGCAGATATGTTTCGTGATATTAGCATTATGTTCGGATTAGAAACGCATCAATTGTTCACTCCAATTAAAGTGATCAATAATAAAATTGAAGATAATGACTCAAATGAACAAGAATTTGTTGATTTCAACGTGTCTTCTAATCGTCCAGGAATGCATTTATTCTTTGAGGGAGAGCCTTTTCTCTACGCCATTGGTAATACATACGGCTTCAATCTATTGAAGGATCTTGACATCGGTGCCGCTATCTCTGATAAATCATATACGGCTACGACGGAGACTTCAGCAATAAGAACAACTCCCCAAGTTAAAAGTAAACAAGTGTCTATGTTTTTAGGTGGTATCGGTGATTTGCGTAATATTGTCGAAACTGTTCATGGTCTTATGAACTCAACAGAAGGTCAGATCGGGAATTTCAGCATTAAATTACTTTTTACAATAAATGATTTCAATCCGACAATACTTACTCGTGATTTAGTGCTTCTTGAAATGATTAGTAGGTTACCAGACCCAAAACCACAGCCTTTCATAGATATAAAAAATCTTTATAGCCAATGGAATAAAGACTTTGTCGTTGGTGTAACAGAAATTCTGTCAATATGGGGTGAAAAAATCATTAGCTCTAATTCTTATAATAAGCTGAGCAGTTGCATACAAAGTTTAATTGAAGCTTTTGAAAATAATATAGACACTAGTAATAAAAAAAGCAAGAACATTAGCTTCAATAAGAAACTCCCATCCTGGATTTCATTTAAATATTCATCGAGCACGGCATCTTCCGTATTACGAACGTTGCGATGCTGGAAAGAGAACAAACTTACAGCTACAGCTCTAAATTGGGATACCAAACAATCGGGATATCTGTTTGTTGGAGGTTCTTCGCCAGAAACTGAAAGATTGGAAGATCTCAAAAAATACTGTAAAGTGCACGAAGATATCGATAAATACACTTGCTGTCAATTACCGATTAGCTCTCAAGCTCAAACATGCAATAATGAACATGAAATCTTACTTCCTGGAGCCAGACGCAATATGGTTAATGTTACGATGCTAACAGTTCCTACGATGGAATATAATGTTTTTCGAACTTCTAGTATTTTCCGCGCATTTCAAGTTGCTTGTGACATTCCGCGATCTGGTGAAAAACGTGAGGATTCGATCGAGGACCTAACGCTTTATGATCATTTATTGTTAACTTTATTACCAAAGTTAATATCTCTACGTGCATCATTGCGTGGGACTTCTTCAGTGCGGATACAAGTTATGCCATTATTGGGAGATGTCATAGACATCTTGCTTTGTCATTTACCTTCATCTGTGAGATTCAATGCTATTGACTGTTCGAATTTGGCTGATTATGTATCTCTTCTTAGTATACTTTTGACTGCTGCACCTAGATTAAAGGATAATTCTCCGTTAACGTTGCAATTAATGAAATTGTTACAACCACCTTCCAAACCAATGAAAGAGTTTGTTGAGGAACGACTTGGATTGAGTTTAAACATTCTTGCACGATTGACGGGTATTACATTTTTAAACGCTTATTACCAAGATTACGCGGTATATGTTACATGGAATTTTGATATAACAAACAAAGTTGAAGACAAGCTTGATACATTAATGACTGATGTAATATCAGTTGCAAATATCTGTTGTACAGCTCATATAAATCGTATTAAAGGGCTCAGCGTCAATATACTCGTACGTTTATTTCAAATAATGATTTTTCGATTTCCCGAAAAAACAATGGCACAATTGTTACGAAGTCTCTTTGCGTCTGATGGATTCAAAAAGCATATCCCGAATTTTGTAATGCATCTCGTTGAGTTAAAGACTTTTATGACATTGCATTTGTCTTGGTCAATGGTTATAAGACTCGAGGAGTTTAAAGATTTGAAAGTATCTATTGGTCGATATACTTTGAGATGGAAAACGGATAAGATAGAAAAGTCAAAAATATTTACTCTGACGAATTTGACGGGGACGTCAAAAGTGCATTCGGAAGCAGAAATATGGCTACGATTAATCAAGCCGGTTCCCGTTGGTAATGTACAGAGACGAAAAAAGGAAGGAAGTAATAGTACTGGTAACATTTCAAACGATCAGGAGCCAACTCATTATTATTTTGATAGCGTTTCTTTGAGCGCTATTGAGGCACCTCTAATTACCATCACATTCCACCTCCCGGTTTCATTTTATGACGCCCATAAAGATTGGATTTTAGAATGTAATGTCGGCTCAGAAACGATTCTTCTAGCCTCAAAGAAGCTAAAATTATCCAATGCAACTCAGAAGAGTGTGTATCATGACACATGGGTTGATGTCTCAAGGACTGGAGATAATAACGAAACTGAAGATTATCTAACTGAAAAAGATGACAAAGTTGCAAAGGTATGCAAGCGATGTGGAAATATTGGCACCACAAGAACTGGTGGTGGAAGATGTGTAAAGTGTAAATCTGTATTTTATTGTAGCAAAGATTGCCAAAAAGAGGATTGGAAAAGTCACAAAAAAGAATGTAACTTTGACCCAGTCATAGCCACTAAACCAACTTTATCCACGTTAACTGATGTCTCGATAACTGAAGGAAATAATAAAATTAAAGATAATAGTGAAGTCGAAGATAATGAGACTAAAAAAAATGATGCATGCAAACGATGTGGAAAAACAAGCACCGTAGGAGCTGGTGGTGGACTATGTTCCAAGTGCAAATCAGTGTTTTATTGTAGCAGAGATTGTCAGAAGGAAGATTGGAAAAGACACAAAAAGGTGGACTGTGTTGGCCATGGACAATAAGTCACCTTAAGCCTGAATGTGTGATATAATCGTAAAATGACAATATTTTACCATATTAACATTTTAATTTTGTATTTAATGATAATAAATCACAATTAAATCACTTAATATATTTACTAATAATAATCTTTAGTCAAAGTATGGGCTTTCTCTCATTTATAAATATAAGTATAAAAAATGGCGAAGTTGACACGTGTAAAGAAAAAATGAAATTACTTATTAATTTTCAACAGTAAAACTCGCCTTAATCTAGTGCAATTTATTAATTCCCGCATTACTTGCTTATTCGTAGAAAAACCCGCTCAAAATATTGATTAAATTTCTCGAGTCTACAAGATTTGAAGTAGGGATTGGAATCGATTATCGAATCTTTCTATGACCAGCCGAAGTCAGATCGTAAAAACTGGGGTAAAATCGACTTTTACTATATCCTATTTGAAGATACTAGCTATAAAAATTTTATGCGCTAATATTGGTGGGATTACTTGATAAGATTATAAAAAAAGAAATATGATTGCTTAAGTATATCGGAAGTGGTTTAATGAATATTGTTTGGTTTGAGTTTCATTTTCTCTTATAATAATATTAGTAAATCTCGTTTATAATAATCTTTTAGCCGAGTTTAATTAATGAAGTGAAACAATTCAACTTGTCTATAATGAGAAACCAATATTTTTAGTTGTTAGGAACCGGGTTCAAAACCGGTTCGGTTCTAAAGTAGTTTGAAGCAATTGCACATTTTGGAGATCATTTTTTCTTTATTGACAATTAATTAAATTTATTTGGTATCAATTTTTAGGTAAAGTTACTTATTAGAGTTACTTATTAGAGTAGAGTAATTCGACTCAACTGTAATAATTTCAAAAATTGTTCAAATCAAATCGCTTCCGAACTACTTAACATCCCTACCTAACTTATCTTCAGAAATAAAGTTCATACTGAATATGCGACAAATTGTCCTTTTTTTAAAAAAATATAATACTTATTTAATGTTGGTTTGCTATTTGATGACTTGATAGCTGTTTTTACTTACTGTAATGTATGACAGCACAAATGTAAATTCCTAATATATTCAAGTTTTAATAATACATTTTAATCTCCCACCTATACGGCAATTAGTTTGAAAACTAAAATAATAGTGATCATATAGCAAAGGAACAATGCGAAAGAAACTTTTAGATTTGGGTTGAACATCATTGTAAACTGATGAATATATTCATTTCCCGTTTACTTAATAATTAAGAAATATTAAGCAACTTAATCACCATAAGGAATTATTACACTTACTACTTGACGCAAATTCCTGAAGTTTCTATAATATGTTTATCAGATGTAAGTCTTAATTAAACAATTTTGAGATTCTCCAACGTCCAAGAAATATGTTTTGATATACATATATACATGTAAAAGGTATTCAGTCGCAGAAGGATGAAACTAATATTAATCAAATTACCTCGATGATATATGGAAGATCAGTAAAGATAAAAAAAGAAAATCGATGAAGTCTAACGATTATTAAGCTCTTAATATTGAACTAAAATTTATAAACTCAATTGATATAAAATTCAATTTCCATAATGAATTTGAAGAATGTGTTTCCATCTATCTTATTTATAATTATATAAATTAATTTACCTGAAAATATAAGCCATACCCTCAGCAAAGCTTGATGTTTCGTAGCCCGAAACGAGGTTTTGCAGGCGCAACATAAGAGGAATGTTGTATAAACCTCGACATGAACTATATGAGATAGTTATCCGTTAACACTCTCTAATATAAAAATATTAAGGTATAAGCATAGTAATTTAAATTAAATACCAAGGAAATTCCATAATAAATAATAACCAGAAAAATATAAACTTATAATCGCCGAATTGCACAAGATCTCAATAGCGAAAGTCATCATTTTTTTTTAATTAACCTAGCTGAGAATATCATGACTAACTTTAAATAATAATTTTGATCTAATAAGTGTAGCCTAAATACAGTAAACTCTCTCTAAATGCACTCTCACTAAGCGCACGTATTATATGTTTTTTCTCTAAATGCACTCTCTTAGTCCCAAGTATAAGAGATCATATAAATTTTCCTTCTCTAAATGCACGTTTTTTCAAATTTTCATTATGGACCAAAGGGGGTGCACTTAGAGAATGATTGTAACTTGTTTTAATACAATATAATTGTGTTTAATAAATTGTTAAATCTTATTAAAGTATATTTTACCTTTGAAAATTTTCCATAATAAAGCAACTGCTATTAGGTAATCATCAATTACTAAAAAAAATTAAACGAGACATAATACTGACATAATAGAAGAAAATAAAAATAAGTATTAGTCGATCAGATGTTTAAGCAGAAGCAATAACAAATAATTTTTCCTTAAAAAAAAAATATTACCTATCCAGGCATTATGAAAATATAAATCCAGCTTTCCGTAATTCATTTTTTCTATATCTAAATTAATTCCAAGAAAAAAATATCTTATAAATTTATATCTGCAAATAAAAAATTTATCAATTTGCCTATTCGGAAAGATTTTGTTAAAAACGCGAACTTTTCAATTATCATATGTACTAACCTTGAATTGTTAAATTAAAATTACTGGTAAGTCACAAAAAACAAATTAACCAAGAAGAGATACAAAGCTGTTTGATGTGCATGGACTAAATTTAATAAATTTTATGTTACACCAATGCGACTTGGAAAAAAAATGCGTATTTGCAGAATATACAGAATCCAACCATACGTTCGAGAACCATTTCATTAAATTACTCAGACAAATCGGACAAATTAATTAATAAATTCGGTTTTGGTCTTAAACCGTGACTTCGGTATGTCGCGTAATTCGTGCAATCTGCAAATCTTCACTTTAAAAATGCAACCAATAAAATCATGAATATGTTGTGGAATTATTTTGTGTAATTCGATTAAATCATCACTGATCGATCATTTGTACTTTCTTTTTTGGGTAACATGGCTTTTACCAATTTCTTACGTTCTCTCATAAACATAAAAGCCACTTTTTTTAGCCTTTCTCGTTACTTTTTTTTTCTCATAACTTTATTTCATTCATTTATTTGTTGTAGTATTTTTTTTTTATCTTATATAAACGCTTTTAATATATTGTTATTATTATTATAAAAATAGTTTTAATTTAACTAAATATTAAAAAATGCCAGCACCTTTACCGACAGATTGTCTTAATGGAATATTTAAATGTTTGTTGGACGACTTAAATTACACAAGTTCACTTCATTCTTGCCTATTAGTAAATAAATTATGGTGTGAGACAGTCATTCCGCTCATATGGAATAATCCATGGCAATGTGCAAAACTTATTTTAAGTAATAAAGATTGGCCACCTCTTGTAAGAACACTTTTATCTTGTTTACCTGAAGACTCAAAAGAAATATTGAGAAATAATGGAATAGATTTATTATTACGGACAACATCACAGAAACCTCCTTTATTCGATTACGTGGGATATTGTCAACATTTATCACCTACCGTGATGGATAAACTTAAATCCGTTACAGTTGATGAAGATAATAAAAATAATGTAAATAGTGAATACAAAGCATATCGTGAACATCTGGTAGAACAGGAATTTTACAAATTATTTATGACGAAATGTTCTCTTAAACATCTCGTTTTACCAAAGATTCCTTTATCTTATTTTCCTGGAGCAAATCATTGTTTAGAATATCTTAGAGATCTCAAATGTTATACTGAAAGATCACCAGAATTATTTTATGGATTAGCTCATATAAGTAGAAACCTACATCGATTGACAATTTATCCTTGTGATGAAGATAATGATGGTTTAATCACCCTAATAAAATTACAAAAAGGTTTAAAAACTCTTGTGTTAGTGTCAAGTGAAGATTATGTTAGTATTTGTCCAGAAATAGGCCAAGCATTAGCCACTCAAATGCATTCTTTATCTTTTCTTAAAATACGACAAAGTTTATGTATTCCTCCACAAACAATTTCTTCTTTCATCAATTTAAGAATTTTGCAATTGGATATAACAACGGAAGTTTCAAATATGGAATCATTAGCTTATGTTACTTTACCTAAACTTGAAATTTTAGATATTTTTTGTGATGAAAATGCTCCATTTAATACTTATTCGAGTTTAATTTCAAATTCGATTTCTTCAAATTCCTCTTATTTAAAAAGAATTTATTGGCATAAAATTAATCCACCCACGTGTGCTGAAGAAATTGGAAAATATATTCAAATATTGTTACCAGCTTCTTCTACGTTGAGGTTCTTGACGGTTTGGTGGTCAGAAGAACTCTTCACTTTATTGAATTTATGTGATCAATTAGAAACAATTAAATTTTGTAATCACAAAGATTTAAGAGGGAATATAGATTACTTAAGTAATAATTTAATAGAGAGTGAAAATTGTTTACAAGGAAAATTAATTTTTGAATTATTGAAGATATTATCACTAGAAAATTTATGTATAATATGTTTACAAGGAGGATGGGCTTTTACCTCAGAAGAATTGAAAGAATTTTTGGAATTTTGGAAAGAACAACGAAAAAATACTTTATCATTATATATATTAACTTTTGAAAGTCAATCTAAGAATGAGCCGGAAGGAATTATAAGAGAATATATGAATGATGGTATTTTAAAAGATTTTGGGGATAGAGATAGTTTAGAGAATTTTTATTCTATGGAGATTAATATGAATATATGAAATGTCAAGATTTATTATGTATTATTTTTGTAGTTTTAAATATTATAAAAACATTATATAGACATTGATACAAACACTGCTTTAATCTTTAACATATTTGATAACCAAATTTTGGGAAAGAACTATGATCTATTATTTAACAATTTATACATTTGTAATTTTACATCAAGAAATTATTATCCTCACATTTTCATTATTTATGAATAAAACAAAAAAAAAAGAGTAAGATAAAGAGAAATATGAATACTAAAAATTATAAGAATACAGTATCCTATTGCTATTTAAAGTTTTGATTCATAACTAAATTTAACTAGTGACATGAATGATTTAAAGATTAGAAAGTTATTAATATAATAATTTGTTTTTTCGAATTTTTTTTAGGAATAACTTTTAAGTAAATCACAACAGGGAAGTTTTTAATGAGTTTTCTTAAATAATGGATTTATTTTGAAATCCTTAATTAATGTTAACTTTATTGTTTCTTTTTATTTTTGATATACTGTTAAATTTAAAATAGTCAAACAACCAATATTTGAATTTTTATTATATTTTCAAATAATTTATATACTAGCAATCCATATTTATAAGTTATAATAGAAATACAAAGTTAAATTATTGCCAAACATATAAAATATATATCAGTTAAGCTAGATTTTAAATATTGATAAGCAACTTTTATAAGATATATCAAATAAATTATATAAATCATAATAAGTCTAAGCCTGATAATGTTAGAAATCCTGCAAAAAAACTTGTAAAACTTTGACCCAAGCCTACTGAAGTCAAAGTTCCAAGTATGGTTCAAATTTGAGGTATACAATACATATGGAAGTAAACTTCCATACTTGATTATTTGCGGCGTTTTACGGTATACGGCTTATTATTTATTATTTGAGCTTCGCCACCGCAAATGGACTGTAATCAATTACCGATGGCTTGCTTCTGTCATCAGAATTAGTAAAGAATTCGAGCCTTTATTAATTCGAATTCATTTGTTCAATTCCTATAATATTTATTATCTAGGAACTTTCTTTCCGTTCATTTTTAAAAAAATTTTTTTATAGTTTTTTCGTAATAGGTAATAGTTTTTATGGTTTATATGATTAGTATCTCAAAAAAAAATGATTACTATTTCAGAGAACTATTTGACAATAAATTTACCGCTATTGTTCTCAGCCCAGTTTTCAGCCCTGGGTGTAGAAAATTTATTTTCTATAAAAGCGCCCGCTTCTCATTAATTCAACACATTAATTTAAATCATGTCACAAACAAAAATCAACATCAAAAACGAATCTTCCGTCCCTATTCTTAAACGGGATGGATTTGGAACAAAAGGACGAGTCGTTACAGTGAAGGCCAATAGCTTCGAAGTGACAAAAATCTCAAAATATGACGAATTCCTTAAGTATACTCTTGAGATCAAACCAATCGATGCTGAAAAGAATATTGAAGCTGACATCAAACGTGAAAGATCAGATTATGGAAAGAGTATTAGACGCAGGATTCTTAAAGAACTTAGCCTTAAAAAGGGAGAATGGTTCCAAAATGTTGTTGTTGCATATGATGGTGGTACTACTCTTTTCACAACTGACCGTCTAGGATTCGACAAAGAGACCGAAACGAAACCAGTTGTTATAGAAATTATTATTCTTAAAGACATTCATAATATTAATGGCAAGTGCACTCAATACAGTGTACAGATTAGCCGAACAGATACTGTCATCAAGTTAACACAGTTAGAGAAGTATATTAGTGGAGAAGAGTTTGAGTGGGATTTTTTCAGCGACGATTCCCTTGACGTCCTCAACGCTCTGATCCATCAAAGAGCGGCAGAAAAGTTCATTAAATCCGGTAAAAGTTCAATTTACAATAAGGGAAACAAGACAAAAATTACTGGTGGTATTGAGTTGTGGTCTGGATGGTTCTCGACCGTGAGACCAGGTCAAGAAAGCTTGTTCGTTAATGTGAACCCTACATTTACCACTTTTTATCAGCCATTGAGACTAGATGAATTTCTTCTCCAATATCTTTATCCAAAATATCAAAACCTTCCTGACGAATTTAGTGATTATCAGCTGAAAGACATTAACGAAATACTCAAAGGCCTGCTTGTTTGTCCTCTACACCTGGAATCTGTACATACTGAGAGACGCATTAAAAAGCTCCTACCTGCTACCAAAGTAGCACATTTCGAATATAAACCAATGACAGATTCGGAAGAAACATTTCCGCTTGAAAAGTACTTCGAGAACAAATATCAACTCCGAGAGACAAAAAAGCTCTTTGTCGAAATAATGAGTGAAGAGGGTACGCATATCGCCTGGCCAATTGAGTTTTGCCAAATTACTGAGGGGCAGCGTTACAAAACCAACAAGTTGACCGGAAAACAGCGAGCAGAAATCATTTCGGCTGCTAAGATGAAACCTTACGAGCATGAAAAAGAAACAATCAAAGGCGCCCAAGAAATCTTACAGCTTCATAAAAACCCAACTGGGGTTGGTATGGAAGTTGCGTCTCATTTAGCCGAAGTCGATGCACATGTGCTTGAATCTACAGCTGTTGAATATGCAGAAAACGTTACAATTCCCGCAAATAATGGAAAATGGAATCTCAAAAACGTGAAGTTTGTTAAAAGTGGGGAAACACTCGCCTTCTGGCAGGTTGTTGTCTTTGAACAACAAGAAAAACGGATATCCGAGGAGGATGTTTACAGTTTTATTGAAAAACTTATAACACAATGCAAAATACAAGGGATGAATATTACAAAAAATATTCCACATATCCAATATGTCCAATATCATAAAGATGATTTAGATAAGGTCATTAAATCAACTTATGAAGATGCAAAAAAAACACTCAACAGACCACCACAAATGATGCTCTTTATTATTCCTGGAGATAAGATCCAAAGTACCAACACCAAACTTTACGAAACTATCAAGCGCGTTATGGATATTGAGATTGGCTGTCTCACTCAATGTGTAAGCGTAAATTCCAACTATAAGAAACTTTTTAATAATTTGCAATACTGTGCCAACCTCACCATGAAGATGAACCTTAAGCTTGGTGGTGTAAATTCGGTTCTGCCCGAAAAAAAAATTGGTCTTCCCAGTGGTGAAGATGTCCTCTTACTTGGTGCTGATGTAACTCACCCTAAAGACAAAAATGGTTGTTCAATTTGTTCTGTTGTCGGCTCACTAGATAATCGAGCCACTCGTTTCATTACAAAATATCAAGTTCAAGAGCGCTCCGGCAGGGAGGAGATTATTAATATTGACAAAATGATAAAGGAAGTGTTGGAAGACTATTGCAACTACAAGAAGAATGAAAAAGGAAATATCAAAAATACAATGGCGTCGCATCTTCCACCATGTATTATTATGTACCGTGATGGTGTTAGTGAATCCCAGTTTGAACGAGTACTCAAATGGGAACTTCTCAAGATTAAAGAAGCATGTGCCGAGTTCCAAGCAGGCTATCAACCAAAGATCACTTTCGCAGTCGTTGGCAAACGTCACCATACGAGACTGTTTCCTGGAAGTCCTAAGGAGGCTGATAAAAATGGCAATTGTCTTGTTGGAACAGTTGTTGACAGAAGGATCACTCATCCCACACTTAATGACTTTTACCTCCAGTCACACTATACACATCAAGGAATGGCACGTCCTTCTCATTACACCATTCTTTATGACGATATCAAATTAACAACGGATGAGTTTCAATGTTTGAGCAATGCATTATGCTATAACTTTCAGCGCACCACATCTAGTGTAAGCATTCCGTCACCCACATATTATGCACATCTGACTTGTGCCCGAGCGAGAATGTATTTGAATGATGACATGAAATTGCCAAAAGTACACCCAAATCTCGAAAAATACCCTATGTATTTTATGTAAAAAGTAACGCATGGATCATGTTGACCTTTCAAAAATTTTTAGTTATAGATATTAGATTTCGTCATTTACTTTTGTTAAATAATATTTTGGTAACTTCATAATATGGAAATGAACAGAAATTTGCTAAAATTGTGAAAATAATAAAATTTATGTAATTTAAGTTGTATTTAACAATCATTAAATTTGCAAACTTCTTACTTTATATGGCTGGCCCTTTGCAATAGAAAGGGAGGAAACTTCCAGAAAAAACTGAATTTACTTTGTATGCTAAAAGAATATGAATTTTAGGCTGGAAAAAACATTCAACGTTAACCTAGAAGTTTCCCTGATAATTTCCTCTTTCTATTGCAAAGGACCCAACTATAATACAATAAATAGAAATTAAGCATTAGTTTAAAAAATTAATGAACTTCAATAACTCATTACCTTAATATTAGTAATTATGCTAAATAAATAAGGTATGATCGACAGTAGTTGATGTGGGCATTATCTATTTGGATTGGACATTGCTATCATAATTAGGAATCTTATACTAGGACCCCCGAGCTATACATAGAAAGGTCGGGTCCTGGTTATTTGCAATCATGTAGATCAATTCCATTTGTGGATAATGCCGACCAGCATTCATAGTGCTGGCCCTGAAGAAATGCGTAAAGCTAATAGTAAATGTGTGCCGATCTCCCCTGACCTATATATATAACTCGGGGTCCTCTTATTATATTCTCTCATAAAAGTTTTGTTGGCCCATAGTCATAGTAACCGAATTATCATAGAATTTAAGGAGTTAACAAGAGAATATTTTTTATCGTAATCAATATTATAAAATTCCAATTTATTCAATTTATTACACTTTAATTATTTAAATACAAGTTTATAATAATAATTTTTACATTATTAAGCATCAGAATATTAAATTATCTTATTCATAAATTATTCTCGCTTATTTTGTGCCTTGTTACCACGAATAAGTTTCATAGAATCTCTTATAAATTCTTTTTCTTGCAAATACCTAAGTATAAATAATAATTGGTTAATGAATTTACGAAAAAAAAAATCCCAAAAAAATATAGAAAAGGGTAATGATTACGTTATTCCTGCGACAATAATAGCACAAACACCACCAACAGCAACATGTTTAATCTTCGCATCCAAAGTTTCCCAACCAATCAATTGATTAGAAAAATAAGTTATAATCCATGCTAAACTAAAAGATAGTAACACTAAATAATTAGGTAATAAATTGGATAAAGATAACATTCTTTTCAATTCATTCGTTTCCTGTCTACCATCACGGTGATTTAAAAAATAAGATCTAATAAAATTCCAGCTCCATAAAATTCGTGTTGATAAATTAACTACATTGGCTGCAACTAATCCAATAGCACCAGCGGATAACCCTTTCATAAATATTACACCAGCTCCAACAAAACCTGCTGAAAAAGCAATTAACCAATAATTTAATTTACTTAAAGTTTTTTCTGACGCAACCGCTGCTACAAATGCTTCAGTAACACCATTAATTCCCATTACTGGAACATATATACAATAAACTGATAATACAAGTGGTGCGGGTGTTTGAGACCATACAGAACCTACAAGTAAATCAATCAAAGTTCCGGTATAATTAGTTGCGAATCCAATAAAAAGAAGTCCAAGTAAAATATGAAATTTAATTAAAGTTGTTAGAACTTGTAAAGATGTTATTAATGCTCTACAAGTTTCTCCTTCTGGTTCTTTTTGTTTATCATTAACGTCACTATGAGTATCAACACGCGTTAAAAGTTTGGAAAATAATGTACGAGTCGTTTCTTCCAATGGTTGAAACAATATTCGCACAATCAGTGATCCTAAAAAAACAAAATGACATGAATATCTTAGAAAGAAATGATAAATCTTAGAATCGGATCGTTTAACCTACCGTAATTAAAAACAAATGCATATATTCCTTGATCAACTGGCTCACTTAATAATGCTATTAACATTTTATCACCTTCTGTCAAGACATGTTTTAACAAAGATTGCTTTGTAAATGTTTTGGCTAAGTTAAACAAATGTTCGTCAAACCAGAATACCTTTTGTCTATACATAAAGATAAAGCTCAATCAATAAAAACATATGTACTAAAGTTTCTTTATAAAGAATTTAATAATCAATTACCTTTCATCTTGTAATTTTCGTGGTTTCAATAATTGAATATCCCAATTTGATATGAAATATCCGATGTAACCTACTATCAAAACTAAAGAAAAAGCAACCTGTGCAACTGCAAATGCTAAAATTCCATAAGCATTTTCACCCTTTTCACCATTTTTTGGAGCACCTATGACTGTCATTGCGAATGTAATAAAACAACGAAGAAATACCCCAATTATCTCACAACGCACTCTAAGAGTGAATAATAAATTGTTCAAGGCAGCAACGTAAAGTGGCTCAATAATTAATTCAATAAATGCTGCTAAACCATATAGTATTACCGAAATAACATAATACGGTGCAGATAATGATTCCTCTGTTGCGTAAAAGATATAAAATGTGCAGGCAAGAAATGTTGTAATTATCCCGATTGGAATTGGAACGTAAGATAAATTTGTTATTTTTTGGACGGATCCAACAGACGAATTGGCAAATATTATCGGACCTTTCGAATTTTCTTGTGATTTCTCAGATGATTTTCCATCAGAATCAAATACAATAGTATCACCACTACCTCTCAATAAAGCACACCGAAATCCTTCGCGAGATAAAAACAAGATTGTTGCCAATAACAATTCTAATTGCACTGATGCAATTCCAAATGTTGCAGGATCTGTGTAACGTAAAACAACTTGATGCAAAACAAAAGTAGTCAATCTGCTAATAAGTTGTAACATAACAAGTGAAGAAGCTCCAGCTACAGATGATGATAAAATTTGGGATACATCCTTTTGCGACGGTGTAGTTAATTCAGAATGAGTTTCATTTTCAATTATTTTACTTTTCTCCTTCGAAATTTCTTTGATATTTTTACGCTTTATAGTTGACATTTTAATTTTTGTAAGTGCTTTAAAGTTTAAATTAAAAGTTTTAGAGGTTTAAATAATTTTTTTTTCGTGCATTAAAATTACGGGTACTTTGCATACTATAAGTAACACGATCGCTTGCTTGTAACACAAACGATTTTCATAACTGATTGTTCAAAATTTATCCAAATTGGGTAAAATTATATCATCTATTGCTTGTTTCTTACATATCTTACATATTTATACTCGTTTTCCGCGTGTTAAAAATGCACAATTCACTTGAAAGAAAAAAAAAAAATTTTTTTTTTTTTAAAATTGTAAGAAAAAAAGAGATATCAAAAATTTTGCGATAATATAAAATTTTAAATATTATAAAATATTTTCTCTATTTATTTATTTTTCATATTAAAAAAAAAAGATCCTGATATACAGAACTTTTAATCCGAAGAAATGGATTTTCCTTTACCAACTGAATGTGTAGAAGATGTGATTTCAAATCTCGAAATAAACAGAGATTTATTTTCTGCTTTGATGGTTAATAGAGAATGGTGCAAATTTGCGGTCCCTATTCTATGGAAAAATCCGTTTGATAACAATAATCGAGAAAACCATTGTAAGAAGGTTATAATGAGAACGTATTTATCATGTCTTGATCAAAGATCAAAACTATTTTTAGAATCGAATGGAGTTGACTTATCATGTACATCTTCTAGTACTGCGTTTGATTACGCATCTTACTTGAATTATCTTTCAACTACTAGTTTAAAATTTAGGATTCAACAATATATGTTTCCACAAGCAGGTTTTTGCGGATCTATGTTAAATGAACATCAAAAAACTTCCAATCAAATTAAATTGATATTTACAATCTTATGCAAGCATTTCATTTCTCGATCTGTAGAATTAAAATATATTGAATTCAGTGATTTTGGATTCGATCCATTGAATGTTTATTCAATCCCTTTCGCAACTTTTGAAGGTGCTAATAGAAGTCTTGCAAATCTTCAAATTTTTTGTTTTCATGGAATTCCTGGAAAATCGAATAATGCGAAAACATTTGTTTCCATGTCAAATGTTTGTAAGAATATTTCACATCTTGAAATTACTCTCTCAACACTTGACGAAGCAAAAGGTTTAGCTTCACTTATTTCTGTTCAAAATCATTTGGAACATTTCAAGCTTGTCTCAGATACTAGATTTACTCTAATTGATGATGACATCTTTGGTGCAATTTTTCGATCACTTGCGACTCAAAGTAATACTTTTCGTTCCATATTTCTTCAAAATGTATCCTTTACTAACGTTGATTTCAAAAGTCTAGCCGAATTTGGTAAATGTAAGGCATTGAGGTCCATGACATTTATTGAGTGTGAAGAAATTCAAGAAAAAACCTTTAATGCAATCAGCAATGCATTTCCTTTATTAGAACATGTATTCTATGTTTCAGGACCATCCGAAGTTCCTTCTCAAAGTTTTTGTGAGATATTTAAAACAGCTCAATTAAATATTAAAAGTATTTCATTTGATGTTGAAGTTTTTGGATTAATTGAAACAATTACGAAATTCTGCACAAAATTGGAAGATATTTCAGTCAATTCTATTGATCCTACAGAAATCATCTTAATTTTAAGTAATTGTAAAGAATTAAAATATATCAATTTTCGAGGGGAAGGAGGAATTGATGCAAATGATATTTTTATCGGAATGGCAAGGTCTATCTCTCCGAATTTAGAAATACTCTCGCTTAATATGTCTTTTACAAACCCTTGGATTTTTTCACCCGAGTCTTTAAAAATATTTTTAGATAGTTGTAAAAATACTCTTAAAATTTTTAAAATTTATCATTATGATGCACCTTTTAATATTCAAGATTTAGAGGATGCAAGAATAAAAACAATGAATGAAGAACATTTTAATGTAATTCGCCAAAGTGGAATTACATTTCATATGGATAGTGATATTTGGCCAAGAAATACGAATATTATTACCACAATTGATATTCCAGGTATTCATCCGATTGAATGATTTCACGATTAAATAAAAAGAAAAAAATAATAATAATAACGATTTCTTCTAATATTTGTTTATAAAGAGAATATCGAGGAAAATCAGTAAAAAGAATTTGTTAAAAATAGGTAATTATAAAATCAAAAATTTTTTTTTAAAAAAAATTTAATATTCACAAATAATTTTAATTTTAATAGTTTTACGACACAATTTTACAGTCAAATTTATTTGTATTTCGTTGAAAGGAATTTATATATAAAATATTGTACATTTGTTTTTATTAATAAAAAATTGGTACAAAATTAAAAAATTTAACAAGTATTATTGTATGTTTCTGTTATACATTCTTTGAGAGGATAATTAAGTCGCATGACAGATCATCATATATGACTACCAGGTTGAAAGATAAAAAAATTAATATATCTAAAATAATTTTTTAAATGATCAATTACTATTGTTAATCTTGAACTAATACTTTTTTAAAGAATTTTTAATAACTTTCAATTCCCAAAGTTAGATTTTATGCTTCGGGAATATTGAATTTTGATTTGTTCTTTGGCTATTTATATATACAGTACGTATACATATATATATATAAAAAAAAGAAACAAATATATACTTGTTATTCCATGGGTATAATGAATAACTGAAATATTCACCGGGCCCCCGAGGGAGGAGCATCGGTGTACATATTTATTAGATATCCATGGCTCATTGTGTATGACGTATCCACCGACCTTTTTTAATACTAGTATAAGCACTTCAAATTTTTCAGTCCCTCATGTGTAACCATTTAACTTAATATTTCTTTTAAAATAAAGTTTATCATTGTACCAGATTGTAAATC
Source organism: Oehlia diaphana (assembly GCA_003833135.1). Lineage (NCBI taxonomy): Eukaryota > Fungi > Glomeromycota > Glomeromycetes > Glomerales > Glomeraceae > Oehlia > Oehlia diaphana. Next base: position 330,427 of record QZLH01000002.1, read on the forward strand.
ATGACTTACACAATTAATTTAACCTAATTTTGATACGGCAGAGGAAACGTTAATAATATTTTTCGAATTCTTAAATAGCTGTGAAACGATTATAGATCTATAAAGATATAAAAAAAACAGTACCTCAAGAATATATTTTCTATCAAAATATTATCTGATAATCTGATAATCTAAATAAAGGTAGTCTAAAAATTATCAGATTTTGTGTTACCCTTTTTTATTAATTATTTATATCATTTTTTCATGCAAAATCAGCACATTTATCATTATCATGGCCAATTTTCAACGATTAATTCTATTAATTTTATTTTTATGTTTAATCATTAATGATGTTAATCCATATAAATTTGTGGAAAGTGAAAAAGATGCTGCTATTATCTCAAGAAATCTTGTAAAAGAATTTGGTATTGGTACTTTGGTTACTATAATGAATCATCACGAAAAAGAGGATGTTCGAGGTATAATAAATATTAAATGAAAAAAAACAAGACGAAAAAAGTCTTTTTTGATATATAATGTAATTTTTAATTAAATAGGTTACCCTTTCGGATTATTTGATTATTTTACTGATGATTGTCCTTCAACAGGAAATCCATTACTTCTTTTAAGTGACTGGCAGGTAAAAAAGTATTTATAAAAAAAAAAAATTGTCGTCCCTGTCCTGTTCCTTGTTTCGCCAAATCTGTTTAAAAGGTTTAAAAATTATATTTGTTATTTTAGAAAAATATACAAAATTCCAGAGACAATGATTGGAAAGCTTCTTTAATGATTCGTAAACTAAGTAATAATGACACTTTTTTTCCCTTCGCTGAACCAAGGCTTAATTTATTTGGTCATTTGGAAAGAGTATCCGGGGATGAAGTATGTATTCAATAAATATCTGACATATATATATATATATATGTTTAGAATATTTATTATTATCTTATTTTTAGGTTGCAAATGTACAAAAATGTTTTTTAGATAAGCATCCAAGAGCGCGTGGGTGGTAAATAGATTTTTTTATTTTATCAATCATTAATTTTGCTTAATCTTTTACTTTCTCAACCTAATCAAATTATTCTTTATAGGCTTCCAGGTGGAGGACACATGTTCTATTTTTATAGATTTATTGTACATGATATTTACTTTGTTGGTGGATTTGGCAATGAACATTATATTGGTTATATTGATAGTGAATTATATCATAAAGTTGAACCTGATGGAAGTACTTACATAAATCACAATTGTAACGAAGTTGAAGTTGATCAAGTTAGGTGGATGAATATGCAACATCCTTAGTCATTGTGATAGAGTATGAGTATGACAGTTATCTGTTTATGTACAAAAGTGATTAATAACACGTGATTTAATTCTGGCCGAGAAATTTTTTACCTTTTGCCGGGATTAAAATTGAATTTTTTTTTTATGATTAATAAAATGAACTGAAAATTATTTTGTTCGAAAAGTATTTTTTTTCTTAACGAATGTTTCTTTAACATTCATATTATATTATATATATATATATATATTGTGTTCCTTTTCGATTATTAAACTTATTCAATCCTTATTAATTTAAGTAAGTTTATTTTAAAATTATATACTCTTTAGACGCGATTGAAACAAATAAAATTTTGAGTTTTGACGTGTTTACTTCACATAGTTCGTTTTAATTTATTTTTTTAATAGACTTTTTTAAAAAAAATGATTGATGAAACTATCGTATACTGCTTAGAGGAAATTGCAATGGAAGGAGCAGAAGGTTCGCATTTGTATTCTTTGATTATTTTTCTTATATCTTTGTTAATTCGTATATATTCGTTAAAATTATTATACAGTACGTAATAATAAATATTTCGTGTTTATCCCTTTAAATTTCTCGACCGAAAAAAGGTTGTGAAATTGATCGTTTATGGGTATTCGTACAAGAATTTCTTAATAAACGATGCAAAGAATTCGTAACATTCGATGAACCAGAAATAATGAAACCAACAATTGACGGAGCATATAAAGAATTCTTTTGGTCACAATTCTCAACTAGTGATAATCTATCATTTTGTATACTGAAGGAAGTTACTTCGGAACAAATTCAAAAGTCTTCAATAAAAGGCAAGAAAAATACGGCCGCATCATTTAAAACAGTAAATTTCTCTTTGTTCAGTAATTCTACTATTTTATTATTTCGCTATATAAAACTTTTGTCTTATTTATATAAATAAAATAGACTGACGAAAAAAATTATCAGACTGTCCAAATCGACAATATGTCTCTTGAAGAAATTAGAACGAATTATGGTGACAGATTTCGGATAATGACAACTGAAAAATTTCAAAAAAAAATTTTGTTTGGAATAGTTGATGTAAGTATTTATGATCAACTCTTAATTTTTGGTTCTGAGCTAAATAAAATATATAATTAATTTAGATATCTCGGCCACTTTCAAATCAAGTTTGGAGGATATTGCAGCATATAGCAAAACATCGTTCTATAGGTGCTACCCAAGTAGATATGGCAAGACATTTTAATATCGAACCAAAATCTTTTTCCCATTATTTAAAAACACTGTGTAATCTTAAATTAATGTAAGTTAATTAATTTATTTATATTAATATTACATTTATTAATTGTTAATAAGAATTATTTTGTTTTAGAGTAAAATTAAAAGTTACTCAAAATGGGATACAGACAAATTTGTGCATCTTGTCTGGATGTGCTGCTCAAAATAAAGCATATTCTGGAAAATCTGTATATATACCAACGAGCAAAATCCAAGTATCACAATTAAGTGATGACCATGATTCAGCAGATAAAATTGGTGATAATGTTTCATTCAATTCTGAATTAGTAAAAATAAGATTAACAGAGATTCTTGATCAAGCCAAGAATCAGGTTATGTCTGCAAATGATATGAGGATGGCCTTAGTAAGTTATATACATATCCTAAAAATTATTATTGTTATAAGACAGATTTAAAATATTTTTTTTTTTTTTCATCATTTCTCTTTTATATTTAGTTTGCAATATCAAATCCGACAAAGAACCAACGACGTTGGTTTAATAACAGAATTGATGAATTGACACAAAATGGGTATATCGAAAAAGTGAATGTTCCGAAAAAATCTATGGAAGGACCAATGGAACGATGTTTTAGGCTTGCTAAGAAATACGTGAGAGGCAACAACAACAATAATGGTAAAGAAAATTTATTAATACAATCAGATCTTGATATTCTGATATTCGAAAATACCGATATACATTAATACTCGATATAACGATAATATTTTACTTTTCCACTATACCGGAGAATATAAGATTTTCATATGAATCTCAACATATCGTTATATCGCAGTTTGATTGTAATGCTTTTCATTTTCTTATTTTATTGATATTTCTAACAGATAAGCGTAAGAACAAATCATCTACCGTAGATACGCCAGAATCTGCGATACCACACTTAGAATCAAATGAAAAGCCATTACAATCTGGCGTTTTTGTAGATTTACCTTTAGATTGTCAAGTGTATCGTCTAATCCACATGGCTGGCGAACAGGGAATAACCGCAGGAGTATGTCTTCTAAAATTAATTTATTATATTAAATCATAATTAAAGAAATTTCTCATTTAGTTTATTATTTTGAATATAAGGAACTTCAATGTATGTTTCGTAACATAAATGACCGTGTCCTAAACAAGTCATTAACCGGGCTTGTTATTGATTTACCTCCTGGTTTAAACCGTTTTATTATAAAGCGTGCTGTTGAGTGTAAAGGACGAGAAAGACATTATCGTTATTTTTCTCGTGAAGGTTATATGAAATTCGCTGTAGCACATGGTTTAAATTTGGAGGATATAAATCAAATTAACTCTGATGAGGATCGTGATTCTGAATATATACATGATCCTCAATGGGGAGTTGAATTATTGCAAGATGGCGAAGAAGAGAAGAATGATGATTTCTTACCTAGTATAAGTACTAGAGAGAGACGTAGAAAGAAAAAGAATAAAGAGAGGGGAATTATTGAACCACCTAAAATGATTACAACTGTGCCAAAGAAAAGAGGACGACCTAGAAAGTATGATTCTGAAGGAGAACTCATTAATAAAAAAGAGATTCCAAAAATAGTAGAGGAAAACTCAAATGAAATAACTGATAGTAAGAAGAAGCGTGGTCGTCCACGAAAGGCTGATAATATGACGGGAAATAATAAACCTAGCAAGAAGATTGCAAAAGTTGATAATTCAAACTCAGCACATGAACAATCAAATACTACAAGGGTAGTTAAACCAAAACCTAAAAAGATGTATACTAAGCGTAAAAAAGTTGATGATAAAATTATAACACATGTTAAAGTAAATATGGATATTCATGAACCTAATGAAGAATCTTCTACGGGAATTGTTAATTTACATGAAGAAGAGAATAATACAGTAATGCAGATTGACAATCCTATTATTCCAAATGCTCATGATTCGATTACACAATCTAATGGTAATTTGAATTTACCTGATCATGAGACAGATGCTGGCATGATTATTGACATTGATCCTGAAAAAGATAATATTTTGGATGATAATAATCTAATTATGGCGACATCTCAATATCAACAAACCACAGAATTAAATATTGGAAGTGTTGTAGAATCTTTTAATGATAATAGCCAAGAGATAGATGCTGACTTACAACCAGATGATGCCTCAGTTTCAAAAATTCTTGAGATTTCAAATGAAAAAAATGTACATAATGTTAAGAAAGTACATAAAACAAAAAAGAAGATTCCCCCAGTAATTTCAATTACTGCATCATTACGAGAAAAGATTATAGAAAATCTTTTGAAAGAGCATAAAGTGTTAGAATGCGGTGCAACGCTTATTAATGCATATCAGGATAAAATTAGAGAATATTATAATGGTATGACTTCACACACCACTTCACACACCATTGACAAAAAGACCTTGGCTCGTACTGGAAGTGTTATGGAAAGAAAGGGATTATTAAAGCAATATAATATAATATTACCGTCATTAAATGGTAAAGATCAAAATAAACTTTTGTTCCTTAATCCTAAATTATCGCCTGAAAGTCCTGAAGTAAAAGAATATGTTACTAAACTACAAGATAAAGCTTTACTAGTTGGTAGATCTTATAAAGCAGCTAAAATTGAAGAGTTAGTCGTTGAATTAGAGCCTCTTTCAGAATTACAGAAACGTATGGCCGCTGAAGCAGCAGCCAATAATTCTGTAAATCTCCTAGCCGATAATCTTATGTCATCTGATCTAAATAATGAGAGTCAAATCAGTCAATCAAATGCTAACGAAAAAGTACCTAATGACATGTGTTGGTTACATTGTGCTCGTGAGTACGGTTGGATTAATGCTAAGATGATTAGAGCAAAAATCTTGCATCAATATTTTTTCAACAAAATTAATGATGCAGGTCCATCTGATCCTTGCATCATGAAAGAAGAAAGAATTTTTCAGACAGCAATTCTTCTCAGAGATCTTCCTCTAGATTTATATCTTAAGCTTGTTGGGCAATTTACTCCAAGTGCAAAATTAACCGATTATATAAGATCAGGACAAAACATGTCACTTAGCGTAATTAACCTCCCAAGTGATCTTAGGTTGGAGATTTTTACTGGAAATTATAAATTCAGGCAAAATCTTAAAAAGTTAATTGACATTCTTGTGGCTTTAAAGTTAATTAAAAAACTTAAACGCGTTTTTGATGGAAGAGGAAATCCGGTTTTAAATATGAAAAAGGCGTTTGTGCCAGATGATGGCGTTGAAGACATTTCGACGAGAAACTATAGTTTACCTCAAAATCTTTTAGCACCTGCATATCAACTTATGTGTAATGTTCAAATGGTGGATTTTTCGTTCCCTGGACCTGATAGACCTAATATTGGAGAATACATGCTTGATACTATTGAAAATGTTTCGGTCTATTGGAGTGACTTACAATATGTAGCTCAAAAAAAATTTTCTGAGTCAACATATAAGAGTGAAGATGATAATGCTAATTCAGATTCAGATTGTCAAGTAGACAGTGAAGATGACGATATGTCCAAACGTAGAAAGAAAGGCAAAGCCTCTTGTGTCGAAGATGATCCTCTACGATTTATAACTATTGCACGCAATTGGAACTCTGGTTTTCCGCTTAATTCTAAGCAGAAGAAGCAGCTCGAACTTTATGTTGATCGAAGAAAATTACAGACGCCATATGAAGATGAGAACAAATGTAGACAAATTGCCCAGGAAATTGGTCTTCCGTTTCAAAAAGTTCGTGCGTATTATAAGAAAATTGAAGATAGTTTTGAAATGAAAAATAAAGAGAATAATGTAGCCAAGCAGAAAGAAAGAAGAGGTAAAGTTGCTGAACGATCAAAAAACTTTGCCGGGATTGTTTCATCAGCTAAAGGAGAACCTTATTTCAAAAGAAAGAAGAGAGAAAATATGGTTCATAAAGTGTTAAGAAAAACACAGAACGAAACTGAAGTGAGCCTCAATAATAATTCTGGCCGTAAAAGTAACCGTGAAAAACTTAAACAAAAAGAATTAGAAGAACTTCATGGTATCGCCGAGGAAGAGAACTTGCCAATTATTAATGACGAAGGTATATAATTTTTTTTTTGAATTAATAATTTTAATAATTTTTTTTCTTTTAATGTAATTCGTTAATGACTATTAGAACGATTTGAGACTCAATATGAACAATACTCTCAGCGACAACGTCCAGTCTGGGATAAAGAGGAAGATGAATTGCTTTTTTATGCTTATATTATTATTAAACATCGTTCAGCTAAATATAGGTTCTTTTGGAGTCCTGTTACTAAAGTTTTGCCACATAAAACCAGAGAAATGTGTCGGCGTAGATTTAATGTTTTGATGAAAAATTCGGCCTTTCAAGCACGAGTTTCTAATTATTTGTTGTTTTGGAAAGACATCTATAATGAAGCAATAAAGAAAGGGGACCTAAATGAAGAGGAAGAAAAACAAATGAAAGACTTTGATATAATTAATCAAATGGAATACTTTAAAAAAATTGTTAAAGAAAGGCCTAAGTAAATATTAATTTTTTGCTTCATCAATTTCATTCATTTGAACAAAGTAAATAACGTACAATTATAATTTCCTTTATTGAAAAAAAAATAGTGTTACGCGCCCCAAGCCCATAATTCCTCTTCCCAAAGATGTTAAAACATTGCAAGAGCATTTTGTTGTAACATATTCGTCACCAAATAGGCATAATCGTGACTTGTACTTTGAAGATAAACTTGGTGGATGTTCATTACGACAAAAAATGAAAAAGTTATACGCACATTCGCTTACATACAGGATTCCATACAACAATATCGATTATGTGTTAAAGGAGATAAACAATGAAAAACAAATTAAACTTGAATGTATTCAAGCATTGATCAAGGTTTGCATTATTATTTTCTTTCCAACATTCCAACATTCTATTATACGTATTTAATTTTTTTTTTTATACAATAATAGATGATTCTTATGACACCAGAAGATCAATACGATCCTACTCATGCGTTTGCCGTTCTCAATCGTTATGAACCTTATGTTAAAGAAGCAATTGATCTAGTTAAAGAAACAGGTGCCATAGTTAAAGTTAAAGGAGGAAGCGATAGGAGGATTCCTGGAAGAGGTTTTCATGTTTCTGACAAGTATATATCATTTAATCGAATATTTGTATTATTATTATAATTTATATTTGATTGTATTTCAAAATTATTAGATTTCTATCAGTTATTTCGGGAAAATTGCCAGATAGGATGTTCTCACAAGCTGTTAACTTCTACAAAAAATTCAAAGAAACCATGATATTTGACCAATTTGCGAATAGTGGAGATATGGCTTGTATATTGGATTTATTATCCGCCGGAAAAGTAACAAATGACTCAATATTAAGTGTTTATTATATCAAGCATTTTAAAGTTCGATTAATAATACTTTATATCATTATTAGGTTGCGCTATCATTTGCTAATCCAGACGCACCTATTCTTACTAAGAATATTGTGCCAAGTCATCGTAGTAGGAAAATTGGTTAGTGATATTATAATTAATTATATTTGATTTTATCAATAACTTGTTTTAAAATACTCATTACTTAATTTTTAACCTTTTAAGATGTTGCAAATCTCAACTTTGATGTTTCGTTGACGCCAAATATTAGCAGTTCAATTACAAATACCGAAATTGATGACAGTGAATCTAGCAAAAATAATAGCATTTATGGTCAAAAAAGAAACCGATCAGTTGATATAAACATTGTCTTTAATCAAAAGAGAAAACGTGGAGAGCATTATATAACTGAAGAAAACAACATTTCTAACGATAAAGGAAAATGCGAAAACAACACAATACAAGAAAAAAATACCTCAGCTTTCAAAAAAGGACATTTTGACAGTAAGCAATTTTTGAACACAAGAAAAGAGGCTTCTAAAGTACTCAAATTACTACTAGAAAGTTTAGATCAAGAATTTAAACGTGACGTTAAGGACGTTTATTATATAATCGAGAATCGCGATAAAATTGGTATATCTCTCGTTTCATTAAAGGTAATAAACAATTTTATTAGCGGATGTAATCTTTTATATATTATTCAAGTATTCATATGATTGTTGCGTTGACCATTTTAGAAATATCCGAAATTATCGGAAGAAAATTTATTACGTTGCATAAATATTTTGGAGACTAATCATCCAAGTTTAATAATAAAAGTTGGATATAATGCTAGTCGATATGTCTCTAGCATTTATTCGAAGGATTGGTTTGTTAATACGACTCAAACAACTGCAAATAAATTTAAAAAACAGCGAACAGAAAAAGTTGACATAGAAGAAAAGTCTTATAGTCACAATGTAGAGCTATCAGATGAATCAAAGACTGAGTCGGTTGAAACATTTGCGCCTCCCAGAATGTGGTACGACATCAATGGAAATTTTATTGAATCGGTGTTCCGAGGTTGTCTTGAAGCTGTATTGGGGTTAATCTTGCAAAATCCTGGAATATGCGAGGTATCATCCATATTTTGTAATGCTTATTTAAATTCAATACATTTATTCAATTTATTTATTAAGAATTTACTTTAATTAATTAGGCTGACATTTATCGGAAACTTTCACTAGTTATGTCACGTTGTGAAATCCAAGATGTTTTGGAAGAATTATTGGATCGTAAAGGCATTAGAAGAAAATCATTTATCCAACCTCCAAAAGTTACTTTATTTTCGAAGCCAGCCGAATTTAAGGAATGCGGTAAGTTTAATAAATATATTTAAGTTGATTCACATCTAATGGTAATTCAAATGTATCCCAATCCTAATTTTAATTTTGATTATAGATGTCAATTCTCTTGATTCAAACAAGATTACATATTATTGGGTAAACGAACATTACTACTTGAAATGCGTTCCCGAAATTATAAATTAGTGGGTAATAGAAAATGTATAATAACTAAATGAAATCGTTAACTATTTAATTTTTTAATAATAATATTTGTTTTTTAATAACGATAAAATGTAAATGAAACAATAAAATTATTTAAATAAATCACAACATTAAGAAGTAAATAATCTGTTTATAGCACTAAAATCAAATGAAATTTGATCAAGTCTCTTTAGTTAAAAGTTGAAGAAAAAACTTAGTTTAAAAGCAGAAATCTAACTCATTGTTAAATTGTTGTGTAAGATAGTATCGAAGAGATTAATGCATCCTCGAAACATAAAGCATCGGAGACTGTTTCAGAATCCATCATGACGTCCTCTGATTTCAAGCCTATACTTACGAAACAAAACCAGATCCAGAGTTAATTGTCAAATCCGTATTAGAGCATTTCACATACTTGAAATTCCGAAATAGCTTTAAAGAGATTGATAATTATAATTTTGCATCACCTCAGCCATGGAGCTCACCATGCCCTATCTGCGATGGAGCATGGGAATTATGGATTACATGGCGAATGGTATAAAAATGAAACGAAATATTGTCTTGCTTGCTTCACTTCAAGCAATAAATTCAAATTCGCGATTGTGGGTCATGTGAGAAATTATCACCCAGCACAGTACGATATCACGTTTGCAAGGAAGCAACAAGCTAATTTTCATTTAGGATTTCGAAAATCACATTAGTATCACGGAAGGCTAGCAGTATAATGCTTCGCTCATACGAAATTTTTTTATCATTTTAGTTTTAAGTGTAGCCTGTTTTTTTTTTCTCATACAATCAATAAAGCAAAGACCAAATTTACTAGTTATGTGGTTGTGGGAAACATGTATGCTAATATTTTTTGATCAAGTTTATTGTAACAAAATCATTGTTCCAGAACCCGATAAATGCGCAGTATCATTTATTATGTCTCATGTATCACGGGAACAAGCATCAAAATTCTTACATATTTTAACATTACATAATACATATATTAAAATAAAAATAATTTTTATGATATATTCTATTAATTATTACATTTTACTAATTTAACATAATTTTTTTTTAATATAATATGTATGTGGTTGATCAGATTTTCGTGATGCAATCATAAATGTATAACAAAATCGATCCTGTGAATTTATATAAAAAGGTGATGTTCCAGTTAGTGAACCAAAATTACCTTCTTGACCCATGTAACCATATCATCACCCCTCTGCATAATATAAATAAATATTTTATAGCAAGGGGGTCAGTAGGACTAATCAAACTAATCTAACTATTATTTACATCGTCAATATTATTAATCAAATGAACTTGTATATTCTGCAAATTAATAACAAGGTACGTTGGTTTTATTGCTTAGCTAGCTTCTAAAAGAACATTACCACGATGTTAATCAATTTTTCTGGCTCTACTCTATAGATGCTCAAAGTCAAAGCGGACATATTACCATTCCTGATCTTTAATATATTTGGGAGATCCTTAACCTATACCTCCAGGTATAGGTTATTATCCTATACCCCTTTTCCTTAAATATGATTGGTTAAAATTGAAATTATCAGCCAAAAAATTTATTGGATATTTTTTTTGTGCAATATTTGTCTTGGAAATATTTTTCATTTGCGCAAAAAAAATGCAAAACTTCAAAAAATATTTTAATTTCATATTTAATTAAATTTAATAAAAAATAAAATACAAAAATTTTTATAAAAAATCAAGAAATACTTTTATTCATTATAAATATTCAAGTTAATTGATATCAGTAGAACTACTAAACAATTTTATGAATTGACAAAATAACTAAAGACTAAAGTGCTGAAATTATGTTACAAAATAAAAAAATATACATGCGTTGTAACCCTTGAGATCAGGATAATCACGTGACCGGATGAATTAAGGACCGAACGGAATAAGGATAATTATTTAACCGATAAAAGAATGTTTAACCGGAATAATTGGAGGAAATAGTATTATAGTTACACAGGATTTATTTATAATTAGTTATTTATATTTATAGTTTAGTTATTTATAGTTTAGTTATTATT
>QZLH01000002.1:354377-401083 GCA_003833135.1 Oehlia diaphana
TTAACATTATTAGTTAAAAAACTTTTTAACATCTTTGCACCGCTTTTTCCTAATGCATTTTTACTAATTATCAGTTCTTCCAAATTTGTGCTTTCTTTAATTACTTCGCATATTTTTCTCAAAATTTCAAAGATTTCTTATTTGTTATTTTTAGTAAAAACACTCTTGAGATTCAATTTTTAATTCAAATAAAAACTTTAGATTTATATTTAAAATATATCTTAATTTGTATAATAAGGTTAACCTTGAACTTGGTAGTTTTAAGCATTTTGATTAATTTGTCAATTGTATTATTCATAATTCTGTTTTCACTTAAGTCAATTTCTGACACGATATCCATATTTACAATATAAAATTGGATGTTAAAAATGAAAATGTGAAAAAAAAGAAAAAAAAGAAAAAAAGAGAGTTAAAAGCACTTGCAGTTCATTAAGAAATTTCACACGATTTATCTTTTCAATATCCATATTGTGGTTGAATACATAAAAAAGAAAAAAAAATCCTCATTAATATGACCTAAAAAGAAATTTTATATGATTTACTATGTAGAAGATTACAGTATAGAAATAGGTAGGTGACACTATTATAATAGTGTCACCTACCTATTTCTATACTGTAATCTTCTTATTCTATACTGTTACCTACTTGTCGTCATATTACCAGGGTATTTACTTTTCACTGTTCTACTGGATTTTGGAGGCTAATTTTGTGGTTTTTATTTCTACTTACTTATTTTTATAATTGTTACGATGCTTTTCTTTTCTTTATTTTTTCATTTCTCCTTTAATTTGAATATCGGATTATTTCTTCTTCTTTTCCGTTTTGGTTTCATTATCGCTATGCAAGTTTCTTTGGTATGCTGGTTGGCTTTTATTTATCGTTATGAATGTAGGTTGGTTAATCATTGTTTGGGAGCTTGGTGAAGCTCTGATTCTTATTTGCGCTATGTAATTTTTTTGGTATGCCCTTTTTCTCTCATTAAGTGTTTTTAATGCAAGACGATTAATTACTGTTCTTAGGTTTGATTGCGTCATGAGCTTCATTGTTGTGGTATATATAAGGGCGGTATCCTTTATGCGAGAAAAGCTTTCAGAGTCTTTGAGTATCATCTATTATAATTTATGTTGACGAGTTGCCAGATTCCATGTTCTATCATGTACTATCCGTTGTGATCAGCCCTGGTATGGGTACCGAATTTAGTGAGCGAGGGCGAAAAAAAATTAGTCCCACCATAGACTGGACACTGCTGGTTGGTTGACTATATATCCATCCTGAAATAATCTATGATTGAGGGAGTAGTTGTGAGAAATGATGAGGGATCAACTCCAACTCTCAATAATAAAATAGCAAACCATCAAAATATTCTATTTATGCCAGTTGATATAGAAGAAGCTAAAGAATACATTAATCAAATTCCCCATTATATTCTTCGCCTTTATGGATACCTCATTAACGGCCAAAAAGCAGTTGTCACCATTACTGGCATCAAGGTATTTTTCGATATTTGTATTCCCGATAATGCGAGCATTCCTAAATTCTGGTCCAAAATAAAGGACATACTTATCACTGGGAAAGACAAGAATGGAAGTGCTGTAAACATGAGTCTATTCTGAAAAGAATGTATAAAGGCGTACCCTATCTGTAGTTATAATACGGAAAAAAAGCTGTATCTCCGTATTGTCACATCTAATAATAAAGACCAAAGATTTACTGCTCTTCTTAATATAATTCAGCTTTCGCATATTACCAGTTTACTCCTACTCTTATGCTTTTGTCCTGCATTTGCCTGACCATATCTTCTCGACTGAGATCAAGGATACATACCATCGAGTACACCTGAATCCGTGAAGCTAGTGGCGAGTAAGCAGGTAAACGCAAAAGTAATTTTTCTCATTTCTTTTCTTAATATAATTTTACTTTTGCATTTACCAACCTTTTCGTCTCAGAAGGTCAATTTGCATATCATTCCATGTGGATATCTCTCTAGTCGTACTGTTAATTGGTAAGGAAATATATTGCCTGACCATATCTTTTATACTCTTTTTTCATTTATTCTCCTACGCCTTACTGCGCATGGTCACGTGATCCTGTTATGGTACCAAACACCCTCTGTAGTTCATCAATTTGGAGGTATAATATGTATTACCATAGCTGGCCTATTTGATTGTCAGTATATTGGCGGGATGTTATAAGTGCTTCTGAGGCTTGATCATGGTTTATTCTGGGTCGAAGCAGTGTATATGCCGATTTTTGAGCGTTCCTAGTGTCCCTAGTAAAAGTAAAGTTATAGGAAAAAAAAATATCAAATCCATCCTGTATGTATGCCGTCACCAAGAAATTTATTAGTAACGTTCTTAATGATACTCTTAGTGACACCCTTGTATGTTTTTTTCAGAGTTTAAGGATGTTCAGTTGTCTTCCTTTATATCTGTCATTCTATCATTAAGAGTCACTAAGAAAAAGTAAAGTTCTAGAAAAAAAATGAAATTTTCTATGCTATTCCTATGGCTTATATGTAATATAGTATAATATATATGATATATGCGTGATATATATACAGTTGACCCCCTATATAGTCACTCCCGTATAATCACATCATATAAAATTCCCCTTTATAAGCACACCATATTTTGGCCCAATGTACTAATAAATATATTAGAAAAACCTCCTCTATAGTCACAATATATGACTTTTTTTATAATCACACCCTTTTTTTTCAGTCCCGAAGGGTGTGACTATAAAGGGGGCCGACTGTATACTAAAAAAAAAAATAAAAGTTATGGAACTCAGTTTTTTCTTAGTGACTCTTAGTGACATGGTGACACCTATCTAGAAACCTTTTAATGGCTCTAAAAATGTGAAATAGCTATAAATTTTATCACTGAAAGCGTCACCAAGAGTGATACCAAAAAATTTTTCATAGGGAAAACCGTATTCTTGGGATACAATTGGATGGCAACTTTTTATTTTAAATCACTTATTTAAGATCTCTTGATTAGCCTAAAACTACTTGAGCGGGATCTCTTTAGAACTATCAACTTGCTTAGCCAGCTTTTTTTGATAGTACTGTTCCCTTTTACGGTACTTTTAAGTATGTGGATCGTAAAAACTATATTCAGAATAAGTTTGTTTACTACATTCAATGCAAGGTATATATATATAAGGGAGAATTCTAATGTATTTGGCATCCTTTTGGGTGAAAGCACCCCCGATTACAAACTTCTCCAGTCCTGAGACTATATAGATATCGATAAAATGCCATTTTTAATAACTATATACAGTTCGATTATGTATCGATTTATATATTTCAGAATTAATTTTCATTTTGAACTTTTTTCTCCTGAAGTATATACTTTCTCTCGAACTGTATATCCAAAAATTTTTACTATGACCGAACATTCAGAGTTTTCAGAGTTCCTCTTTGACGCGCCCATCCTTTTTTACCCAGAGGCCAAAAAAGATAAACCAGAAGGGGTTCCTTTGGAACCAAGCCAACTCATTCGCTATTCTGGTGAAACCTATTTGGATGGCATTCCAACCCACAATAATATAGTTGCAGAAAATGATGCGGGATTATCTGCAATTCTCAATAATGCTCTGGCTAAATGAGAAGAGATCCCTTTCATGGCTGTTGATAATGAAGGATCAAGTGAAAAGATAAACAGAAAATACTGCTATGTACTTTGTCTCTATAGTCCCCTTATTAATGGCCAAAAGGTGGTAGTAACACTTTTTGGTATTAGAGTATTTTTTGACGTTCTCGTTCTGGTTGAGAAGACTCCAGATGAATGTGAAATGAAAGTAAGGGATATTCTCTCTGGAGAGGTGGATACTCAAAAAATTGAGTATATTAAAGCTTTCCTTTTTCAGGATTATCATATGAAAAAAAAAAACATATTTACAAATCTATATGAGTGATACCAATAAAAGAAAAACAACCATTAAGACCATCTAAGATAATAATTACAAAACCGCTTTAGATGATTTATACTCATTCTACCATAAGGTGGCTTGAGAAAATGGAATTCAACTTTCTGGGTGGTCTATGCTGGGCAATTATATGTACAAGGAAAGGATTGACCCTTTCTGCCCCACACATTTTACTTATCTAAAAAATATTTTCAACCTGTTAAAGACCTTACTACAATAACTGATCGCTTCCCTATTTTAGCATTCAGAAGGGATCATACTGTTGTCTTCACATGGAATATAGAAATACAATCACAAGAGTTAGATAAATTTGCTAAAGTTCTTAATCTAAAACAAAATGTCTTTATAATTTGCATAATACTGCATTGGAAAAATAATCCAAAACTGCTAAAGCAAATATGTCTTGTCAACATTAAGACAGAACCAGATCCATGCTGGACCACAATTGTATATGGAAACTAAGAAAATCTGCTAAAGGCATTCGCTCTCTGCTGGAAAGCATTTGCCCTAACATCTAAGTTGGGTTTAATGATTCAGACTATAATTGGTATTTCATTATAGAAAGAGCCTATCATCTCAACATTCTCAAATAGATCTGGGAGCAGATGACAGGAAAGTTTGAAACGAAGGAAGAAATTCTAAAGTAAAAATATCACGAAAAGATAGGAGCGAAATCTGAAAATACTTTTAAGAAAAAATAAGAAAGGAAAAAGAATAGTGCGAACACAGATAGTGAAAATACTCTCCACATTCTTGAGAATGGGAAGGAGGATACGGAAGTTAAAGAATTTCTAGGTGGTTTGACTATGATCAAAATTTCTGCAGAAGATAATTTCTTTTTCAGCTTTCTTAAACTGCTGGGATGTGTACCAATTAACGTTAGAGTTTGTCTCAAAAAGCGTTATTCCTATTCTAAAGTCGAAAAGGAAGGCTCACTTAAATTCTTCTTACAAAAATGTGGTCTTAATGCTAAAGCTGACATACTATACAATAAAATGTGGAAAATATATTCAGAGGCAAAAAAAACCCCTTCTTGTCAACTGCGAGAAAGATGCGAGAAGTAGCATATTACTGTATTATAGATGCACTGTATTGCCAGGAGCTTTTGGTAAAGCTAAGTCAAGTAAATGAATACAGAAAAGTTACTTCTATAGCTTATATATCTTTATTCAATTCACACTATCACGCAAATAAAATGAAGGTATAAAACCTTCTAGACGCTTATGCTATGTTATTTAGCGCAAGGATACCTGAAAAGGTGGAAAAGAGTAAGTATCCTGGTACTGTATATATGTTTTTTCACCTAAAAAAGGTATCGAGACGAAAAGGCCGGTAACAGGTTTGGATTTTGCATCTTTATATCCAAGCTTTATTATAACCTATAACCTCTCTTCAGAAAAATTTATATTTAATCCAGATATCAGGAAATTTTTTAGGATGCAGATCTGTGAAGAACTGCAAAATTCACAGTTCTCCGCATTTTTTTACTCTGCGAAGTTCTGCGAATTTTGCAATTTCGTAGATTACCGCAGAAGTTTTTTTATAAAATTTGCAAAATTCTGCAATTTTACAGATTTCTGCAGATTTATTAAAAAAATTCTGCAGTAATCTGCAAAATTGCAGAATCTGCAGCTAATTAAACATCATGTGTTACACATATCAAAAGTTTAAAAAAAATGAAAAAAAGTATCATCTTTTTTAAACTTCCCTTTTCCTTCTTCCATTTTGTCCCTCCCCTATTATCCCTCCCCTTCCCCTTCATCTTTCCCTTCCCCTTTCATTCTCTCCTTTCCATTTCTTTTTCTTAGAAGTAATATAAGTTTCATTTTGAAACTTACATATATTTTATATTTTTTTTTTTTAATTTTGTTTTTTTATTTTTAAATTTAAGAAACGAATTAACATTTCTTTTCATTGTTTTTTTTGTAGAACGCTGGCGCTGATTGGATTATAGAATTCAGGTAAGCTTCCAAAGATCAGGAAAACTAAGATTCATAACTACGAATCTTGGTTCTTTATTTTTATTTTTTTTTTTTGTAATATTAACGAACGGTTACTAACCATTCTTTTTCTTTTATTTAATAGGTTTCGGGTGAACTTCTGAGTTCCAAAGAACAATGGAAAACCAAGATTTATAAGTAAGTACGAATCTTGGTCTTTTTTTTTATTTTTTTTAATATTAATGAACAGTTACTAATAACTGTTTTTTTTTTTATGTTTAGGTCTGGTGGGCTTCCAAAGAATGAAAACCAAAGTTTCGTAAGTATGACGTACGAAACTTTTATTTTTTTTTTTTTTTTTTTTTTTTTTTTATTTTTTTTTTTTTTTTTTTTTTTTTTTATTTTATTAATGAACAGTTAGAAAAATGTGTTATTATATTAATAAAGAATTTGCCATGTAGATTTATATTAATTATCATGTGATATACTCTACCTTTAAGTAAAATTTTCATATTGGGAAAAGTTCACAAAATTGTGTTTAAGTGAAATTTTTGCATTCAGGAAAAGTTCATGAAATTGTGTTTAAGTGAAATATTTATTAAGTTTTTACATAAAAACAGTTTGTTCAAATATAAAAAGAGTTTATTGTATGTATTATAAATCAAAAAGTCTAAGTTATAGTATCATATAATAATTCAGTGTCATAAGATTAGTGTATAAATCATATGTTTTGGAATAGGATACTGGTATCCTCTGGTATAATGTACATTTTTTTAAGTTAAATATTGTAGTCTGTATATATAAATCAAATGGTATTATTATTAAAGGACAATATAGATATGTCATTTTGTAAGTCTATTTATTAAAGGTAGGAACTTGGAACTGGTATTAGACCTTTCAGATTTAAATTTGGTTTCTTCTAATTTGAAATTAAATTTGGATAAAATGAAGAAATCAGATATATAATAATCCAAAAACTGAAAATTTATAATTCAAAAATTCAAAAGAAATAAAGGAAGCTAAATATATAATAAATCTAAATTACATTTATTGTTTAAAAAGAAATATAGAACAATGCAAAACATTATACTTAGATGGGTTTTCAGATTATCAATAAAATTTACCACGTTTTATAATAGTATCCATTTCTATTTATGGATTTTACATGTGCACGTGACTTCATAAATAACTATGGTAATATGATATATGAAATTTAACAATATACTAAATTGGGGAATATACATACAAAATCTTAAAATAATTCTTAGAAATCTTATTATAACATAATTTTAGTCTCCATTATAAATGTATTAATTTTAATTCAAAATATTTTTCAACTTCATCGTGTCGCTAATGCGTTCATAACTTTTATTCTTATTACGATTATTAGTTCGATGTTTACTGTTCCAATAATTTTTAACTTGAAGCTCTGTTCTCCTTCCTTCTTTTCTATTATCAGACAGTACCTTAGCTATATCTGCCCATTTCTTCATATGAATGCTTTGAAGTCCATCAATCTTATGTTTTTCTTGAATTGTTAAATCGGATTTATCGACTATAATGAATGATAAATAATTAATTATTTCGTGCAAAATAAACGTAAAATACAGTCAGACCGATATCCTATATGTCCCGTTTCACAATTATATATATAATATATATATATATATATATAATAAAAAAACTGATATTATATATAGTTTCACGATGTAACATGTACCGATACTTTTCTTTGCCCCTTTATAATAATGATGTACCGGTACTTTATGTTACACTGGTATTAATTCGGGCCAACACTATAAATTTGGCCGGAGTTAACATATCTGGAGTTTGCATAATGCTGGCAAAAATTTGATTTGGCCCGCATTATGAGGGTGAATGTAACGATAATTTGATATACCGATATATTTTTCCCCAAAACAACAGTATCGGTACATAGAGGTCCTACTGTAATTAAGTTATATATCGATCAAAGAAAAAATATACGCACTAGTAGGGTCCAGATGATTAACGTATCTAAACGATGTTAATAAGAGAGGTAAGAAAAATAATATAGGTATTTTTTTTATATATATAAAAGAAGGCAATTTACCTTTCACGCACGCTCTTATGACCTCTTTGTATTTCTCTTGCAATCAATTTCCATTTAGTATTTTCTGTTGAATACATTTGATATAATTCGAGAATTCGATTATCTTCCTTTGATTTAAAAATAAAAAGAATAAAAGAATTATATTCGCGATCGGAATGATTTTTTTCGATCTGATCTTGCGTCTTTTTTCTTTTTTGTAGACATACCTCCTTGGTATATGCTCCGCCACGAACTTCAGTTACGTCTGTTGAAGTAGTCGTTGGTTCCCTTCTTCTATAAGGCGGCATTTTTTTTTTGGATATATAATTATACGAAATTGAATTTATAAACGGAGTGAAATAAAGAGATATAATGTATGGAACATTAATGCTTGGTTGGCAAATAGGAATCAAAAAAAATAATGAAAGGAAATATAATTAAGAACCGAATTTCGACAACTCCCGTCATAGTTTTTTTCTCTTTTTTTTATGAAAGAAATTTGAGAATTTATACAAATTGGGGATAAAATAACCTTACGTAATACAATAGTTCTTTTAGCGATCCCTTTGTTAGATTACTATGTATAGTTAGTTCTATTTTGAATAACGGAAAAAAGAATTTAATTCCTTGATCAGGCTTACTTTTTCGCACACGTACAGCAGAAAGTACAGTGGAATCATCCAGAAAACTGAAAACTTCTAAATAGAATTTTTAAAAACAAATATATATGCAATGCTTGTGTAAAAGCAGCCTTGTAATCGTACATTTTGATAGTTAGTTTTTTTTATTTTGGGAAATAAAAAAAGTATTTAAAAATTTCCCAAAAAAAAAAAAATATTTTTTTTTTTTATTATACAAACTATGTTATTCGTAATTAAAAGTCCGAACAAAATTAGCTGGCGTTGAATGATCATTCGAGTGCATTTGTATTATCAATGTGCGTATGAATTGTTTGTTTTCTTTTAAGTACGCAGTACTTACTATGATTACAATTATCATAAACAAATTCGTCCACATTTTTGAAATAATTTATGAGATTGGTTCAAACATTTAAGTTATTTTAACAAAGAAAAAAAACATTATGATTGATCTTCATATATTAATTATTCCTAAAAACTTGAAATTACTAAACAAATTAAGAATGTTAAATTCGAATAAATCAATATTAATGTAGTGTTCGTGTTCACGAATTAGGAATTCTAAAAAAAGAAAAGTCTATGTTGTTATTTTTAGTGAAAGATTATCAAACTTAAGAGGTTTTCTTGACAAAATTCAAAATTCTTGGGGAAGAGGGGAAAACCATAGTTAAAGATCACTTCATTCAGAAAGTGTCGTATTAAAAATAATATTATCAATGCATAATTTTATTAACTAAAAATATATATATATATATTTTTTTTTTGCTTGTATATCTCCTGATCAAATCTTGTATTTTTCTTTTATTGTTAATTTGTAATCACAAATTATTTTTTTGCGCAGTTTATTAGAACAAAGAAACAAAGAAATTTTTTTCTCTTGGCATTGTTATTGGACGATTAGAGTTATGAAATTCATTGTATATATAGCCCTTTCAATTATTACCCAATTCGATTATATTACGACCCATAATTGTATAACCCATCTGACACAGTTACACAGCATCACAGATGAGCTAATTAATTATAGACTAGATTATTATTTTACTTAAAAGATAATAACAGTAACAAATAACGGATAATATAAAAAAAAGAAAAAAAAAAAAATTCTAAAATTCCTCAAAAAAAAAAGAAGAAAGAAAAAGAAGAAAGAAAGAAAGAAAAAATATCTGTAAACATTATTTATGTGAGCCAAAGGTTCTTGGAAATGTTTTTTTTTTCACTTTCTCAGAAATCAGAATCAGGTTTGTAAATTCCCGAGCCATCTTTTTTTTTAAAATAAAATAAATAAATAAATAAATAAATAAAATAAATATTACATTATATTTTATAGTAAAAAATAATAATTTGTTGTTTAAACTAACCTTCGTCGAACTCTTTTTATTCCTGCGAAAACACTTTCCACGTGACATTCTTCCCACTCTTTAAAACAAAGTTAAAGACTGCTAAACAAAACCATGAAATTTTAAAACTTAATAAACCTTTTTTTTTTTAATTTAAAAAGGAAATAAACAAAATAATCACTGGAAAAATAAGAGTATAATGGGTGTTTCAACCGCAAGGGGTTACGCATAGGATTTCGTAAGGTTTTTCTAAGTGTGGATAAATCCTAAAGTTTATCACCACGTTGACATTGAACGCACTGGCATTTCAGCGATAGCCTATCATATGCTATTAAGATTAGCAAGTATATCGAGTAAACAATAAAGTTACTTACCTCGTAAGACCATCTAATAGCGAAAGAACTAAAAGCGGAAATACTAATTACGGAATATAATTATCTAAAAACAACATCTAACCGTGCACACTCTTTATTGGTCATAAGAAAATCGTATGTATTTATTTAGTCATTTCATTTGTAATATAATAATTACATAATCAATATCACGTTCTCTAATATCTTTTTTTCAAGGTTGATATGATACCTAATTTTAATCGTGGGAAAGTATTATAGTTCGGACTTAAAATTTTCCGATGCATTCACACTGTAATAGATAATTGTTTCAGTATAGTTAAATCCTCGGATGTGGATAGCAATTTCGATAAGAATTTTAAAGTGTATGATTTAATTTTATTTCTATGAAAGAATAACAAGTAAATTTCATCTAATATGAAAAAAATATTTATAATTGTCTTAGTGAGAACCATTGCTTCTTTCTCCCTATTTATAATGAGTCTCCAATAGTAAGGTAGTTATAAAAATTTTAATTTACTATATGAGCATGAATTTTCAGAAGATTGTCCTGCGTTTGAGGTGGAGCTTATTAAAAGGCATAACTTCGAACATCAGATCATTGGAGAGCTTCCTCTTGGTTTTCTTTTTTTAATTGCTATGAATGGGGTTCTATGGTTGCTACCATTTGGCAGATTGTTTGGAAGCAAGTTGTACGATGGGACAATTAAGTATTATATGTCTGCAGATTTTAATTTTCTAGATTTTTCAGATTTCACATCAGCTTCAAAAATACATTTCCTCTTAAACTTGAAAATGATTGAAAATTGCAATCAATAATCAAGCAACGAATAAAAAAAAAGTGTGTATACAAGAGTATAATCCTAGATATTGTTCGCCATAATCCTGTATTATTTTAATTTTTTTTAATTTTTTACTTTAATGATCCCATTATTGAAAGACTAATCCTGATAAAGTAACATTCCTCCATGAGATAATATTGATTAAATTATCGTGAGTTTTAAAAAAAAAATTACTTCTGCTTTCACCACCACTATTACAACCGAAATAATATTAAAAAAAAAAATGATACAGAAAAACTTATCATTTTTTTGCGGGAAGACTCCAAACTTATGCAGGAGAATTATATGAACAAATATAAGAATTATTAGACGTGATTACGTGACTTCCTCAACATGATCAAGCAAGGCATCAGAGATATAAATGTGAAAACTTCGCTAAAGAATGTAAAGAGGCCCGTTCTCATCCTATTGCAGTTGGTAAAGTACAACGTTGAAATTGAGATACTATCCCATTATTTACACGTGATTTAACTCCCAACGAGCGTTGTGTGGCTGAAATTTTAATCAGTTAAAAACGTGGATAGAGCAATACAATTATCTATATTGCAATCTTGCGATCAATTATATTGTAAGAGATGTTACGAATAAGAAATCAACACGAAGACACGAAGGTCTGAATACAAAATAATAGTGATGAAAATTCCGGACAAGTTTACTTAGCAATAGGATAATTTTATTTTATTTTTTTTTTAATGGTAAGCGTTACAATTTATTTGTAATAGATGCAGAACTAATACAAAGAAAAATTATACAATTACATTTATGTACAGTACATCGAATAGATGAAATAGATACCACTCCTGTATGCCATCCCTTTGTTATTCTTCCTAACTACGAACAAAGTAAACCGGTCCTCTCCTTTAGTCAGTCTATTGTTAAATTAACAGTTATCCCCTTTTTACTATTGAACCCAAAATTTAAATTAACCACTCCAAAAAAAAAAAAAAACGTAATGATTATTTTGCTAGTTAATTTAATATCGTGGTACTCCACGTAAATTTAATGTAAAAATTTACTATCTACGATTTTAGCAAAAAACCCACATACAAGACTATCCTAAAAAAACTTACCCTCCTAAACACAATAATACTATTTCTTTGCCTCTATTTTCTTTACTTTAACCGGCCTTGTCGGCTTGTCCTTTCCGGTGCTGTAGTTGTTTTATCTTCTTTGCCAAGACGTTCATTCATCATCTTATTGTTATCATCGAATTCTTTGATCGCTTCTTTTGTTGTAATTATGTTTGAATGAGATGTGTCCTCTACTAACTGATTTATTAACATGTTCCAAACGTTGCGATCATATTGTTCCGTGTACTCCATCTTGTGAAATATCTCCGCTGTCAGGGAGTCCCTTGGTTTTTTTAGGAGGTTGTAAATGGGTCGATTTGTCCATTCATCCGGAACATCGTCATTACTTATATCACTCAACTCATCTTCATTCTCCTCAGGATCACGTGATTGCTGGTCGTTCCTGAGCGACGACAATCTTTACTCAACCGAAGGATTTGTTATTTCTATTATTTCTTTGTTCATATTCGCCTCCTTTTCTATGTGTCCATCCAAAGCCCATCCGTGACAGTCTTGAATCATGTCCGAATCTGAACGATAAATTCCTTTCTTGCCGTTCGAATAAAATTCTTTTCTTTTTGACGCGGACATTTCTGCTCCGACTTCTCTTTCTCCAATTGGTATTTTACTTCCTTGAATGTACGAAATGCCCATTTTATTGCATCCCCCTTTTCTGCTATCATCGTAAGTGTATCTTCTAGATCCTTTTGAGACTTAAAAAAGTCAAAACTTTCCAAGATAATTTTATCATTCGTCTCATTTATTTTTATTCTTTTATTCAGGATATCATGTTCTAATATTTGTACCGTGAAAACGAAAGCGGAAATGCGTGGTTTCGATTATTTTTATGAGATTTGCATTTCTACTTTACAATCCGGACGAAATTTCAATTACCATCAAGCATCGAATTTCCGTAGATAGGAAGAACTCAAAATAATTTATGATCTATTTCACGGGAAAAATTGACTATATGAGTTTCATTTGATAAGTAACCCTCTTTAGGACACTACCTTAGTCAATGCGTTTGACTTGACTTGATAGAAAGTTTCGTAATATCGTTCAGATATCTTAATTTGTACTATTTTTTACTTTAACAAAATTTTCTCTAGAACTTCAGATAATAATAGTTCTGTTTGGTCGAATGGATCATGGTAAACTTCATCAGTCTTTACTACATTCACAAGCCATTCAGGAAGATGTTATTTCAATAATTGTGTTTCTTATCAGGATGTCAAATCTTTTAGCCGATAAGATTTTAATGAAGACCAAAAACTATAACTATAATTTTTGTTTATGACGCGAAATATGAAACTTATAATAAATTATGCTAACGGTTATACAGTTAAATTAAATGAAAACACAAAATTTTACGTACTATTTCAAAAGTGCTATCTCTGTTAAATGGATGAATGGATGATCTTGAAATATTTTTAGGGAACTGCCATTGAAAATTCGATCAATACTGAGAGTCTAAGATATATGATTTGTTATTATTGTGTTTTATTCATAACTATAGTATAAATCTGATCCTGATCGTTCTTAATGAAAAAAGCTACAGCAAAAATTTTCGGCCAATGATTCATTATTACTGAGATATAAAAGAATAGTATTAATTATTTGTATAAGAGGAAAAAATGTTTGTAGAAAAGGGGAAAAGGATTATAAAAATTACTAATTAATTTCAAATAAATGTTATTTTTGGTTATAATTTTGTATATCTACATTAAATATGGTTGCACTAAGCTAAATTGTGATTCCTATAAAGAAAAATTTTTGTAAAGTCCTATTCTCACTTTATTTATTAAATAAGAGAATAAATAAAATAAATAAATAAATATACTCAATTTTCGTATTTAAACATTCTTTTTCAGGAAAGAATTTACGTTAATTAAACCGTAACAAATAATAAATAAAATTCACTATTTTCGAGATTTTCATACTTATTCTACATAAAGTTTACAAGAATTTATCTACAAATAGCATCATCGCCACCTAAAACCAATCCCAAAGCCATTCTAACAAGAATTTTAGGTAATCCTTCAATAGTAATATCATCATCAGGTTTATTATCATCTCCATTTTCACCATTTCCAGATTTATCATTATCATCTTGTGATTCAAATAAACTATCTAAGTTATCTCCATAATCTTCATCATTCATATTTCCATCTCCATCTCCATATTCTTCCCCTTCAAATTTATCCATATCAACAAATACATTAACTTTTTTACCAAGAGTTGCTGTTAAAAACCAATCTTCGGGTAATTGTGGTATCCACATTTGTTTTTTACACAATTCATGTGATGAAAATGGTCCATGTCCTGAAAATGTACTTCTAAGTTTACATATAATTCGCTTTTTACATTGTTGTGATGATTCAAATGTATTGCATGATCCATATTTATTTAATGCCTGATTACGTGAAGCGATCTTCTTAAATGTTTGATACGTATCATCATCGGTTAAGAATTTTTCAGATAAATCTAAATAATTTAAAAAGCACAATAGTAATAAAATTTTAAATTTTTTAAAATTTTAATAAAGTACATATACAAATACATAAAAAAATTCATTTACCATGCCAACTTTGCGGTTCAAAATCTTGTAATTTATATAATGATTTAGCATCATATAATAATTTCCATTCAGGTTTATTATTACGATTTGCTTCCTCAATATCCAAATAATAAGTATAATGATTTAAAATTTTCTTGGTTTTCTTATGAATTTCATATACTCTAAATAAATAAAAATATATACAATAAATAATATATCTCTAATAATAGTAATAATAAATTATTAGAAAATTACCTAAAAGCAGGATTCACATTTCTAAATGTTGTTACGCTAGGTGCCATATAACCGACACCAACTGGTCGCAGTTCATTACCATTATGATAATCATAAATTACTTGAAATTCATCCCAGTGAGTATGTCCTGTTAAATAAAAAATAAATTCGATCATCTTATACATATATGGAGAATCGAATACTTAAGGATTTTTTTTTCCAAATTTACCGTAAAATTGTCCAACAATAATGTCCTTATATCTTGCAACTATTTGAGAGAAATAGCTATTAAAAGATGGGAATGCATCTCCACTTACAGCTATCATGTGCTAAATAATGCAAATACATATTATATTTTGTGAACTCGTACAAATTGCAAAATAACATTTAAAATTCTTCTTAAAATATACCCCAAGAATCCAAACTTTTTCTCCAAGCCTTTCTGCATCGTCTAATTCTTTAATTAACCAATTTAACATATTTTCAGGGTCCCATTCAGATTTTGGTCTCATAAGCATCCACCAATTAAATTTATACCAGAAATTAGTATTTAATCCAATTATTCGCATATTATCATTGGGTATTCTTGCTGAATAGAATCCTCTTTTTTCAATAGATTGACGTTCATCATGAGTCAACCAAATATTCCATTGTGATGATAATGTATCATATAACCAAGAAATCGAAGAAACATCGTCGAGAGATGATGTTGGAAATGAATTTACAGGTGCTGATTCATGATTTCCAATAATTGGGAAATATGGGGCTGATGTAAAGAATTTACGCCAAATATTTGCTGTTTTATTTGTTATTTCCTTTATCGATGATTGTGTCTCAGCCCAAACATCTTTAAAGTGTAAGTAGAGGGTAAGTTTAAAATAATATAATATTCCAAATCAATTTTTACATACCATGTGGGGGTAAGTCACTAATCACGTGGAAGATCGGGAAAAATTAGGGAAAGTTAAAAAAAATAAAAATAAAATACAATCGATTTACAAGAATAATAATGATTACCCAGTTGATAAAATATAATCAATTTTCGGTACCACGTTAGGCATAAATTCCAACATACTTTCAATCAATCTCTTTGGAGCATCTAATAATATAATAATTAGTCACATAATTCTTCATATGTAAGATTTCAGATTAATCATCACCTACCGCAATTATATTCTCCCCATTTTCCAGCTGGAGTTGTTGCCTCATCACCAAATGCATTAGGTGGTCGACAACAAACTGGTTCACCACAATTAACTTCATACCCTTCAGAATATTCTGGATCGAAATGCCAGTCACTTAAATGGACAACCCACATTTTTTCATCATCTTGAGATGATTCATTTGTTTTGATGGTAGTAGGTTCTACAGATTCGGAAGATCTTGGGGGTGGAAGATCAATCAATTCAGGTTTTTCAGGATGATCAAGTTTAGGGCATAAATGAGCTTTTGAACATAAATTATCTGCTGAAAATACTGAATTTGCTAAAACTGTCATGGCCCATGGTCCAAATTTTGGCAAAATTTCTGCACACTAGTTAGAAAATAAACCTTTTTTTTTAGGAAATAATGATTTTATAAAAAAAAAAAAAAAATACATCGTTTACACTTAGTAAATTATTTACCACGCGATAAGGTTGAATTCTAAACGCTGTACAGATAAGAATTCCTTCTTCGATTGCTATAGTTTGGGTAATGTTTAACATCATAATTTCTCCAATTTTCGAAGCAATGGAACGACACATTTTACATGTTAGACTTGTTGTCTATAAACAAAAAAAAATAATTAAAAGAACTACATATATATATAATTCCATTAATTGGTAAAAAAGAATCAAAAGTTATAAATTGCTGACTTGTAAATTAACTCCCCGATTTGTATAAAGAGAGACTGATGGTAAAATATCATTAAATAATTCTTGATCTAATTCTTCTAAGCTTTTTTTACTTTCAGCAAAAGGAAATTGTCTTTGTGGAGGTAGTAAAGGACCTGTAAAAGCAATTTGCTTACTACCAAACGTAGCAAATCGAGATATCACGGGTATAATACATGAACTACATATAATCAATATTCCTGCTAAAAATAATCGGTTCAGAGAAGGACGAATAGGGACGTATCGGTTCATTTTCTTTTAAACGTATGGAAGTAAAGCGAAAATAAGAAAGTTTAAGTTGAATGCATAGGCGCTTTATTTATGTAATACTAAAGCCGATCAACCATGAAATCATTATGCTTTAAAAATGAAGTCACCCGGAAAAAATAGTAGCCGGTTCATTTACCCCTCACTATAATGAATCCCAGATTAAAATTCATTATAGTGAGAAATTCACTATACTGAGGGTCATTTTATTATATATAAAAAAAATCTGTACCTGAATTTTTCTTCATTAATAATAAGTTATTCACTATATTAAATTCGCTATATAGAGGGTGAACTGTATACAGTCAAATCTGAGTCGAAATTTAGTTGTGCTGGATATAACGAATTTATATAATAAAACGCTATACAGTAAACCGCTTCCGAACGTGTTTTTAACCGGACAGTTAGATTATATATCCTTAAAATTTAGCATTGTAAAATGGTGTATTCAAATCGAATTTATTAGGACATGGATAATCTATTTTGCCAAAAACACATACAATCCTTTTTAATTTTTATTATACTGTATGGAGGGGGGACAAAACAAATAGATGCTAATTTTACCCAAAGAAGTTACTTTAGCACAGGTAATCATGGACAATTTTTGTTGGACCGGGATCACTTTTTATTGGTCAATTTTATATGAAAACTAATAAATGAAGAGTGTTGCCTAGCTATAGTGATATCACTAAAGCCGTATACTATATAGCCGTTTAATTTCCTTAAATAATACAAATGTGTCATATGAAGGAGAAAAATGAAAAGTTAAACAAAATCTTTGTATTGAACTTTTTTATCTTTCTTGATTTACTTAGAAAAGGTGGATCGCTAAAAAATATTAATTGAAATGCTCATCACATAATTACATTTATCTCAGAGGACGATGGATGAAAATAATTGTATTATTGAAGTGATGATTATTGAAGTGATGAAGAGAGATACATATGAAGCAGATTTGACTTATTTTACATGAAATCTTGGGAAAAATACTTATAATTTTATATATAATGAGAATTTTGTATATAGTTCTAATTACATTTTTTTAATTTTCAATTGCATTTTAAGGCCAATGAGTTGCTAGAAGAATCACAACAAAACTAAAAGTATTTTATGGTCAAAAAATGTTCACTCGCTGAACAATGGCAAAAAATTGGCAAGTTTTAATAATAATACAATGTGGGAATGATAATTAAATTTTATAATTGAAATAAGAAACGTTTCAATTGTCTTTTTATTAAGATTTTTATCGGAATGCTTTCGATTTTTGTCCGAAGTCACGCGTAAGCCTGCAAATCAATCCGGCTCCGGGTGACACTAGAGGTGTTCTTTAAAGGTTAACCTTTTGCTAGGTTTTATCTATAAAATCAGTCACTATAGCAGCAAATTCTAGGGGTTTTTCGGCATGAACTAAATAGAAAAAAAAACGTTTAGTTTTTCTTGTGAACATTCTAAAAGATTAAACAAAGAATATTACCCCAATGTCCAGTATCTAATTCTGCAATGACCGCATTAGTAAAAAATGTTCGTATTGTTGGATAAACCTTATGGAGAAAAAAATAAAAAAAATTTTTTAAATGTAAAAATTACTTCAATTACTTCTTGTTATATTACCTTTGGAGGTAAATAGTTGGATCTTGTTCCAGCTACAAATAAAGTTTTTTTATGAAATGTGTGATGAGCTGAATCAAATGGAAATCTGCCTAATTCTCCCATCGAATCACTTAAAATATCCAAAGGAATTCGAAATTTATATAATCCTGTCTCGGGGTCTTTTTTAAGATTTGTTAATAAGAATTGTCTAATTGAAATATCCTAAAAATAAGCAATTATTTGGCAAGTCGTTTATACACAAAGCAATATAAGGTAAATAAATTAATAAAATAATAATAACCTACAGAAATATAATCTTTCATAATCTCATCAGCTTTGCTTTGTTTTACAATTCCAGCTTGTTCAATTTTTTTCATTACGTCAATATAAGTGAAAAATTCTGAAGACATTCTGGAATTAACTGGTGCACTATCAACAACTACAAGCTTTTCTATATGTGGCACTTGTCTAAGTGCCATAGCAATGCCTACCCTTCCTCCCCTATATAAATAAATATGTTACTATTTTTTTTTATTGCAGTATTAAGAAGATGAGTTGTAAGAATTTGTACATAGAATGTCCCATGACAGCTGTCTTATATAATTTATGTTCTTTGATAAATGCTGCAACATCATCCGACATAACTTCATAATTATGAACAGGTGAATGTGGACTTTCCCCATGGTTTCTTAAATCCTATCAGAATTATAAATAATTCACTTTTCAAAAAAGGAAAAGTTTGTAAAAAATAAAAAGTTTCAAATACCAAAGTAAAAACACGCGTATTTAATCGTTGAGCGAAAGTTTTAGCTAGTGATTTCCAATTTTGTTTTGAACCAAAAAGACCATGAAGAATTATTAAATATGGATTTTCATTTGTTTCATTAAATTCTGGTGGATCGTATTGTGTATACGATAATTTTACTATGTCAGATGGAGGAGGATGTGTATGCTTACTGTATTTTCTATTTATAATTATAGATGGTTGTTTATTTAATAAAGACCAATTGAAAGATGAATAAAAAAGAACTTTTGAACGAAACATAATATGAAGATGAAAAAAAAATTTTTATTTAGGATTCTTGGTAACCCCTAATTTTTTTTATCTGATAATCTGATGACATAAATTTTCCTATTGGCTGTTATCGAATCTTCAATAAATATACGACTTAAAATAAAGCATTTTACAACGCTTATTAAAGATTTCAATTTCACATATTTCACATGCACTATATTTGATTCATGTAAATTATAATTTTAAAGTGAAATTCGGAACTAATTAACCGTAGTTTTATTATTTTCAATTAATTGATATTATTTATTAAAAAATTAATCCTAGAATATTTAAATCAACTTTAATTTAACAATTAGTAATCTATTAAAAATAATGTTCTTAAATATATCATCGTGAATTCTCGCGATAATAAAATCGGGTAAAGAATTTAATTATAAATTTAGATTGACGAAAGAGTTTTTCGTGGTCTCAAATTATATCTCGGAGAAATTCCTGCGGAAATTGTTTCTTGGATTTTAAAGATATCTGGCTCATCTTTGTGATCAATAGCTTCACGATCCTTTAATGTAAGACTATGAATGGTGATTGTCTGAGAGGATTGATACTCTTTTAATGATTTTGGAGGTTCTGGTAAATAAGTTCCAAGAATTCGATCCCATATAGTGAAAAACGGTTGAGAAAAATTCATTTTAATCCCGTATGACTGATGATGGATATCATGGCTACAAGTAAGTTGATATGTAAGAAAAAAGATCTTTGAATCGTCTATTAGAATAAATTATAGCAAACTTACTAGGCTGAATTATTACCGAAAATTTTTTGAACCGGGTTAAACGGTAAATCATATCCACAATGATCATCGACTGTGTAACAAAGAATCGAGTTATGTACTTATAATAAACTCTATAAAAAAAAAAGGTTCTCTTACCAGTTTTAAATGTTGCGAATCCAAAAAATATCATTCCACCGATAGTTGTCATCCCTGATAATTTAAATGCCAAACCGGCACCCACGGAATCCATCACAAAACCTTCAATGGGATGATTATAAAGTGCACCAAAAGCATATGGTGCATGTAGTCTGTGATGTAATGAATGAATGTGTTTATAGAGAAATTTATTTTGATGAAAAAGCCTATGCATAAAATATTGCCATGTATCCAAAAAAATCCTAATTTTTAAAATATATAAATTAGAAATCGTAAAAAAAAATTCCAAATAATTAGGTAAAACCGATTATAAAAAAATGGTTACCTACATTGCAAATAAAAATCGGGATAATGGAATAAAATACCAGTATGATGTCTCAATGATAATATTTTGATAAGGCTCAAGCAGGTTCCACAGACCAAAAATTGTTGCCATAGCCTCTAACGTTTGCCGATAGCCTAACATTTCAACCTCATCATCTAATAAAACATCGTCGTCTTCGACAACAACTAATAATAAACCCAGTAAAGTCTGTAAAAATTGTTGTAATAAAACAGCTCTAACCACTTCACCCATAGAAACTTTGTTTCTTGTTTCTATTTCAATAAGACTATGAATTCTATATTTTTCAAAAAAAGAAACTTCATAAATCGAAATTAGGTGGTAAAAACCCGAATATATCCAATAAACTACAAACGGGACAAACAATGCAAGCTGTTTGTCCGACATAAAAGAAAGAATAGGCGTATACTGGAGAGGTGTCGCTGTTTGCGACGGCATTTCGAAAGTCGTATTCATGTTACCAAAGCTACGAAAAATAAAAACTTTTTTCACTTGGGCAAGTAGCCTACTGAAAATAATTGAAAAAATTTTGTTTATATATATAATATGATGACAAAAAAAATTGATTACATGACACGAGTACAATCTTGGAAATTATGTGTCGCGACATTTATTTTATTTATTTTATCGTCAGAATTATACAAGAATGGAACTATATTTTCATAACACGCGTCATATGCGTAACATTTTTTTTCCCATAAGGGATGATATTTCGGGCCGATTACTAATACTCTTGGCTAAATTGAACAACTTTTTCATTGTTCCATTGTTATAACTCTACTATTCGAGTCAGATCCTTACCATTTATGACTTCGTTTTTTTTTTAAAAAAAATTATACTTTTTCGGTAAAAAATAAATTTATCCTTTTGAGAAATAACAAAATGCGCAAGGGAGACTTTTCACTGGAAATCCTCGTTGACAATGAAGTATTACCAGAGTACGAGGTATCGTTAAGTGAGAAGGCTAAGTTAACTAGATCTAGAGAAAAACAGACTATAACATATATAGAGGCTCCATATTATAGTTGTCACTTTTGTATAAGAGTGGGAGTTCACTCTACTTTAGGCTCGATGGTTTATAAAGGAGTACATTATGTCGATGGTCAAAATGACGATACATACATGGAACTTAACCCTTTAAGCGACGATCCATATACCTATATATACGGTTTTTATAACTATGATAAGACGGTTTTTCACAAGTTTAAATTCGATACAAATTGTTGGACTGATGATGAAATTTTTGTATCTAATCTTCCGAAAAAGTGCACGAAATCGTCTAAAGATTCGGGCGTAATTTCCGTCTATGTATTTACTGCAGAAAGGTTACATGGGAAACGGTTCATGTCGCAGATTAGAAATAATCAAGAAATGATTCCAGAATCACCCGATTTGGATAATATCGATCCTCGAGATGTCATATGTTTGGAAAAACCACAAGATGAACCTATACCAAACTTAAGAGCAACCTCCAATAAACCCATCGTTGAACTACATATTCGTTACCAAACAAAAGAATGGTTACAAAATGAAGGGTTTGATTTGATTGAATCTCCGGATAATTCACGGAGGAGTATAATTAAAAGTATTCTGTTCGAAGATGAGCAATCCCATGAATCTGATGATGAGATAGTAACAAGTGAGCATAGAGAAGAAATAATTGATTATAGCAAAAGAGAAGTATATGTTAGAATTGAGGAAAAATATTCACCAAATATTAGTGTTAATAATGGTGATAAAGTAGAAAGTATTCGCAATTTTGAAAATGATGGTTCTGATGATTACAGAAAGGAAGAAATATTCGTTAGAATTGAGGAAGAATATTCACCATTAATAACTAGTTATAAAAATGATGAAGAAATGGAAAATTTTCGCAATTTTGAAAATGAAGAAGAGGAAGTATTTGAGAGCGAGAGATTTCAAGAGAAAGATAAAGTTGAAAGCGAGAGTCCAAATTATGAGGTTATTAGAGAGAATTTGAACAAACAAGTAAAAAGCAATCCACTTAATGAAGAAGTAGCTGAGAGAAGAAATTTTGAAATTGAAAGTAAGATGATCGAACTTATAACAGATGGAAGTATTATAAACTACAGGGGAGATGTTGAATTAGCTGATAATGAAAAACTTAATGAGAGAATTAGAGAGATTTCAATTAATGATAAAGAAGAGGGGAATGAAACATCTATCGTAAACAAAGTTGAGGGTGAAGAAAACTTGATAGATATTAACCGAAATGAGCTTGACTCAGAGTTCATTGATTTAACGGAATCACCACCCAATGAAGTAATCGAAATTAGCGACGATAATAATGATGATGAAGTAATATTGGTCGAAACTGTTAGAAATGTGATTCCTATTACTTTCAACAGGAAGAAGCATAGAAGCAAAAAGATAAGATATTATAGCGATTCAAGTATTGATTGGAATCATGACGATAGCAGTAATTATAGTGATTCTTCGAGTGAGGATGAATTTATTTCGATCTCAAAAAAGAGATTAAGAACATAATAGAATAATAATCGGTTTAGTAAGATAATAAATATGTATTAGTTACTCTTATAATTTTTTAATAGATACAGGAATAATTTAATTGTAATTTCATTATGTAAATAAATAAAATCATGGCGCAACAGTGTTACAAGAAATGTCATGTGATATATGCGTTTGTACGACTCGAAACCCATAATTTACTAAAATCCCAAATTTCTATATAAATATGACCAAAATCCGCGAGTAACGTTCCCTATCCTTGTGCACGGGCATTATCTGCGCCAGTGAGGATTTATCCGAGGCCAGATTATTGCTAATTGCAAACTATACCAATATACGTCTTTACGACCCTTGTTAAAAGGGTCGGAAAGCAATATTTGGAAAGGGGCAACCCTTTTAATAAGAATTATTAGCGGGTTGGGTGGTAGCGGTTAAGATTTAAGTGATGATAATTTTTTTTTTCGAATTGGCTTTACAGTATGAGTATTGCAAACAAAACGTGTCCATTTTGAAGAAAGTTTTTCTTTAGTGCAAAATGAACAAAAATTTCTTGTGATTTTGAGTGAATGCACGACATATGTGAATCAAATTTTTTTCATACTTGTCATATCTATTAAAATTTTGCTCGAATGTTGTTTCCTAGGTTGGTTAATAATTTCCAAGTCACAAGCATTAAGAGTCATTGGTCATCGTTCAAGTTTTCTTCAGATATAATTGAATAAATTGCATACTATTATAATAAAACAATTTCAAGGTCATGTGCGAAACGAAAAAGTGTGACTGCCTGTGACGCCATCACAATTAATGATTATCGAGAGGACTTTTTTTACTTTATTAAAGTTGTGCTTTATTCTCTATCTCATTGTCCTTTCACTTTTTTTATATCACTGTTGGCTGTATACCATTATGAAATAAAAAAAATAAAAACTAGTGATTACGAATTCTTTACAATGAACCAAAAAGAATCTCGTTTGAATTGCTGATTCACAGATATCTCTGATTAAATTATGTGATTCTTTCTCCTTCTTATGAATATGCCATATTAGGAAAACAAATTATTGAATCCGAGATTATCAGGAAATGGGAAAACCGAGAAATAAATAAACTTTAAACTGAAAAAAAATTTCGCCACTGGCAAAGAAAATGTCGTCATTGATTTATAATCCTATATGCCTACCAGCTCAACCAATAATAGATGAAACACGGAGAACACGTGAAAATTATATAATGATCAGCATTTATTTTCGTACATTACCACGTTTTTAAAAAAAACATCCCCCAAAATAATGCGATGATGTGATCGTCTACAAAAAAAAAAAAATTTTTTTTTTGATAAATAGGGATGAAATTGATGAAAAAAAAAAGGTTAAAATTAATTTTTTCTTTTTTTGTTAAAAAAAAATATATATATATTTAAACGAAATGGCTAATATCCCTCACGGTGGTGTTCTAAAAGATTTACATGCTCGAGATGCTCCAAAAAAGGAACAATTACTAGCAGAGGTTGAAAAATTGCCTTCTATCGTATTATCCGATCGCCAATTATGCGATTTGGAATTAATAATGAATGGAGGATTTTCACCGTTAGAAGGATTTATGAATCAAGAGGATTATCAAAGGTTAATATAATTTTACAACTTATAATTCAATTTCACTTAATTGATTTTTCTTTTGTTTTTATTTATTTTTATTTTTTGACTTTCGAAATCTTTTATTTAGTGTCGTCAATAATCTCCGATTGAAAAATGGGCTATTATTTTCTATGCCAATCACTCTCGATGTATCCGATCAAGATATAGAAACTTTAGGATTAGAATCAAAAAAGAGAATAGTATTACGTGATCCTCGTGACGATGCGGCATTATCCATTTTAACCATACAAGATATATATAAACCTAATAAAATTGAAGAAGCGACAAAAGTTTTTGGTGACAATGATATCCTTCATCCCGGAGTAAAATATTTGCATACTCAAGCGAAGGAATTTTATGTTGGTGGTGCTGTTGAAGCTATTCAGAGTCCAATTCATTATGATTATATTGCACATCGACGTAAGTTGACACGTTTGCATTTGTTGTTTTATTTCTACGACGTCACGAATCAAGAATAAAAACCATCATTTTGTTCAATTAGATACACCTGCAGAACTTCGCGCACATTTCAATAAACTTCATTGGACTCGAGTTGTTGCTTTCCAGACACGTAATCCTATGCATAGAGCTCATAGAGAATTAACAGTTAGAGCAGCACGTAATAGACAAGCAAATGTTTTAATTCATCCTGTAGTTGGATTAACCAAACCAGGTGATATCGACCATTATACAAGAGTAAGAGTCTATCAAGCTCTTATGCCAAAATATCCTAATGGAATGGCAGCGTTGAGTTTATTACCTTTAGCTATGAGAATGGGAGGACCCAGAGAGGCAGTTTGGCATGCTATCATTAGAAAAAATTTTGGTAATACTCATTTTATTATCGGAAGAGATCATGCTGGACCTGGAAAGAATTCCAAAGGTGTCGATTTTTATGGACCTTATGATGCACAGGTAAGGAAGCAATTGCTAATAAGTAAATTTATATATATTTGTGTGTGTAAAATATCTAAAACAATTCTGTGAACTTCTAGAAACTAGTTGCAAAATATCAAGACGAATTAGAAATTGAAGTCGTACCATTCCAAATGGTGACATATATTCCTGATTCAGATGAATATTTGCCAGTGGACGAGGTACCAGAAGGCACAACAACGTTAAATATTTCTGGTACAGAATTAAGAAGAAGATTAAGGAATGGTGGTCATATTCCTGAATGGTTTTCTTATCCTGAAGTCGTAAGAGTTTTAAGAGAGACTCATCCTCCAAGATCTAAACAAGGATTTACGTTGTTTTTAACTGGTTATTACAACTCTGGTAAAAAGGCCATTGGTAAAGCTTTAGAGGTTGTATTAAATCAACAAGGCGGTAGATCCGTTACCTTGTTATTGGGAGAAACTGTTAGACATGGAATTTCTTCTGGTATGTTTTTATTAAAATCCTTTGTAAAAAGAAATTTGTGCGATTTCTCAAAAACAAAAAAAATCTCTTTTTTCAGAATTGGGATTCTCTAGAAAAGATCGCGATCAAAATATCGCTCGTATAGCTTTTGTGTCAGCAGAGCTAACAAAAGCTGGTGCAGCTGTTATTGCAGCTCCAATTGCTCCGTTTGCCGAAGCACGTGCTCAAGCTAAATCTCATGTTGAAACATACGGAGGTTTTTATTTAATTCATGTTAACACCCCTCTTGATTATTGTATCAAGACTGATAGAAGAGGAATTTATAAGGTAAAATTCCATTAACTAATAAATAATATAAATAATTAAAAATAATAATTAAAAATTTAATAAAATTATTAGAAAGCACAATCTGGTGAAATAAAAAATTTCACCGGAGTTGATGATCCTTACGAGGCACCAGTTGATGCCGATATTGTTGTTGATGTTAGTAAACAGTGTGTCAGTGAAATTTGCCATCAAATAGTGTTAATGCTCGAAAAGGTATGTTGATAATTTTATTTTATTTATTTATTTTTTTTTTTGAAGATAGATTGGGTTAATAATGACGTGTAATCTTCCAGGACGGATATATCGGAGAAAGATAAAATTTGATATTCTATTGTAACAAAATGTGATTTAAAAATTCATTAGTTGATTTTTTAATCCGTCATTCAAATGCATACATTGATTTATTATACAATAAGTAGCATTTTTTGTTCTAAATTAAAAAATCCATTATAATAACATAATTAATGGTATATACAAAATACAAATAGAATCATTCAGTGTTCATTAAATATTTATAAAACAATAATAATAATATATATATATGTATGTGATCTTTCTTAAATTAAAATATAATAAATAAATAAAAAACAAAATATTTATTCAATTGAAGAAAAAATCAACTTAAATTTCTGTAACAATTATTCTTCCAACGGGGTCACATAATTTGCGGGAAATTGGCCCGTAATACCATCAAGTATGCCTTTATATAATGAATTAATAAATATTTAATAAGTTTCTTTTCTGAAAAATTAAAATATCTTGTAAATAAAAATAAATCCATACCTTCCCACCACCCTTCGGCAACTTCTTTATTAGTAACCTGAATAACATCACCTTCCTTTATCGTTAATTCTTCAGGGGATTGTGATTCATAATCATAGAGTACTTTAACTGGATTTTTTTAAAAAAAATTGTTAAAATATTATTATTACACGTTCTATTAAATCGTGAAAAT
Source organism: Oehlia diaphana (assembly GCA_003833135.1). Classification (NCBI taxonomy): domain Eukaryota; kingdom Fungi; phylum Glomeromycota; class Glomeromycetes; order Glomerales; family Glomeraceae; genus Oehlia; species Oehlia diaphana. The sequence continues at coordinate 382,132 of QZLH01000002.1, forward strand.
CACTTTTGGAATAAATTTCAATTACCAAAATCAGTTGTTAAATTCTGATATTCAATATACGATGCTGGAACCAATCCTTCTTTTCCATTATGAAATGCCTAAAAAATAAGAAATATAAGAATATATTATTTAATACTATTATAAAATAAAAGCATACAATTCTTCTAATACCTTAACCCATCCAGAACCATCTATAAATAATTTTTGAACATAATTAGATATTTTTTTTACAAATATTGTTTTAATTAAAAAAAAAAAATTAATACCATCTGGCTCAAAAACAGTGATAATGTCACCAGTTGATACAGTAAGCTCTGCTTTAGTATCAGCAACATGGTCATATAAAACTTCCGCTGTCCATACGTCTTCTCTTTCTGTTATTTCTGTCACAGATAATATAGATGGGGCCGATTCACCACTCAACGTATAATTAGACATTGCTATGTTATGTTAGATAAGTATTTGAATTGAAAATCAATAATTTTAAATTATAATAATTAAGGTACTTACAAGAAATGGTTCCCCAAGGAGATGCCGGATTTGAGAATGTTTCAGATCGAACAAGTCCTTTAACAATTTTACCCTTTTCTTTTGTACAAATAGGTGGAACTTTCATTTCACATCTAGCATGACAATTGTAACCACAATCTAAAGAAAAGTTAATTAATATAAAGAACTAAAAGATAAAATCAAACTATTACAAAGTTATCTACCTTTACAAGTGAAACCTTGTTTCGCGATACCCCAAATCGTAGTTTGACACAAATCACAGGTTGTAGGGATTGTAAATGATGCATTTTTGAAATCATGAGATTCTTGGTCATGCCCAATATCTAATCATACCAATATATAAAAAAATTTTTACGTTCCAGGAAAAACATTACAAAATTAATAAAATAACCTCACTTACCTCCAATAGCTTCTACTATAGACTCAACTTGTGTTTGATATTTAACTCTGTTTGTCTCTAAGATAGTATATTCTCTAATAGTTCTATGCAGATTCTTTAAAATTTATTAAGACAAATTAAAAATTGTAGCTGTTAAAAAAGATATATTAATAATAAAAAAAAATTAAATTGAATACATCAGTGACTGCATCTGAATCACCAAGCCTCGGGTTATTTTCGTATGCTTCTTTTAGAGACTCCATCCCATCAATTTCTTTCCTCTTAGATTCAATCTCCGAAGTTAGTTTTGTTAAATTTCGCTTGGCCTTAGAAAGTTTATTACTAAGATAAACTCGCGAGTTTTCATCATCAACCAATTCTTCCTAACGAAACACCGAATATCATAAGTTAAATAAAGAATGATGCTTTTATTTTATTAAATAAAAAATATTTTACACACAGTATCACTATATATTGGTGAAGACTCGAAAACAAAATCCGCTGGTTCTTCCCAACTTCTCTTATTATTATTTATAAACAATTCTGAATCGATGCGACTATCAACATCATTAATAACTTGAAGTGATATATCAAGATGTTTCTTGGATTCTTCTAATACAGATATCTCAAAATTCACATAATCATCCCAAATACTTTTCAAGGCCACTATCCTACTTTCATTGAGTTCTTGCAATTGCTGTTATAAAAACTAAAATTAATAAATAATCAAAGAAATAAAAAACGATATAAAAGATTAAAATTTTAAATTACGTCGATAAGAGCAGGTATATCCGAATGGTAATATTTCTTTTTGAGATTATTAGATACACGTATAGACAAAATATAAAGATTCTAAAATTATTAAAAAAGAGTAAGTACGTATTTTTCTAATCAAATTATAACAATTCAATCCAATATATAAACATTACTTTGTTATTATTCATTTCGATAATATCCTGTATTTTCTGATTGTTTAACTTTTTTTTTAAAAAAAATTAACATTAGTAATTGTAACCACAATAATGTACTTTTCTAAGAAATAATAAGTGAGAATTACTTTTTCCGATATTTTTTCATCCGTCGATCGATCAAGTTTTTGTTGTGAACTTTGGACTTCTACGCAACATTCATCATAACGAGTTTTAACCTATTAAATGAATTATACTTAATAAACGAAAAAATAAATTTTTTATTCTTGGTATACTTCTATTACCTTTTTCCTTTCCGAATAAATTTTATCCCTGTCAGTAACTAATTTCTGCGCAAATTCCATATGCTAATAATAAAAATATCATGTTAATAATTACCAGAGTTTAATCATAGACTAATCGATGATATTATTACCTTTTTTCTAATTTCTTCCTTTTTTGTCGCAACTGTCTTTACTTTCTCCATAACATTTGTTGATAATGTTTCTGAAAATTTTGCTCGCTCTTTCGCAATATTATCTGTTTCTTCCAGAATAGTTGACCATGCCTTTAAGAAAGTACTTTGAGTGTAAAAGGAATCAATGATCTATGAATATAATAATTGGTTACAATATAATTCAAATAAATATTCGATACTTACCTACCAGATTCAACATCGACTTCAGTATCGTTCTCTTTTGGGAAGTCGCCAACCGTCATGGCTAATGCTTTCTTATCCTTTTTACTTGAATATTTTTTGACAAGTGCTTCAATTTTCTGTGCATACTCCTTTTCTATTTGAGCACGCTCTTTAATAAAATCCCTAAAATCATTTAAAAAATGGATCCCACTTTGGACAAATTGGTTTACTGAAGACACTTGATCCTAAATGGGAATGTTCATTTAGTTTCTCACAAAATTGTAAATATAACAATTAATACTTTATGAAGAATTACCTTTAATTCCGTTCCAAAACTCATTTTTAAAAAAATTAAATCGCGTCAATTTTCGTGAATCGTTATACAAAGGTTTAATGGTTAGTTTACATTTATGTTGTAATATGGAAAACTCTATAACGAAACTTTCTATTTTTGTTTTATAATCTAAAGAATTTTCTCTCTCAAACGTCTTTTAAAAACTTAAAAAATCATGGAAGAATCATGTGTTAATAATATATTTACTCTATCTCAGTCCAAATAAGTAAAATCGCTTAATTAATTTTGCGTCACGCTGTCAGGAGTAAGGTTAGATCTACGATTGGCGTCAGTTGTTTAAACGCCAAGTGTGTGTTACTTGTTGACGGGCCAATAATAAATGATTGCAATTTTCTTATATATACACTATATATATATAAGACATACACTTCAAATTCTGTTCAATTCATCCATTCATCCTTTTTATTTTATAAACATGTCTGAAAATAATGAAAAAGAAAATAGTACAAAATCAACACCACTACCCCTCTTACGTAATTTTAATAACAATAGTAATGAATTGCCGCCTACAAATATTTTACTTCATAAGCGAACGAATTCAACTTTAACTTTGCCTCCTGATAGTGATTTTGCAACTTCATCTATTTTAAACATGCAAACAAATCCAGATTTACATTCTATCGAATTCCAACAAAATTTACTGGAAAATAGAAGAAAAAGTATCAGTAATTCTTCTGCAAAAATGTCGGTACACAGGTCAATTAAGGCAATGTATCTTTTACATAATTGCAGAGCAATAAAGGATTAATAACTTATAAGTCATTTCGAATTATTATTTCCAATATATTGATTTTTTATTTATTAACAGCACAAATAATAAGGATGATCGATTTGGAAGTCATCTATACGATGACGATAATGACGATGAAGGCTCACGTGACGATAACCTAAACGGTGAAGGAGAAGAAACCATAAGTGATGATGATGATATTAATGTAAATTAATAATTTTATCTTTTTTTTATAATACTATGTCGAAATATTAACATTCGTATTGATTTATTTAATAGAAATATAATAACAAAAATATCAATTATGAGGATTCATTAAGATCGCCTCTTCAGCGTAAATTTTATTACTTTTTTGAAGAGCCCAGGTCTAAATGGGCAAAAGTATACGAAGGATTATCGATTACATGTACAATTATCACTGTTGTAATCATTTGTATTGTTTCTTGGCCTACCATTTACTTACGTGAAAAAGAAATTTATCATACTTACTGGTATATAATGTTCATCATAAAATTTTTATTATCAATCATTTATTCATTTCCTTTAATTTGTGTAGGATTCCCTTTGATATTGTTGCTGTTATTATTTTTACTATTGAATACTTTGGAAGATTTTATGCTTCAGTAAATAAGTGGAGGTTCTTTTTTAGTATGTATACCTGATTATTATCTTTGATTTATTTTATAATGGTAACTAATATTTATTAATTTTTATTTAGAACCTATGAGCTTGATTGACTTAATCTCGATCATACCTTTTTACGTTCAATTAATAAGTAAATCAGAGGTATATCAGATTATTAATGGTGAATTGAATGATTTATGATCACGTTACTTACTACTATAATTTTTAGTCCCATTTGAAATTTATTAGAGTGTTGCTCTTATTAAGGGTTCTAAGACTATTCAATGTTGCAAAATACACAGTTGGCTTTAATGTAAAGTATCTTCATTTTCATCATTATCTCCCATTTTCATCATTATTATTAATTTATTTTAAATTTAGATCACTGCAAGAGTATTTCAACGTTCTGCCTATCAAATTGTTATGATTTCTGTATATTTGATGGTGATATTATTAGCATCTTCAGCTATAATGTATTTTATAGAACGTGGTGATTTTCACAAAAATGATATGACTTGGTACCGTATTGGAAAGGATGGAAATCTTGAAGCCAGTCCTTTCCAATCTATTGTTCATAGTTTTTGGTGGTCAATAGTTACTCTCACTACCACAGGTTATGGTGATGCTGTTCCAGTCACTGGTCCCGGAAAATTAGTCGCCGCATTAACCATGACATGTGGTATTCTGGTTATCGCACTTCCAACTTCTATTATCGGATCAAATTTTAATAACGAATGGGCTCTTCATCGTCGAATTCGCGCTCAAATGAGATTGCAAAAAACACGAGAATCTCTTTCAGAGTTTACGACTAAGACTAGAAGAATAAGAATTCTTCAAAATCAAAATCAGACTATGCTTGAAGCATTGGCAGAGATTCAAGAAAGATTAGCAGATATTAATCCACCGAGGTATTACCGAAAATATAAGAAACTTGAGTTAAAACATTTGGATGCATTAGATAGAATTACAGAATTAGAGGGAAAATTAGAAAGATGGAAGAAAATAGCTCAAAATCTTGACACATTTCACAATCATAAATTTCCTCGAAAAGGCTACAGTGATTCAGATGTCGGTGATGCCAGTAATATTTCTATTAGAGAAGAAGATAATAAAAAAATTGGACGGAAATGGAAGAATCTACCCTTTCGGCACTTTAACACGGCCTCAAACAGAGATGTTACCAGATTTGCAAGTGTGGAATCTGACAATAATAATCTAGCCAAACATTCTTTACTTTCGCCTTTTAAAACTTTAACAAAACTAGGAAAAACGTTAACTCTACCTAAAAACAATAAAAACGATGGAACACCGCAGTTTACAAAAGAATTGATAAGTTCTCCTATAGAGTTACGATATTCATTCACTCCGATTGTAGATCCGGAAAAACCAAAATTAGTTGGCTGCCCTAGGTCTTCATCACAAACCACGTTACCTAGTGAACATATTGATAACCATGAAGGTAAAAATAACAAGGATAACACTGATAAGAATATAGATAAAGACTTAACAGCTGAAAATATCGAAAATGAAAACAATTTTACTAAAACAACTCAGAACAATCAGGACATTACCATCGAAAAAAATGATTCTAATTCATCTCCAAATAATCAAAATACCGAAACAGGAGAAATAGAAGTTATTGTCACATCGAATAATTCGAATAATGAAAATTTTTGATAAGATAATTAAACTAATATTTCTATTTGAAAATTTAATGTCTTTTAAATTATTGTATAATATGGATTTTTTTTTTCAACTTTCTAAATTTAAATTTAAATTTAATTTTCTTTATAAATCACAAGAAAAAGAAGACATTTTTAATAAACATTTTCTCGTAATAATATTACTTGTTAATTTGTTGAATTATCATTTTTTTTTTATGTCTTGAGAATTTTCATTAAATATGTAACTATAAATACCTTAGAAATTCGAGACTTATAGTGATTTCATAAGCTAATTTTCATTCTTAAAGCGAAGGGAAATAACCAAATTAAAATTTCGCTAATTTAAAGCGGAACTCACTGGTTTAAGTTTAGCTCTTCTTTTTTACTTTATTTCCGGTTCATTAAATCAGAAAATATATTTCGATACTACATCGGCGAAGTACTGATTTACCTTTTTAGCTATTTTGGTATAATCTGTCTTAATCATAATTACGCCTATGTATAATCGACACGAACCATCAATAATTTCGATAACTTCGTATAATACGAATCGTAATTTCAAGAAGATAATAGAAATTTATCAATGAAATATAAAGCAAATGGTATATATATAACTTTGAGTTTAGGGAAAACGAAGAAAAAAAAATTTAGACGATAATAGGAATGCATTTGCGGAGTTGCAAATTCGTAATTTAACGGTGGGATCGTAGGATTATGCAAAAATCTTAATCAAATGTTATTATGTTTATACAGTGTTCCTTCGTTTGGTTCGCCGTAACTTCGTTTAGATGTTGTTATTATGTTTACAATAATATGACTGTATCATACAAAAATCAATATCTATTTTACTCTTTTTTGAAATATTTTTCGATTCTTGCTTTCTTACTATCCGGCGTCTTTTCTATGTTTATTCTATCAATCAATATACCTACGATTACTTCAATAACCTTTTTCACATTTCTGCGCAACTCTTGCTCATCTACTGAATCCTTTCTTAAAGATGCCTCGGAAAACACAATGTTGTATGGTCTTTTACTCGTGCATAATATTCTACCTGTACTATATAAAAGAAAATACCAATCTGTAGCTGTAGAAACGATACCGTAAAGGTAATCGAAGTTTGAACCGGCGACATCAGCTTTACATTTTCTCTTGTTCGTTTGGTATAAGCTTTCGAGTTGCACAAGATTCTGCGCGAAACTTGTTGCTATTTTATGTTGTTTACTTTTCGTAACGCAGATAAGTTCCTCAGTCTCCCTGATCGTGTAATCGACATTGTCAGTGTTTTCTCTCTCAATGACTTTAAGGGAAGAGATTGTGACATTTTTACCGGTAATTCTTCTGACGATATAAATTGCTGCATGTAGAATTGTGACAATGTATTCACAACGATCTGAATCATTGCTATCAATAAGTAGAGTTCCCATAATACTCATTTTGCGTTTTATATCTTTTATACAATATTCTAACTCTTCATCGTTGTCATCGATACTATAAGGTTCTTTTTTCAGAATTCATAGTAAGTTATAGTGAATGTGAAATACTAATTCTCATTAAATCTTACCTGGACTAAACTGTGAAATATTTCCTATGCTACTTCCTTCGATTCCATACTTATTTAACACGTCTCTCAAGTTGTAATAAGATGAGAATGATCTTTTTTTAAGTTCCTTAATCAGATCCGCAATTATTTTCGCTGGTCCTAATTTAAACCCACAACTTTGAAGTTCTTTTTTGGTCAATTCGAGAAAGATTTTTCCGTTGATCTCTTGTAAATAAAAAGTATCAAAATATTTGTTATCAAGCCCTAAGTCTTGTCCTTGCAAAAAAGTGATTAGGGTCCCGGTATCCCATTTTTTAATTTCTTCAATGCTTGGCGTTTCTTTCACTTTAAGTTTTCCCTTATCTTTTTTCGAAGTTTCAGGTTCATCATCATCATCACTTTCATCTTCCTCAGTTTCCATTTGAACAGGATCCTCCGCAGTTTTCACTTGAATAGGTTCTTCCACTTGAATAACATTACGAGTTTTCAGAACTTCTGTGCGACCTATATTTTTTCCAAGTATTAGAATTACTATTAACTGAAACAATAATCAATATATCATACCAGATGGTTCATCAGATTCTCGCTTGATCAATTTTCTGAGTTGTGAAAATTTTTCTCTCACGTACATGTTTTTTCAGTAGTATATGAGTAAAATTTTCGTTGAAGTGTGGGTGTTTTTTTTCTAAAAAAAAAACTCCCTTGTATGACTATCGGCGCAGCAGACTCTTGAGCTGGAAAGAAAAAAATTGTGGCACAGCATTGCAAAAGTTTTCTTGGATGACGAAATGATTTAAAACAATGGATCGAATACAATGCTATAGCATCACTTTTTGAAATCAAAAGAAACGTGACTGAAGATTCATGATCAACTTTTTAATTTCCTTCGATAAGTTGTTATTTATTTATTTATTTATTTATTTATTTTAAATTAATTAATTAAAAAAAAAATATATAACATGCCTAAAAATATAAATTTAATATACTGTACTAATCTCTTTATATAACTATTTACAGTATATATTGATACATCATTAAAATGATCGACCGAATGATCGAACTTCGCATTATCCGCAGTTACACAAAAATTTTCTTTTGATCAAACTTTATATTGAAGATAGTTAGATAATAATAAAATATACTTTTTACTATAAATAAATAATTTTTATTTATTCAGAAACGTAAAAAAAAAAAATTTTTTTGAAACAAGATTATAATAAAAGTAAATACAGTAATTATAATAAATAATTTATTTAAATTTAATATAGTGAATACAAGTAAATCTAATATCTGATATAATATCAAAGGATAAAGTTCAATTTCTGCAGATTCGTGTAATTATGAGACAAACGTCCCGCAAAGATTATGTATTATCTTTTATCATGTGATAAAAGTAAAGATCTTTGCATAACTGTATCACATCTATCATACAGTATCTGAACGAATCCTTTTTCAATTTTTTCAATCAATTATTATTTACGTTACATTATTAAAAATTTTATTCATCAACTTTCAGGTGTTAGGTATAATTTGGTATAAATCGAAATTCTATTTACATGAATCCAATTATAATATTCGATTATTCACAGAATTATCAAAGAAAAAAAACGATTAATTCTGTTTAGGAGAGATTGTTTATAATCGGATGATATTTCGTAATGAAAAAAAAGTAAGAAAAAATGAAACGGCTTTACCCGATAAAGTCAATGTAAAAATACGAGAATAATCTATTTATAGTTTTTAGATTAACCTTTAAAGATAATCGATGAATAATTATTGAGTATTTTCCGTTGTTTGAGAGAAACTTTTTTGGTGACTGGTATGATTACTGCGTCAGGTCTATTTAGCACGTGATTTGTATGATTTTTTGTAATTACAGTAATATATTACTAATATTAATATTTATAATATTTATGCTATTGTGCTTATTATAATAAATTAATTACCAATTTAACGAGATACAATAAAAAAATATAAATTTGATCCGAATTACTTATTGTACGAACACAATATTAATCAATATAATCCTGAATCCTGAAATAAAGGAGTGACGTAAAAATGTTTAATCGTTTTTTTTGGTTTCGTTTGTATATCTTGTATATCTTGTGTATTTCATTGTTCCCATTTACGTTAATTATAGGAAAATGTTTTTTTTATCGATTTAAAAAGATCTTTTATTGCTAAAAATATAAATTTAAATATAAAATGAGATCATCCTTTGTATTACACCCCTACAACTAAAAGTATAACTTAAATTCCTTTTTAAAATTAGGAACACGTGTCTAACTTATAAACAAATAAATACTGAAATAAATAATAAAATTTTTCTTTCTCCTTATTCCTTAAATTTTCTCTTAAAAAAAGTTCGAAAATATACCATATACGATATGGCAACAAAAGTGTGGCTTGAAGCTACTCTTAAGAATGGTCATATTAAATTTATAGATTATGATTCATTTCAACAAATAACACCTTTACCAGCTCAACGTAGAGCATCATCATCGAGTAATTTATTTTGGGCTATTTGGGGTAAAGATAATAAAATCCCTGTCGCTTTGAAGACTTGGAAATCAGATTGTAATAATATAGATCATAATGCTATAGAAAGATTTGTTAATGAGGTATCTAATAAAAATTCATCTTTTTTTCAATATTTAAATTATTAAATTAACTCTTTCTCTCTCCTTTAGTTGACATTATTATCAAAAGTAAACTTTCATGCTAATGTAGTTAGATTTTTTGGAATGAGTCAACATTCTTCAAATGATACATATTTTCTTGTTATGCAGTATGCTAACGGTGGTACGTTACGCCAACATTTACAGCGTAATTTTCACCAATTAACATGGCATGATAAAATCCGATTCATCAAAGAAATAGCAACAGGTTTACAATGTATACATAACGAAGGAATGTCGCATAAGAATTTGGTATGTTAATCTGAATTTATTACAAGTTATTTTTAATTGATCATTGACTTTTTTTTTGTCATTTATAGCATCCAAATAATGTGTTGGTTCATGATGGAAGAATGATGATAGCAGACTTGGGATTTTCAGATACATGGCATGATTTATCAAAACCATATCATGATGAAATGATACCATTTTTAGAACCATTGTTTTTACAAAATAATTCTTATCAAAGAGATAAAAGATCGGACATTTATAGTTTAGGAGTAATAATGTGTGAAGTATCAAGCGGAAGACCTCCTTTTGAATCTACAGCATCAAATTTTCATTTATTATTGAGAATTATAATGAATGGAGAAAGAGAATCATCTATAGTACCAGGAGCTCCATTACAATATGTACAACTTTATCGACATTGTTGGGATGGTGATCCAATTTCTCGTCCTAACATACAAGATGTTTTACATAAGTTAGATAAAACGAGGTTATATTCTTCTTTTGTTAAACCTGGAGAAGTTCGTTTTAAACTAGATCCTCTTCCTTCAAAAAACAAGGATGAATATTTATATTTATCAAGTAATAATAGTAGAACATTAATTAAAAGGTATTCTCACCCTAATATATCACCATCATCATCACCTACAATGTCTCCAAGAATGGTTCCTCCTATTATGTTAGACTCCGCAGGTGAATAGATCTTTTTTTAAAATATAAATATATATATATATTTATTTATTAAATTAACTATAAATATGGTTTTTTTAAAAGATACTGCAAATGATACGGGGGATTATGTTGTAATTGATAAAGAGGAGTTAGCAGAATATATAAAACTACAATCAAAACATGTTAGTATTTCTCGAATTTTATATTCCAATCATACTTTTCTTAACGAAATTTTTCTATATCTTTTTCTGAAAAAAAAAGCGTTTGTCAGATGGTGACTTGCCAAAAAGGAGACGTGAAAAAGGAAGAAGTTTGAGTTTTGATAAATTTAAAAGTTCTCGCATAAGTCGAACATCATATGGAGAAGGTAGTTCGTATATGCAACAAGAAAATAGTGATTGTGATGAAATAGCATTTGAAAATCTTTCAATAAGTGACATTCAACAACCCCAAGTAACATTAATAGCAAGATATGCTCCAAAAAAGAAAATAATATCGGCTTTTGAAACGTTAAAGAAAAAAGGAGAAAATCTAAAAAGCAGAGATATAAGAATGAAAACAGCAATACATAGATTAATTTGGAATAACGATTTATTTGAGATGAACATTGGACTTTCATCAACAAAACATCCAAGACATAATCATTTTAGGATGGCATTAAAATGGTTATGTTCAAATGATGTTGATATTAATTCAAAAGATGAATTTGGATGGACTCCTTTACATGAAGCAATATGGAAAAGAAGAGAACCTGGAATTATATCAGCATTATTAGATTATAATGCAAATCCAAATATACCAGACAATTATGGTTCGACTTCACTTCATCAATGTTTAAATCTCTTGAGAACGACAACAATAGATTCAGAAAAATTACACTTATATGGTTGTATAAAATTACTTTTATCTCATGGTGCTAATCCAAATATATCCCTGCCGGATTTTACTTTAACATTATCTGGAGCTCCTTTTCCAAATTCTTTATTTGCTGCTGTTTATTTGGATTTACCTTTAGATATTATTGAATTAATGGTAAAAAAAGGTGGTGATGTTAATTCAACTTCTTTTCGCGGATTATATTTATTGGATTTTGCCGCAAAAGTTAATAACATTCGTGCTCTTAAATATTTAACTGATAACAAGAATTATTTTGGAAAAAAAAATATTTTTAATACTATAAGGTATTCTGCTAGATCTTATAATATTAAACATGAAAAGTCTTTTGCTAAACGTAGATTTAACATTACTACTTAGTATATATTCAAATGACATTTGTACATTTTATTTTATTATATAGTTGTAAAGAATTTTTATTTATTTTTTGTTTTATATGTTTATATGTAGATTTTTTTATGGTGATTTAGATACTTTTAATTCATATGTAAATTTTTTTTTTAATTATATTACCTGCATGTACATTCAAATTTGGCACAAGAAGTTTTGGATAATCAATCTGATCAATTTTTCTGGCATGTTACAAAATAACTACTTTATTGTATATCTAGTACAATTGTTCATTTTTAATTGTGATTAGGTAAGTTTTGATTTACGATTTACGATTGAGATTGCGAAACCTAATTTTATAAAGATGAATATAAAATGTTAAAAAAGTATCAAAACTGTATATTCCTTTATTAATATAATTAAATTTAATTTGCCAAAAATTATTTAGGTTATTTGACTGAAAATTATATTTCATTTAATTGAATTTTAACGAGCTGATGTCCCGCCAAGGATTCTACCTGTCATCCGAAATGGACTATTTAACAAGGTATATTTGAAGATATGACTAGGTATGTCAAAACCTTTTTTACAAAACGTTATTTAATTAATAGGGAAATTGTAATTTACAAATTAAATTTTTGTATTTTTAAACTTTATATAGTAAATATTAAGAAAGCAACTAAATACATTAAATGACGTTTTCTTTAATAATTATTAATTATATTTTATATTTAAAACTTTCTAATATCAGATATTTTTTTTTTTATAATAATTTCAATAATTAAAATCTAATATATAATAGTTTATGAAATAATTGAAATAATAAAATTTTTAGACCAATTTCAACTAAGTCATTTAAACTAAGTGAAAGTATTTTACCAAATTTTTTACTTTTTAAATTTAAATTTTTTAACTTTTGTAAATTTAAAATACATTTTTAAAATCTTATTCTTAAATGATAACAAAATTTGCTTGCGATAATAAAATTGTTTAATTTCATATACACGAGTAAGTTTCCAAGGAATGGTCGATCGATCAATAGACCATAAACCAATAAAATAGACTTACGGCATGTGATCATGAATCATCTCACTCGTGTTTTTAATTCAGAATAAAAACATTAATGCATATCTATCCCTTTAATTTCTCAATCTGGCAGTCCCTGAAAAGTCACCAGATTATCTTTTATTCTTTTATTTTTACAATTTCCTTATACTCACGTTTCCAATCAAGGTGGCAACGCCCTGTTTCTGTAAGGGACAGTCGCGTTTTGGTTATCAGTTTAACAAATTGCTTTCGGTCTTAGTATGTAGGGCTCATTAATTTATACTGTAACTCGGTTCATTTTGTGAATTAAAAATTCCTTATACTCACGTCTAACTCTCGTAAAAATGCAACTTACTTTCGAGTGCCTTAACAAGTTAAAATATCCAGGTAAGTCAAACTATACAACGTTTTCTAATGACAACGCTTTGTAACGTAAACCGTTATTCATAAACACGTAAACACGTAAACACGTAGACTTTTGGATGAACACAGAAAACCCTTCGCTCAAGAAGTTTTAGATTTCCGATTAATGAAGGTGATTTAGAAGATGAAATAACGGAACACAGTCGATTTAATAGCGAATTGAATGCCATTGGCGAGTACTATGATGAAGCGTCCGAAATCGGGCTGAAAGTAATAAACTGGAAATATTTTTTTTAAGGCAAGTTGATTTCATTTGGAAAAGTCCTGATAGAGCATATTATTGAAGAAGATCATAGAGTGCAGGTTCGAATCCTGCTCTGGACGATTTTATTTGATCAATTCTGCAGCCAGAGTTGCTCTATTCCGTCATCAGCTACCCTGCTGATTGCGGTTGGCAGTGGGAAAGGTTGCGGCTTGCTGATGAGCATGCCATAGATGGTGTGTTAGTGTGCAGTGCAGTGTTTCAATGGACTACTTTGCGGATTGCGGTTCACAAGGAAAAGACTGCGTGTTTGTCCGTTGTTTCAGGCTAATCATATGGTTTTTTTATATCAACCATTACTTACTTCTGTGTTTAGGATGACAAAAAGTCGAAGGTAATAGATCTTTTCTGGATTTACAAGCCAAGAGTCAAACCATTCAACAACGTCAAGTAGGTTATCTTTATGCGTTTTCAAAATTTAATGATTCTGTTTACTAATGTCTACAAAAAACATTGTTAAGAATGAACTGGAGAAAAGAATTCATCTCGAATGATTTGATGCATTTTATGTTGACATATTAAAATTCCTGTTTTATCCAACTAATTGTCCTTATATTCATTATTAGAGAACCGATTTGTTCGAATATAGTTGACGCTGCAAATAAACACTTAATGGAAAGACTACAACTTAATCATGATTATCATTGGAAGCCTATCATTAATGACGCGACCAAATATATTAATGAATTAATTGAGAGTGTAGGGTTCGAGGACTTTTACGAGTAATTTTCTTTCGCTTCCAATAATTATGTCAATTTGACTTTTTTACTTTCCTCTAGAGTGATAGTCGTAGTAATCTCCGTCAGAAACTTCAAATCTCATTCGTACCATCAGGAGAAACCTATTCATTCGACAAACATTATGAGATGAGTTGGGCTCACCGGTTTGCTGATAAATTGTAGGTCTAATATGCTGTTTCTTTACGTTAAATGTTTACATGTGATCTAATTCTTGCGCTTACAAAAATTTGCTTTGCCTTATTCTTATTCTTGTCACTAGGTTATCTTTATTTGAAGCTCCCCGAAATCCGCTTCTCGATAGAAATTCCGAAGGTTGGATCAACTGCCATCTTTTGGCACCATTGATCGATGATTGTTTCCTACCGTGTGAGGAGATTCAAGTTCACCGGCGAATATGGAATTTTCTGTTAATTTCTTAGCCAATCATCTCAGCATTCCATTCTGATTTCTTATTTTTTATTTCCAGCTGTGAAGAAATGTCTCTTGTCTCATTTGCGCGCAAAAATATATCAAGAGAGGAGTCAGAAAAGAAGCAACCAGAACACAAAATCGATATTATTTTTCGTATAGATGATATGGAGTATTTTTGCGCTAAAACTTTTACTGATGAAGATCCCATAATTCGAAGCCAATTTCTTTACAAATATAAATTATTTAGGGAAATGAAAGATCAGTTAGATCGTCTACTGAAGAAATTGAAATTCACGAAAGAAACGATCAAAATGGTGAAATATAGTTCTGCATGGAATATCCCACGGAGGTAATGATAGAAAGACAATAATTTTTTTATTATAAAAAGTTAGTAAACCCTATTTTATACATTCGAAAAGGTTTTAATGGTACAATGTACGCCAAGTATTATGATGTGGATATCGGATATTATTACGTGTTTGAGTCAGGCCAATATAGAATCGGAACAACATTAAGAAGTGTCCGATTTGCTGATTGAATTTTCTAATTATTTCTTTCTGATTATTACAGAATGATATAATTGGTGTCCTTGAGGTTGTTGATAAAATAAAAAAAATTGCTTTACGAACAAACTCAAAAAAGTTATTTACTATTGAAGATCTTCCAGAAACAACACCAACCCCCAAAAAAGACTCCGAAAGGGTAGTATAGTTTAATGTTAACGTTTCATTTTAAAATTATTACCTTCATTTCTAATATATAAAGTAATGCTATTGCACTTGCAAATGTAAATGTATATTTTAAAATAAATAAAGCTTCATAAATTGTAATCCCAAAATATTAAAAATAATTAAATCTCATAAATATTCATCACCTGCTCAGAGTAAAAGTGCCATTTACCCCAGAATTACCGACACTTTTATAATTAAAATTCCACCCCACGTGACCGGTGACATTTAAAGGGATGTGAAAAAAATAATTTTGTGAAGCAAAAAAAAAACTAAGTCCCTCAGATAAATATAAACAGTGAAAACGCAGTGGGGCATGATGCCGGTGATGAATTTTACAAAATCACATGGGGTGGAAAAAGTGTCGGTGATACTGGGAAAGATGAAAAGTACCAGGAAAATCACATGACTGATCATTTCTGTTTTTTATAATCTAAAATTTAGGCTGGTCCGCTGACTTCGCAGTAAGATATCAGAAAAATTCTTGCTGAAATAATATGCAAAGTCATCTGCAACTGCTCAATTCTAATTTTTTTGAAGATCTATTAATAAACCCGGCCAAAGAAAAAGATGTGTTAGCTTTACTAATTTTCTCAATATTCGCGGATCAAATTAATAAGAATTAATCAAAAATAGAAATTGAGTGATCAGATCTAGTATAGTAGTATAGTTCGGACAATTGAAATAGAAGTGAGGCAATAGCATTTATCTATACAAATCTAGTATCACCCATTAAAGGGGAATTTAAAACAAAAAAAATCATATGATTACCATTTTCTTTAGCCATTATTGTTTATTTGTTTATTTAAATTAATATTTGACCATTTTAAGGCTAAAATATCAAGATTTCTTATTATCAGTTTGATTTTATAAAACATTGCAAAACTGGCTTAATTTTAAATACTGGTAAAAAAATGGTTTATCCTACACATATCCTACACATATCTTACATATATCAGGTATTCAAAATGTAGAAAATCATACACATATAATACATATATCATATACATATTGGATACTTATATATATCATATACCTATCAAATACCTGATATATGTATGATATACATATTAGTACCCGATATGTATATGTTATGTGTATTATTTGTATATGATTTTCTACATTTTAAATACCTGATATGTGTAAGATATGTGTAGAATAAATCATTTTTTTACCAGTGAAATTTACTTTTTTTGCCAATTTCCTTTTTTATACATGCTTATATTTGATTGTTGTTCTTTTTATACAAATGGTAAGTTTTTATTGGCCATTTTACTTACAAAATAAATTAGGAAATTGAAATATTATCTAAAGGGTAGTTATTATGTATATGAAATTATATTGTATAAGAAATATTTTACATAATTTAATTACAGTCAACTCTAGATATAACGAACTAACCGTTCCAGAAGGTTTAATTCAGTATATAGTAAATTTGTTATATAATATACTGAACTAGTTTTCTTTATAGGTAATTTAAGCCTAATTTGTAATACTAGCCAAAATTATAATTTCTTTTAATGTAAATTTTTGAAAAAATTACTAGTCATTCTAGCCAGCACTATAAAATTGACCTGGACTACTATGACCGTTCGTTATAGAAAGTATAAGTTATTATATAATAATATATAGGGGCTAGTTAAGTTCAGTTCAAATGTGTTATATAATATTTTATTATAAAAGTTTGTTATATCCAGTGAAATTATTTATAAAAAATCAGTTCTGGAAATTATGATTCAGTATAACAAGGTTTTAGTACAAACAGGTTCGTTATAATCAAAGTTGATTGTAGTTCTATTTTTATAATAATTTTTTATTCCTAAAAAATAAAATAAATATTATTATTACCCTTTTTTTATTAAGTATAAATTTTTAAATAATATTTATATATTTTATATTTTAATAATTCCATTACTATTTGATAAATCTTTATTATATAAGTTATATCTGCTTATATCTTAGATAAAAAATATTAACATTGCTTTTATAATATAAATTTCAATATATGATATTTGAATTAAAACTGAATTACTAAATAATAGTAAAAATATTATAAGAAATCAGAATTTATAATATAATTATAACTTATATAATCTAAGGCCAAAGAAATAAAATTATTCGTTTCTCAAAAAAAAATTGCTAAATTTAATCCGACCACCCAGAAAAAAAATTTATTCTTCAAAAAAATTTAGCAGATTCCTAGAAGATGATTGGTTGATTTAATAAATTTTTTGCTCAGGTTACCAGATGGAAAAAAATTTATTTTTTTATGATTATGATTGGTCAAAACCAAAATCACATAACTAAATAAAATAAATTTTTTTATTTTTTTGTAACATTTACATGACCCGTCTGGTCATGAGAAACGAATAATTTTATTTACTTGTCCTAATGTTAAATTTGAATTAAATTCTGCAAATTGGTTTATTAAATATATTTAATTATTCTTAAAATATATCCAATTACTTTTTATTCAAAATCATTTATTTCAATAATTGAAAATTTATTATCCTTTCTTTTAAAAAAATAATATTATTAATTTTTTTCCATTAAATTAATTCACTATTTGACTTTATTGAAATATGATCTTTTACATTTACTTTAAAACAAGTTTTTTTATATAAACATATTAATATTATTTATTTTTAGTAAAAAATTCAAAAAAAATGAACACTAAAATACTAATTAGCATATATAGCGGGCCACAGTACCCTGGGTATCTTGCAAAAATCGGGGTTTGACCCTGTACCCCCAGGTACTAAACAAAGCCTAAAAATTCCATTTTTTTGCGAATATCTCACGATCTACCAGTCCAATTTGAATGATCTTTTTTTTATTTTGAAGAGCTCAATGAGAGCTATCAAACAAAAAAAGATGGCTTAAATTTGATCACTGGATCATGAGACCAGGTACTATACAATTCTATGAAATTTTTTAAGGGGGTAACTTAAAGATGTTAGCTGTAATTGATTTGCCGATGCTGTAATATTACGGCATACAGCATTACAGTTATGACACTTTTCGTAATACTGTAATTAGTCTATAATGCTGTAATTATGCCATAATGCTGTAATTAGGCCGTAATGCTATAATTAGATCTTAATGCTATAATTAGGCTGTAAAGTCATAATTTTTAATACTATAAAAATTTAAAACAAAAGTAATGAATTATAAAAGTAAAATTAC
>QZLH01000003.1:15360-38667 GCA_003833135.1 Oehlia diaphana
AAAAATTTTATTTGTAAAACATATACTAAATTTATTATTAAAAAAAAATAAAAAAAGAATGTTACAAATAAGATATGTAACAGGCTGTTACAAATACATTTATTCTTTTAATTAAAAGTAAACAAATCAGCCTATATAAGATTCTGATAGCAATTTCCTATTAATTCAAAATATAAAAAAAAATATTAGATGGATAATTTTTACTTTAATTAAGTTTATATTCAGTTTTATTTAACTTTTAAACTTTATTTAACTTTATTTGAATCTTTTTAATACTTATAATATTTGTTAGTTTTGTAAAATTTATATTAATACTACATATATATATAATATATATTTATAATAAAAGTTTTATAAAATATTTTTAACAGAAAAGGTATTATATACTGTTTTTTTTACTTATTAGAAAAAAATTTATAATAAAGAACAAAAAATTCCAAAAAAAAAAATGTTTTACAAATTACAAAGCAATTATAAAACATCAATTATTTTTTTCTATTGAATGACAATCTATTTCTTAAACAAATTCTTTGTTTTTCAAGCAAAATTTAATATTAAAAATATTTTAATCCTTTTTTAATAGAATTTTTAATTTAATTGACTTAAAATAAAATGAAAAAAAGTAGATTATATTTTTTTTTTTTATATACCAAATTTGAGATTTATTAATATAAAAGATGAATATTAAAAAAAAAATATCTATTGTACAATTATGGTTAGAAGTGGATAAATATGCTTGAAAAACATTGAAATACTCATATTACAACCCTTAGATTTAGTAAAAATTTGTTAAACCAATTTAATTGGTTCAAAATTATTAGTTAATAAATACCATGTTACAAAAAAGAATTTTTTTTTTTTTTTTTTTTAACATATACAAATAAAAAATTACAAATTTCGTGTGATATATTATAATGAAGAAAGGGTGTTTTTTTTTAAAAAAAAAAAATTTAAACGATCTAGTTAACGTAACATTTTATCCTTTATTTAATATACATGTATGACTAATATGAATATTAATTAAGTTATAATTCGAATGTTTCGCAATGAACTTTAAACAAACAAGTTTTATCACTTGAATGAACAGCCGCATTTCGGACTTGTTTCAACATAACAGCAGGTCCACATACACCAACCGCAATATCACCTGAGCCATGATATCGTTTTATATCTTGCATAAAAATCGAAAAGTCTGGTCGACCTTGGAAAAAAATTGATGATGGAGTGGTTGTTGAACGAGTTAAGAACACCTTAACATCGAGAATATGCTTATTTTGCGGTAAAGCTCCAGCTCGTGATATTAATTCACGTAATTCAGATCCAAACCATTGATACGCATCTTAAAATAAAACGCGTCACAGTTTAGTCAATTATTCATGCGACAAAATTGTATAGAAGAAAATTTAATAAATTTAAATTACCTATATCAGGTATAACCCATAAGAAATATATGGCTTGAGTGACTACTGGCATATTGGCAACTTGTCGATCAACTAAGTCACGTAATATACTCATCATAGGAGTAACACCAATACCACCACTTACTAATACTACAGTTCTATGTTGCATAAAATCGAGGCTTGTTTTTCCATAAGGCCCATCTATTTTCATTTTTAACGGAGCTTGACTATATTGTGCACCATCTTGTGCTCTAGCGTAAAGTTGTCTTGAAAAACCCCCCTGAACCTTCATGTGAATACTGCCATAATGAACACCATCATCCATAACACTAGGTGAAGAAGAAAATGATATAGGATGCCATGCTATCAATGAGACCGGTGGATTCAAATTAGATAAGTTAATAAACATATATTGTCCGGCCTCGTAATAATCTTTGAATTCAAAAATAACTTTAGTAACTCCAGCTTGAATTGCTTCCATTCCAATCACATTAATAGTTCCAAATCCAAAAATAAAACGAGTAAGGCGATCGACAATATAAAGACTCATTCCAATTGCTGTAAACAAAAGAAATTCTGGTTGATGCAAATTACCGAATATAAGGAAAAAGATGAAACTGAAATGAGACCAGTAAAACACTTCAAAAAAGTATCTACGAATTACGGAATGAGAAGTGAACATAATAATTAATAGAGAGATGTAAGCTAAAAATCCCCATTGATTAGTTGTAGTTCCAAAGAGAGCTTGAGAAACTGAATTACTAATTCCGTAGGATTGCTGAATTTGAAAAGATCCATGAAAAGTGATTAAAAAGTAAATTGTACGACCAACCCAACGATGAAATCTAATCAATCGTTCAAAAGGAATACCAATTAATTTAAGGAAAACTGAATTCCTAGTAGCCAAAGGGTATACAAAAGCTGCATTTGCTAAAGCAAGGTATGCGCATCTTTTGCTTAAAGTTTCAGCACCCGTGGTATCAGCCGGGAATTGTGATAAGAGGAAAATAAGATTGATCACAATAAAGAGCACAAACAACAAGATTTCACCAACTGTCATATCACCAACAGAAAATATATGAAGAGAATAATTTATAAGCTTATGGAACATTACAGTTGGAGCAGAATGAATATCAGGTGCAATAGTGGAAGGTGTTTGATTTATATCATCTTTTTCTCTTCGATTCGGTAAATCAGGAACAGTTGGCCATTTTGTACGAAATATATACTTAGATATTTGATTATATTGATATAATGCTGAGAGTATGATTACTACACCTAAATAAGTCAAAGCTTGGTAATAACCAGCCGCGAAGTCTCCTGATTCCAACATTTTTAAGAATAAAAATAACGGTAGTAAAGGTAGAAGAAACTAAAACAAGAAAATGTGATATGTAAAAATTAGAATAGGTGAGTTTAATAATCTTTGTAATTTGTTATTGAGAAGAGTATAATAAAGCGAGAGACCAGCTCGCATACAAAAAGAAGGTAAGTTTATTAAAGATTTAAAAATTAAAGAACGTCTAAAACAAAACCCAACCAGTGAGAATGCCTAGCTTTTTTAAAAGTATTAAAAAAAAAGGTAAAAAACCCTAAAAAATTAAAGAAGAATCTAAGACCAAACTCAGAATGCATATACAGTGAGAAAAAAAGAATTGGGACCCAGTTTTTAGTTTTATTTCCACCTATTAACAAAGGAGGATCATCAAGGTGCCACTTTTCACGAGGCGAAAAAATTACAGAAATGTAAAACTAATTAAAAATCATTTTTTTTTGAATTGTCTAATTAGAAAGACAATTAATGACATTTACCTTAATTAAGTTTGTGTACCATTCGCAATGTATTAAGTAATAAGTTTCAGATTCATGAGTAAAAAAAAAATTTTTGAGCGAATGTTCAATTTATAAATTTCGTAATTCTTTCCCAATTGTATAAATAAACTTTTTTTTGTGATGATCAAGAATTATCCCAAACCTAAAATAGTCTAAATAGTGGAACTTGTTTGCGGCTTATCAGTACGGATGTTTTTAGTGTATCAAAAATATTTATTGCCAAGAAGAAGAAGTTGTATCAAAAAAAAAAAAAAAATTTATGACATTATCCCGTTTCAAAATCGCAATTTTTCGATTTTATATAGATAAATAATTTTTAAAAAGACAAAGCCCTCGGGATGTCCTTATTTCCGCGGCTTAAAAAAAAATTTGATTGTATAAGATCTTGAATCCAAACCTGATTAAGTTTGATAGAAATTCTTAGTATCATAGTATCAACTAGTATCAAAATTCCTTTTTTTATATAGATATTAATTTAATTATGATAAACATTACTAAAAGTAAATGTAATTATAGTAATGTATAACACTCCTTTCTTTTTTTATGCCGTTTGATTTCTAAAAATGGATCATTCCCGACTTTTGTGTCAGATTCATCGCCACTCAAATGATTTATTCTGCTTTGTACTTGTCGATCGGTCTTGGCTTTTTTTATGTGCTCTTTTTTTTTATGATTTTTCTTTTTTAATTTTTTCTTTTATCGTCTTTGGCATTTTGATTAAATAAAAAGAAATAAATAATAAATAAAATAATTGAAGTACAAATTTATTTATTTTATATTATTATTTATATTTATATTTTTTTTTTTTATTTAAAAAACGAACTTATTCGAATCGCCGGCGATTCCACTTAAATTTTTTTTTTTATTTTAACATAAAACTAAACACTAAAATTAAATTAAAAAAAAAATGAGTAAATTACATAAGAAATTGTTTTCATTTTTCCTTTTTTTGTTCATATTAATTCCATTCTATGTGTCAGCATTACCAGATGGAGCTGATACTTGTAATGTAGAAGACATGGCTACCAAGGGACATGGAGCTAGCTCGTTAAAAAGTCCGGGGGGTTATACGATTACTACGAACATGAAATCTCAAGGAAAATTTGATTTAACAATTAATGGAGCTGACAATGGCGTTGAAGGACTTTTGGTTTACGTTTTAGATAAGGATAATAAGAGAGTAGGTTTATTTGAAAATTTACCTGACTATGTAAAATTTAAAGAATGCGGAGTTCCATCTACCACTATTACTCATAAAAATAGTAAAGTAAAAAATTTCCCAATTACATTGAGTTGGAATGCTCAAGGAGCAACTGGTAGTGTAACAGTTAAATCTTTGGTTGTAAAGAATTTCAGTAATTGGGCCAGATTAGATGATGTTAGTCTTGATCCTGTTAGTGGAACTAGTAGTACTGTTGCTGCAAGCAATGATGGTGGAGCACAAACTGCATCTGATGGTTTCTTACAAAAATATACGTTATTTATAATTATGATCGGTTTAACTACTCTTTTATATATAGTAGGAAGCGTTGCTGAAGCTATGTTGAAAAGACAACAAGTTAAATCTAGATCTTTTGCTAAAACTATTCAAAATGGGTATGGCGATTCAAGATAATTTTTTTTTTTTTTATTATTTTCGCGTACGAACTTTATTCATCTCAGTTTTTTTAAAAAAAATTATATATATATATATTTATTTATTATACTTGTATAGATAGGTGGTTCATCTAGTTTTTAAATCGCTAAGAATGATCATTTATTTATTTTTTTTTTTATTGTTTAATTTTTTTTTTATATAAAAATAAATATATATTTTGATTCATTTTTTGTTGTAAGTTCTGCATCGCTCTAATTTTGCAATAGTCCATAAATGGTATTTTTTTTTATTGTACAAATGTGGTAAGCGCAGTTTTGTTTTAATTTAATGCGCAAGAACCTATAGTTGGAAAATCAAGAGAATTTCGAGAATAACAATTAGGAGTTATTACTAAATACTGTAGAATTCTGATAGGAAAAATTGTGCATAAATGTTACATCATAGTGTAAACCGTAATTGAAAGTTATTGGTTATTTTCTTAATTACGCATATGCTTATATTTGATTAAAATCGTGACAAATGAAATCTTTATTTATTGTACATGCCAAACAATAATTAAAAATTTAGATGCAACTCTGGTTTCTTTCCAAAAATATTAATTCCAGTTTTAAATAACACTAATTTATAATTAATTCGTGATCCGCCTCAGAACCAGTAAAGGTACTAATACATATCGGGGAACTATTATAGTAAATCTAAATAATTTATTCGTGCAAATTATTCAAAATATTTTTAAATAAAAATGAAATGTTTAAAAAATATAATAAGTTTTAATATATTCTTTGTAACTGTTGTATCTCTGGGCAAATTCAACATCTATGCATTTTTAAGGGTTAGGGGTCAGAATCTGATGTTGCTAAAGAAAAAGTTTTTAATTAATGATGCTATGACAAAAATATTGTTATACAGTCAGCCCCCTCTACAATCATACCATCCAATAAAATGAGGTGTGCCTATTGGTGAGGGTTAAATATATAATCACACATATATAAATTTTTAAGTAAACGTGATTATATATATATAATAATTAAAAAAAATCTTTGTAAAAAAGTTTATATGTAAAATATACTTAAAACCATTGAATTTTTGAAAAATAAAAAACTTAAATTTTTCCTCATGGTAAAAATAACAAAATAATTTTATAAATCACGTGATTTGTGTGCTTATGCAGGGGGAATTTTACATATATTTACTATTATATGGGACTGACGTTTGGTGTGATTGTACTTATAACTAATAAAGTGATTATAAAAGGGGTATTTTATATATAAAAAAATCCAGACTAAAAAATGTGTGCCTTAAGGAGGGGAGTTCTTGTATGGGAGGTGCCTATAAAGGGGGTTGACTGTATTTAAATTTTTGTAATTTTAAGCCATCATTTGCATTACTTTTGGATTAAAATGTAAATATGTGATTTCTTACCATCTAGTGATTCTATAAGGATAAATTATTGCTCTTTGGAATCCTCTCATCATGATGAATTGAATGGTGGCAATTCTATATCTCTATCTATTAATATATTATTAACCAGTTAAATAGTGTATAACAAAAAAAACCGGAATTAAAAAATTTGTTTATAACACCATGATAATCGCACCAAATTATATGTAAAATAGTTTATTCGAAAGCTGAAAACCTGTAAATTTTATTAATAGTAAATTAAAATGGTGTTCAGTAGATAGCCAAAAAAATTTTTAATTTATACTTTGCTATTGGTCTTAAGAATATTTGAGAAATTTTCAGTGGCTTTGTATTCATTATAAATTCACAAATTTCACATTAATTATTTCTTTAAAAATCAACATTTGAAGTTAATTTTCAAGAAGTAAAAAAGCATTATGATCATGAAAGATGTCAAAATGTAGCCTCTAATATTCAAGTTTATTTTGCATTTTAAATAATAAAAATTGGACTTATTTTGAGCAAACTACATGCATTTTTGTAATTTGAATAATTTTTTAGCTTTTTTACTTTATACCAAAATTGAGAAAATTTTGAAAAGTAAATTTCTTATTATTTTACTATAAATGTTTCTATATTGCTGATTTTTTGGTATCAAATTTTTTACATTATTCTTAATAATATTTGAATATTTTTAATTTAAATTCAATATTCAAATGCTTTGCTATAATCTTAATTTATTTTTTATTATATTTTTCTGTTCAAAATAAATATATTTGTAGTAAAATTTTTTAAAAATAATGAACAATTATAGCTTTAAAGAATATTATAATATAAAACTTGATCATGGGTTTATTAAGATTTATTTTGAACATATAATATGAATTTTTAATATATGAATGATATTCCAGTTTTTTTGTTACATACTGTATATCAATGATAGAAATATGAAATTATTACCATTTAATTCATCATGATAAGAAGATTCCAAAAAGCTATAATTTATCTTTATAGGATTACTAGATGGTGAGAAATTACACATTTACAAATATAACAAATTATGACTAAATTTAAAATTGGAATTGAACTAAAATTATTTGAAGATTTTTAATTCAAAAGTAATATAAATAAGGCTTAAAATTACTAAATTTTAAATATAATAATATTTTTATTATCATAGCATTATTAATTAAAAACTTTTTTTTTTAGTGACATCAAATTCTAACCTTTAACCTTTAAAAATACATATTTGTTGAATTTGCCCAGAGATATAATAGTTACAAAGACTTTATTAAAATTTATTATATTTTTTTAACATTTTAAACATTTTTATTTAAAAATATTTTGATAAATTTACATGAAAAAATTATTTAAAAAATAATTAATCCATTATAATAATTCCTTAATATGTATTAGTACTTTTCATTAGTTCTAAGACAAATCAGATAATTATTTCTTATATCAAAAAAAAATATTTATTTAAGAAAATAATGAAATTTTTTTTTTTAAAGAATTTTTTATATTAAAATACCATTTCCATTTAGTTGCATTTAAAGTAAAATTACTTTTAAAATAAAGTTACTTTTCTAAACTAAAATCCATTTTTTAAATTAATTTTATTTTTTTTAAACTAATTCTATTTTTTAAATTAAACAAAATCCCGCCTACTACTAAAATATATCACCAGTAAAAATTTCACTTTCATATGAAACTTTACTTTAGGATTTGCTTAAATTCTATTGGTTAATTACCAAAAAGAAAAAAATCATAACAATGTAATGTAAAATTTTCTTTTATAATAGGATTTTTAAAGAATTTTATATGTAAACTTTACCCTAGGTCACAGGATGAACTATCTTAATAGTAGGCAGGGTCATAATTAAACTCTAAAACTTTAAAATTGACTTAAAGTTATTTCATATTTATAAAAGTTTTAAAATTTAAAAATAATTTTTAAATGGAAGTTTGCTATTTATTACCAACAGTGATGATAATTACTGTATCACATGATTTTTTAAATTTTGATTAGAATTAAAAAATTAACATATAAATTTTCATTTTTAAAACTTAAGTAATGTTATATAATTCAAAAAAAGCAATTTTATTTTTTATTAAAAATGAAAATGAATTATATAAGATTCTAAAAAAAAAAATTTTACATGTAAACTGGCCAAAATTTAAAAATCATGTAATACTGATAATGATTACTGCTGGTGATTCATAGCAATTTTATTAAAAGGTAAATTAAAATAAGCAACATTCAAGCTGATCATAAAAATTAAATGAGTATAATAAACATATTCTTATAAAATATTTAATGATAAATAAATGTTCAACAACTCTTTAATTAAAAAATTCTTTATAAAGTACTGATATATTAACTATTTAAAGTTAGATCACATAAATGAAATTACGCAATTTTTTCTTTTCTCAATATTAGAAAAAAGAAAAGCTGTTCAAACTCTTTCACAATTATGAAAAGAGTAACTTTAACAAAAGCACAAAAGTATCAACTTTGCTTAGACTATCAGAAAAAACTATGACTTATCTAAGAACAACTTGCTATTCAATATAGCATTAAACAGAACACAGTTTCTGATATTTTGAAGAATAAAGATAAATGGTTACTTCTAGATTTGGAAAGTAAAAACAAAGAGAAAGGCCTGTTCAATTTCCAGAAGTGGAGGAAGCTATGACACTATGGGTTACAAACGCGCTTGAAGCAGATCTTGTTATTAATACTGATATTTTACGTGAAAAAGCAGAATTTTTTCCTAGGAGTTTTGAAGTTAATAATTTTAAAGCTTCTAATGATTGGATTTTTAATTTTAAAAAATGTTATAACATGAAAGAATATGTTAAGTGGGGTGAAGCAGCAAGTGCTTCACTTGAAACTTTAGATGAAGAAAAACGAAAGTTGTGTGAAATAATTAAGGATTATAATTTAAATGATGTTTTTAATTGTGATGAGACAGGTAAATACTGAGTTTTTCAGATTTTACATGCACTTATTTGTGTTAATATTTTTTTTTTGTTATTTGAGATTTATATTGGAATCTTGAACCTTCAAAAACTCTAGCAAGAGGTCCGCTCTTTGGAAAAAAAAAATTAAAAAAAAGAGTTACAATTCTTTTTACATATAACACAACTGGAACAAAGAAATTAATGCCATTTTTTATTCATACTTCTAGAAATTTACGAGCACTACATCAGGAAATTTTTTAGGCGTAATTTAGTGTAATAGTTTGGAGGTGGTGTAAAATTTCGAAATATTACACTAAAAATGTAATATTACAGAAGTTTATGCTCTTAAATTTGAATAATTATAGTAATTTAATAATATCTCGCTATCTACTGATCCAATTAAGACGATCTATAGCTCATTGGAATCAGCTCATCAAAACGAATCAAATAGTAGTAAAATCGCATCTCTACATTCAACATTAGGAAATTTTTTTAGGCGTAATTTAGTGTAATCTTTCGGAGGTGGTGTAAAATTTCAAAATATTACACTAAAAACATAATATTACAGAAGTTTACGCTCTTAAATTTAAATAATTATAGTAATTTAATAACATCTTGCTATCTACTGATCCAATCAAGACGATCTATAGCTCATTGGAATCAGCTCATCAAGACGAATCGAATGGTAGTAAAATCGCATCTCTACATTCGATAGAACGCTTTATAGCATACAATAAAGTTTTACATCAATAGAACGTTATCTATCAAACGTAAAGATGCGATTTTACTACCATTCGATTCGTCTTGATGAGCTGATTCCAATGAGCTATAGATCGTCTTGATTGGATCAGTAGATAGCAAGATATTATTAAATTACTATAATTATTTAAATTTAAAAGCGTAAACTTCTGTAATATTACGTTTTTAGTGTAATATTTCAAAATTTTACACACCCTCTAAAAGATTACACTAAATTACGCCCAAAAAAATTTTCTGATGAATAGAACGTTTTATTTATAGTATGCAATAAAGTTTTACATTAATAGAAAGTCATTTAATAGACGTAGATATGCGATTTTACTACCATTCGATTCATCTTGATGAGCTAATTCCAATGAGCTATAAATCATCTTGATTGGATCAGTAGATAGCGAGATATTATAAAATTACTATAATTATTTAAATTTAAAAGCGTAAACTTCTGTAATATTACATTTTTAGTGTAATATTTCGAAATTTTACACCACCTCTGAAAGATTACACTAAATTACGCCCAAAAAAATTTCCTGATGAATAGAACGTTTTATTTATAGTATGCAATAAAGTTTTACATTAATAGAAAGTTATTTATCAGACGTAGAGATGCGATTTTACTACCATTCGATTCATCTTGATGAGCTAATTCCAATGAGCTATATATCGTCTTGATTGGATCAGTAGATAGCGAGATATTATAAAATTACTATAATTATTTAAATTTAAGAGCGTAAATTTCTGTAATATTATATTTTTAGTGTAATATTTCAAAATTTTACACCACCTCCAAAATATTACACTAAATTATACCTAAAAAAATTTTCTGATGTAAAAGGTAAAAAAAAGATAATTTACCTGTTAATTATTATTAGAATAAAATAGCATGGATACAGGTCTCTATTTGAAACGATTATCTCAAAAAATTGAATACAGTAAAATTGCAAAATTTTCTTGCTAGTTAATAATGCTTCTGTGCATATTACAAATGAAAATACTCAATTAACAAATGTAACTTTACGTTTTTTACCACCAAATACTACTTCTTATTTGCAATCATGCGATGCAGGAATCATTAATTCCTTTAAGGTTAGCATTTTTTTTTCTTTTATTATTTTTTAATATTTTAACATACACTCACTTAATTTTAGGCAATGTAACCCTAGATATCGAGACAATCATGTGATCAAAAGAATAATTAGCCAGAAGATGAATAATATATCGAATGGAACATGGATAAATATTCGACCAATGGAAAAATATTTAACTGAAATAATTAGAAATATATTATTATAGTTATACGATAGTTATTTATAGTAATATTTATTTATAACTTAGTTATTTATAATTATTTATATTATTAGAGTAGTTATTATTAGTTTAATATAAATAGATTAGTATTACGACAATGAAATGACATGATGTTAAAGGAGATTTTATGGGAATTTAATTTATGGAAGTCTAAATAATTGATGGAGTAATTTATGGAAGTCTAAATAATTGATGGAGTAATTTATGAAAGTCCAAATAATTGATGGAGTAATTTATGGAAGTCTAAATAATTGATGGAGTAATTTATGGATAAAGTTGCTTGCTAAAACCTAAGAGTTTAGGCAAGATGGCGTTTTACCGAAGAGCGAAATTCTGCTGAAACTATATTAAAGTTATATTAAAAAACTGGCGAAACTCTAGAGAAAGGCGAAACTGCCGAAACTTATTATAAATGCCAAAACTGCCAAAACTCTGCCGAAACTATAATAAATCTATAGTAAAATTTTGACAAAACTAATCATAGGATTTTGAAGAGGTTTAGACAAGCAACCTTATTTATGGAAGTCTAAATAATTGATAGAATAATTTATAGACAGTTTGAATAATGTATGGAGTCTGAATAATTTATGGAGCTTAAATAATTTATGGACAGTTTAAATAATTTATGGACAGCTTGAACAATTTATGAATAGTCTGGACAAATAATGGAAAACAGTAAATTGTGATGGAAAATGATAAATTGTAATGGAAAATATTAAGTTTTAGATGGATAATCAAGAGATAATCAATTTACTGCAGTAACTTAGAAAGTATTTAAGATTGAGGTTTTGGCTTTAGTGGGAAGGAAGTGAGAGAGAGCTAGAGTTCAGCTAGTAAGAATTCAATTAAAAATCAACCAATCAAGTTATTAATATAGAATTACTAATATGGCTTCATATTAGAGGACAATTAACAGTTAATAAAATTAGTCTTTAAAATAAACTTAATGAATAAATAAAATTATGTTAATAAATAAAATACATTAAGGGAAATCATCGCAGTTTGAAATTTTGAATAAATTATAAACAATAAAATCTAAACCAAGCAAGGATATATGTATTTATAAATGAAGAATTTTAGTCTATCAGTATATGGCAGGTATCGGTAACAATTTGGCACATGCTCCGAGAAAAGGAAATGATCAGTAATCACGTGAAAGGTTATAACTAGCAATTATGCAAAAAGTCATGATTAACAACTATACAAAAGGTCATTTTGATCATCCTCATATGATCAAGTACCTGTAAAGGTATTCCTGAGAATCTGAACTCGAGGCACACATATTAATAAAGTTTTGGAATGATTGAATTGAAAATTATTATGGGTTGAGTAAGGTTTACCAAAATATTAAAAGTGGTAAATGAATTTTGCATTTTAATGAAAGATCCATAAATTAAAATAAAATAGATTTATTACAAGAGAGAATTTCTGTGTATTGTAATGAATCAAAGGATAAATTATAAAAACTATTGGAATTCTTCAGTTAAAATAAAAAGAATTTAAGTGAAGTACTTATATTATGAGCCTACCTTAGGAATTATAAAAAGAAGGATGCGATAAAATAATTAGGTATGATACACTTATCCAGATAAATTTTAAAACTATTATTTCTTCAGTTATGATAAAAAGACTGTATTAAAGAATGACAAGTGATTCGCTCATGTTATAAAGTCATAAGAATAAAATCTATTATGAGAGAGAACTTCTGCGTATCATAATGGATCATAAAATGAAAACTGTATTAAAATTTCATGATAAATCTAGTACATAGATGAAACGTGAAAGTTGCGGGTAAACTATAAATTCAAGGGTTGTGTGGGAACCTGTATCAAAACACAAGTTGTGAATATAACTCCTTCAGATGGAAATTGAAATAACTGGACTCTGACGAGAGTGTAACTTCTCCCTACTGAAAGCATTTTAAAAATGCGTAACTGAATTCACAAATAAAAGATAATTTACTGTATTATAAGATAATATAATATTAAAAGACTTGCAGGTCAAGTAATAAAAATATCAATAGCAAACCCAGAAACTACTATACTTTGATACTGAAGGTAAAGGTAAGCCTAGTATAGGTTATTGAAACGTTGGTGAAAATATAAATGAAAAGAATTTTAAAGCGCAGTAAATGTATATATAATATTGACATGGGCGTTAAGATTATTAATTAAAGATTATATAATCAAAAGTACAGTAAAATTTTAGAATACAGTAGAATTTGAAAGGTTGGTAAAAATATATAAAAGAGGGAGATCTGGATCTCTCACTTATTAAATGAATGGCGCAGTAAGATGAAATGGAATATCACGAGAGTAGTACAAGACATGTGAGAAATATGAGTCACATGAGTTACACAAGTCAGGTGATTAATGAGATCATGAATATTACGCAAAGCACAGTAAAAATTATTAAAAGGAAATAATTGGAGAAAAGACGAAAAGGATGAGAAATAAAAGGGGAAGAGGTCCTATTTAATATTTTTAAAGTAACACAAGATGGCACAGTAAATATAATAAATGTGAGTAATACAAGTCAAATCACATAAAGCGATACAAAAATGGTACAGTAAGTTATATAGATCAATTAATTGTGTAATCATACAATGATGTAATTTATTACACAGAATGAAATAAATAAAAAAAAAGGGAGAACCAATAAAATTGAAGTTACTATAATAAGGAATGAAAGATCAAGTAAAAATCAAGAAGACCAATAGGAATAATGATCACTAAAAGAAGATAAAATGATGATTAAAATTTTAAAAAAAATGTAAAACCACAAATTTTGTGAAAAATGAATGGTATAGAGGAAAAATAGATGAAAATTTTCACAGAAAATTTTATTATGGTAAAAATAATATTAAAAAAAAATGGAATGAATAACAAAATTTATGGTGAAGTCCAGGAAAATATAAAATAGATTTTATATTAAAAATGGATAAAATAAATGCTGAGATTGAATTAATGTGGACATACTGAAAATTTGAGATTCATAAAATGAAATAAAGTGAACGTGAATGGAATATTGTGATAATACCAGAAAGAGAGATGAGATGATAGATGGATAATAAGTTAAAAGTAGATGAATGATGTAATAATTAACAAGAATAAAAAGATCAACAGAGGTCACATATACATTATTGTGTTTTGCTTTTAGGTGACGTTCAAGAGTAGTTGTAGAATTATTTGCTGAAAGAAAACATTCACCAATATTGCAATGAATATATTTTATAAGTTGTTTATCTCCATGATGATTACATAAGTGAAGAATAAATATATAATGATATCAACAGAGACTGTCGAGATGATTAAAAATAATATAATAAATAAAATGTTGAAAGTAAAATTTACATTGATTATAAATGAATTGGAAATCAATGAAGCATATGTAGGAAGAAAAAGAAATATTGAAGAAAATCAGATTGAAAAAGAATTTGACATACTTAAAACTAAAGATATTGAGTTGTATGAAAAACTTAAAGGTGATGGGAATATAATTGAAAGGATGGAATTAGCATATCAATTAGATCTAAAGGAAAAGCAATTTAAAGAAAGAAATGGTATTAATATAATGATATGCTACAAGTGTCTAATGCCAATAAACACTGAACAACAAAAAGGAGATTTATTAGAAAATGGAAAAGAATTCAGGGGATATTGTTTGGATTGTGAAAAAGAAATGGAATTCGAGATTAATGATGAAGTAGTGGAGATAACCACAGATGAAGAAAAGGCAATAGTAATGGAAGAAATCAGTGATCAAGTAATGACAGATGAAAATAATGAAAAATCTGAATCTGAAGAAACTGATGAAGAAACTGAAGAGGAAACAGTAAGGAGATCAAAATTTTTCAAGGAATTGTTAAAGGATTTTAGTGTACTGATAGTAGAAGAACCATTAGAAGAAGAATATGATGAAAAAGTAATATTAGACAAATTATTTATGAAGGCAATAAAGGAAAGCCGAGAAGCAGTGAAGTGCTAGTATAAAGTGGGAAGATTATTTACAAGAAAACTAAACGAAAAAACGAATGAAAGGAGAAAAAGAGAGAAAACTATAAGAACTAAAATATATAATGAATTAATGAATAAATTAAAAGGATTTACCAGAGCAGCGATACAACAGAAAATAATAAGAGCAGAAAGGTATACAAGTTATTTAAAGGAATAGGAAAAGACAAAATAAACAGAATGAGAAATACTAATATGAATACGATAATCGGATTAAAGAAAAAAAATGGTGAAATAGAGAAATTAATAAATGAAGTAAATAAAATAAAAGAAGAAAGAAAGAATATAATGGAAGTATAAAAGGAATATAATGATAATGATAGTAAA
Organism: Oehlia diaphana; assembly: GCA_003833135.1. Classification (NCBI taxonomy): domain Eukaryota; kingdom Fungi; phylum Glomeromycota; class Glomeromycetes; order Glomerales; family Glomeraceae; genus Oehlia; species Oehlia diaphana. The sequence continues at coordinate 30,960 of QZLH01000003.1, forward strand.
TAATAATAATAAAATGTCATTATAACAATAAAAGGAAATTATTGAAGGATTTATTAAATTCTAGCAAAGGATATAAAGGAATACAGAAAAGTAACATAAAATGATAATACATGGAATTGATATTTTTAATAAAAAAAAAAAAAAAAAAAAAAAAAAAAAAAAAAAGTTAAAAAAAAAAAAAAAAAAAAAAAAAAAAATAAAAAAAANAATATACGCCATAATTTTTTTTTCATCTTAGTTTTAAGTCATATATTTTCAATTAAAATTATTTTATATTCATTTTCATGAAATCTAAGTAATACATAACTTCAGCCGTAATTAAGATTTTTATAATTCTGGCTAAAATTAAGATTTACCGCATCACGTAAGTTAAATTTTATTGGTTGATGATCACGGGATCCGGTTTATCGAATCATTTTTACTATAGCTGGTTAGAAAATTGATCCGTTATAGCGAATATCGAGCTATTACTAGTAAACTGAAACTATTTTAATATACGTGATTTGGTTCCAGCAAAAAAATCCGGTTTAGGCCCAAATCCGGTTTATCGAATTTCACTGTGTAATAGAAATGCAGATCAATGCATCGGCAATGCATCGGAAAAAATATGGCCCGAAAAAAAAAATTCTACTTTTGGTTAAAAATTATTTTTTCAAAGAAAAATATTTCGTTCTAAAAAAACATTTCGCTCTAAAAAAAAATTTTTCGTTCAAAAAAAAAAAAAAAAAAAAAAAAAAAAAAAAAAATAAATTTTAAAAAAAAAAAAAAAAAAAAGGAAAAAAAAAAAAGGAAAAGGTTTTAAATAAATCTAATAAAATAAGGATAATTTATCAAAAAATATGTTTAAAAATCATGTAAATAAGGAAATATGTAAATATTAAAAGATAAAATATAAATAAAGGTGATTCTTTTTATAACAAAATTTGAATGGTTAAATAAATTGTGAAAATTACAAAGATAAAATGGAATGGTGCCATATTTGGAAAACTGATTATAAAAATCATAAACGAAAACATGAATCAAAAGTGATAGAATTATCAGAATATTTATTATGTGAAATATGTCACCCAATAGAAGGAGAAATACCAGTAGTATGCAAGAAATTTTGGGAAGTGTTATTCAAATTTGAAGCTACAATATTAGCATATAATAATGTAACATTAACAGGATTACTAAACTTGTTGAGTATAGATAATAGGATAAGAGAAGATACGGTACACAAAGGAGAATGCAGGAATATAACAGATAGAATAATTGAATCAATAATATACTGGCGACAATGCTATAGTGAATAGCATATAGATATACTATGAATAAAAGTTAAAATTAAGTCAAAATTAATTAGGAATAATCAGTCATTGAAAATATTTAAAGTTACTTATTACAGAGGACAAATTTATATTAAACGTAAATTGTATGATAGAAATAATTGATGAAATAATATTATTAATGATAATGATAGAAAGTTTAATGTTTTATTATTTGAAAATATAATATAATATAAAAATTACATGATAAAACTGAGGAAATAATACCATAGTAGAATGTACAATTATTATAACGAGAAAATTAAGAAATCTGGAAAATTCTGGAGTAACGCAGAATAATTTAAATTTAGAAGAAATAATACAATATTTTATTATGATATAGAGTAATTATAATGTAAAAGGAGATAATTATATACATAGAGAAGATTAAATATAATAGTAAAATAAGGACGAAGAAATGTAGTAATTCCTAATACAGTTAACGCATGATAGGAAAGGTTGAGATCGTAAGATTTTCTGAAACAGAGTATCGCAGTTCTAATAAAAATAATAGAGATGTCATACAAAATGAGGAATGCATAACGACAATAAAAATAATAGAGAAAAAGAGAAAAAGAGAAAAGAAAAGAGTAATAGGATTGGCAAGAGTTAGTTATAGTTTGTTAATGATTGAAAATTTTACGTCCTTAACCTCTTGTGAGGCATCTAATCACCTATAACTAACTACTCAATATGAATATTGACTGTAAGCAGTATTATTAAAACTGGTCTAAAACTTTAGCACTGCTTACCTGTAAAAGTTAAAAGAATATCCAGTTTACTCAGAAAGTAAGAAGTCACGTGATGAAAGAATAAAAAATAGATAAAATATACCTATGGAATAAAAAGAAATTTTAGTTGGTTTAGGTTAGTATATTAAAAAAGGGAGGAGAGAAAGGGATTTAATAAGTTATACCATGTAAAAATAGGAAGAGAGAATAACAAGCCAAGAAATATATACCGTGAGAATGGTGATGTAGAAACTAAGAAGATTTTTGAAAAATAGACTTAGATTACAGGTGTTGAATATGACAATTACCTGTATATTATTCATGAAATAATAAGTTACTTACTAACAAGTCAAGAAATATAGTGAAACAGAAAATTATAGGAAACATTATAGAATTGAGAGAATGATAAAGTGTAAAGTTTTTATTAAAAAAAAAAAAAAAATTTTATGAGAAAATATTAATAAAAATCGCAAGATAATAAGAGAAAATTAGAAAATAACCACGAGAAATACTTACAAATTGAATAATCTACAATCGGTAAAATGTGATAAGAAGATTAATAGATTGGATAATCAATAGGAGAAATTAATTCTTATTGGACAAGAGGAGGTGAAATATAGTGACCATGAGAAGACATAATAGAGTAGCGTAAATATATCGAGAAAGAGGAACCAGAGTTGAAAAAGCTAAGAAAATCTAAAAATAAATAAGAGAATATGTTCAAGTCAGAAGGAGACATTTGTTTCGCATTCCGTTTTGGCCTAACTGAGATATTTCTTAAAACCTTCAGACTTCTGACAATCTTATAAGCAGTATCATTAAAACTGTAGCGGGACATTTTCAGGTACTAAACCAAACATATCTTATTACACTTTAGAGACTATAGAGTATATACGTATAATGTGCAGAGGTTTGGACTCTCCAAGTCCTTCATAGAACCAACAGTTTTTAGCGCTGCTTACCTAAAAGAAATTAAAAGTATAGCGTAATGAATTAAAATAAGATATCATAAGAAAAGTAGTTATTAAGAAATAATGAAAAAAAAAAGAAATACGAATGTGTAAAATTTTAGGGTATTTAAGTAGAAATTAGTACATATAAAATACGTAAAACACGTAAGAATAAATTATTTTAAGGACAAAGAATTTAACGAGATGGATAATGAAATAAGAAATTAAACACAAGTATTATAATAGAGGAATTACAAGTTGAAATTGCGTAATATTAAAAAAATTTAATTGAGTAAAAATAAAATTAGTTAAAAACAATAAATACAAAAATGTATATGGACATGTGAAAAATTTCTGGAATAAGAAAAGTTATTTTAAAATAAGGAGAAATATTGTAAAATAGTAAAACATAATAAATTAGGTAGTTGAAATAACAAATCAAGTTAAAGGAATCTAAATGTGGTGATCTGTTAAAATTAGCAATCTATTTTTAGAAAATATTAATGACAATGATTGATTGAAGGATAATTATAGAATTTAAGTAGTAGGATTATTAAAAGTTAGAGAAATAAATAATGATATAATATATATATAATAAAAAAATTTAGATTAATTAAAAATTCAACAAAACATTATGCAAATTATTAGCAAAACTAAACAGTATTGAGAATTGGGACTTAAAAGTACCAGGAGTTTTATTTGCATATTGAACTAAGAAGAATGACTCAACTAAAATGGAACCAGGATATTTATTATATGGAAGACGAATGAAGACATTATTAAATCTAGAAGATAAAGAAATCACAATGACAGATAGAATTAATGGATTAATCGAAGAATTACCAAAAATCAGAAATCAAACCAGAGATAATATTGGAAAATTTCAAGAGAAGCAAAATTATATCATGACAAGAAAAATAAATTAAAGAAGAACTTTCAAATTGAAGATAAAGTATTATATTATGATGCAACAAAAGAAAAACAATGGTCTGGAAAACTAGAAGAAAAATGGAAAGGACCATATTACATTCATGAAATAATTTATAAAGGATCATATAAAATTAAAACTATGGAGGGAAAGATCCTAAAAACACCAGTCAATGGGGAACTATTGAAAGAATATGTTGATAGAACGAACTTTGAAGTAATAATCAGAATTTGATGGGACTCAAATTTTTGGTAGGGGGTAAACTGTAACCCTAGATATCGAGACAATCACGTAATCAGAAGAATAATTAGCCAGAGGATGAATCATATACCGAATGGAACATGAATAAATATTTAACCAATGGAAAAATATTTTAACTGAAATAATTAGAAATATATTATTATAGTTACACGATAATTATTTATAGTAATATTTATTTATAACTTAGTTATTTATAATTATTTATATATTAGAGTAGTTATTATTAGTTTAGTATAAATAGATTAGTATTGCGACAATGAAATGATATGATATTAAAGGAGATTTTATAGGAATTTAATTTATGGAAGTCTAAATAATTGATGGAGTAATTTATGGAAGTCTAAATAATTGATGGAGTAATTTATGGAAGCCTAAATAATTGATGGAATAATTTATGGACAGTCTGAATAATGTATGGAGTCTGAATAATTTATGAAGCCTAAATAATTTATGGACAGTCTAAATAATTTATGGACAGCTTGAACAATTTATGGATAGTCTGGACAAATAATGGAAAACAGTAAATTGTGATGGAAAATGATAAATTGTAATGGAAAATGTTAAGTTTTAGATGGATAATCAAGAGATAATCAATTTACTGCTGTAACTTAGAAAGTATTTAAGATCGAAGTTTTGGCTTTAGTGGAAAGGAAGCGAGAGAGAGCTAAAGTTCAGTTAGCAAGAATTCAATTGAAAATCAACCAATCAAGTCGTTAATATAGAGTTACTAATATGGCTTCATATTAGAGGACGATTAACAGTTAATAAAATCAGTCTTTAAAATAAACTTAATGAAATAAATAAAATTATGTTAATAAATAAAATACATTAAGGGAAATCATCGCAGTTTGAAATTTTGAATAAATTATAAACAATAAAATCTAAACCAAGCAAGGATATATGTATTTGTAAATGAAGAATTTTAGTCTATCAGTATGTGGCAGGTATCGGTGATAGCAAAGTATCGAAAACTTCTTGTAAAAAATAGAGTTGAAGCATATGAAATCTCACAATAATTGAATAAAGGGGCTGATTCTTTAAATATTCATGATGCTATTGTTTTTTATACAAATGCTTAGAATGGAGTAATACAAGAAACAATTTATAATTGTTGGAAGTATACAGGTATACTTCCATTAGTAAATCAAGAGGAAGTAGATGAAAGTGTTAATCAATTAGGAGAAGATAATCAAATGGAATGGGAAGAAATACAATTTCTAATTGATCAACTTCCATTTGATGATTATATAGATGCAGATGATTTATTCATGTTAATGATCATCTAAAAAGTAACAAAGAATTGACTGATGAAGAAATTATATCTTTAGTAAATTTAGATAAAAATGAACTAGAAGTTGAATCTGATGAAGAAATTCCATCAGTAATTTTAAAAGTTCAGGCCTTAAATAATTTGGATAATCTTGTTATATTTTTTAAATATTCATCATTAAATAATTCTATTAATCAAAGTGAATTAAATACATTACAAAAATTGAGACATGAAGTATTAAGATCACATATCACCGATTTAAAGTAGATTACATTAAATAGCTATTTTACTTCTAATTTTAATAATCCTAATAATGTAATTATATAATTGATATTTACTAGAGTTTAGAACTGGATGGTACATCTGGTTCCAAATTCGGTTTGCAACCAATTTTTAATGATTCAGTTTAACTTGGATTCATATTATAAAAACTGGTTTGCATTTAAACTGGGTGCAACTGAATACTCAACCGGTTTGATATTAAAACTTTTTATAGTGCTAGACTGCTGGCCCAAATTATGAAATTTAAATTATGTGATCACAGCTAAATAGTTTAGCCACTAAGTAAGTTATATTGCACAAATTTTTATTATAGATAATTGTATTCCACAAAATTTCATATTGTATTACATAAGGTTTATAATTCCAGCCAGAGTTATAACTTGGCCAGATTTATGCCGATCATATTTAATTCTAGCCAGAATTATCAAATATAAATCAGATGCGCAAATCGGTTATTCGGTTTCAACCAGGTTTTGTGAAACTGGTTTGAAACAGGTTGAACAAATTGCACCCGTTTTAAATTGAGTTTTTAAAAATAGAACCAGTTCCAAACTCTAATATTTACTTCTAATCCCTAATGTAATACTGTACATAATTATATAATTGATACAATTTTGTTAATAAATTTTTTTTAATTTTATAAATATAGAATAAAGTTGCATGTTTTTATATATTAAAATATTTATACTGATATTAATCACATTACTTATAATAATATCAGTATATAAAATTTTTTTTATAACCTGATAATTCGATATACTGATGCTTTTTTCCCAAGACAGTAATATCGATATATAGAGGTTTGACTGTATATGTAAATATATGTTTGTTTGATAAATATATAATTTAATAATTAATACTATAGTGATATACTATTACTTTTGCAAATTACTATATATATACAGTATAAAATAATTAGTATTTAAATTAAAGATGTTAACCGTAATTTAAAAAGTACTGTAATACAAAATTTTTATATGCTGTAATTGATTAAAACTATAAAAATCTTATAGCTGTAATTTAAAACTTTTTAAAAAATAATCAAGACTACTGTATAACGGAAGCCACAGTACCCTGGGTATGATGCATATTTTAGGGAGTTGGAGGCTATACCCAGGGTATATTATATAGGGAGTACAGCATGGGTACTGTACATAAGGGGGTATAAGATTTATAAAGTACCCGGGATACTTGCCATGTATAATATCTGGATATATTTAAATTTAAAAAGTAAGGAAAATTACTTTTTTCAGGAAAAAGGATTCATATAAATTACGTTTATCTGTTCCCCTTATTTTTGTGTAATACATAAATTCTTTAAAATGATAAACGCATATTTTTTTCTTTGTCTTTTATTTATGATATGAATTTAATTCAAAGTAAAAATAGTTGTTATCGGAAACAAAAAAAATCCAAAAGCATGTAATCACTTACCATAAAAGAAAAGACGACAATGGAATGTAAGAAAAATTAATGGTAGTGCATTATTTGGAAAATAATGGAGGAAGTAAACGTGAAATTGCAAAATATTTTAATATTCAACCAAAACAAGTGCGTAATTGGAATAACAATAAAGCTAAATTATTAGCATTTACGCCTCATGTTCTTAAGCTTTATCTGGGTAAATCTGCTAAATATTTAGATTTAGAAGATGATTTATTTATGTGGGTTTGTGAAAGAAGAACGAATCAAAATCCTGTTATTTGAAAAATGATCACTAAAAAAGCCATCACGTTGTCTAGAAACACTGGTAAAAAAATGGTCTATCCTACACATATTCTACACATATCTTACACATATCGGGTACTCAAAATGTAGAAAATCATACACAAATAATACACATATCATACACATATCAGGTACTTATATATATAGTATACCTATCAGGTACCTGATATATGTATGATATATATATTAGTACCCGATATGTGTATAATATGTGTATTATTTGTGTATGATTTTCTACATTTTGAGTACCC
>QZLH01000003.1:63215-135645 GCA_003833135.1 Oehlia diaphana
AATTTTTTTTTTTTAATGATCTATATATACTTTATTGATATTAAGTTCATATACCATATAAACAAATTATCATGAGCTATATTCACCCAATAGGATGCAATTATCAAAATAAAATTAAATGAATTAAAATGGTGAAAGGAATTATATTTGCTATAAATTTATAAAGTATAAAACTTATAATATATATAAAAGACCATTATTTAAATCTTGTAATTGCAAAAAATCTAATAGTTATAATTTTGTTTCAATATAAGTTTTGGTTGATGAGAAAATGAAGTTTAAATTTTTATTTTAAACTTCAACTTTAATGTAAAAATTATTAGTAGTATTTCTTGTAATAATGTGATATAACAAAATGTAATTATAATATTTGGCAGTTAAAAGTAAGTGATTTTTTTTAAAAAAAAATTGGAATTTATTATTATGTAGGATTTTGAGTATCTTAAAAACATTCATAATAAATTATTATGCTCTGATTTTTATTAAATTTATAATTTCTTGGTTTTTTAAAAGGTAAAATAGATGTAAAATATAATAATTTTTCATTTTTTTTTTATTGCTTTTTAAAATAGTATATTAAAAATTCATTGGATATTACAAGTTTTAATTTAAATGATTTTATATACAAAATAATAAATGATATTTACACCACTATTTTTTTCTCTAAGAACTGTAAATATTATTTGAAGAAGTATTAATTGCCGATTCACCACTCAGCAATACAAAATGATTGGCAATCTATAATTAATCTCGTCAGACATTTTTATATTAAATATTATTGCTTTTGAATGGTGTTTGCACAAGTTTGAAAACGTTTTGTTGTAATATAAATACCCTAAAAATACATTTAAAAAAGGTGTTACATTACTTAGGTATAGTTTTATAAAACTGGTAAANTTACATCTGGAATACCACCATTTAATAATAGAGCACATGATCTTCAACTTAGTTTAAGTATTTGTAAAGGTGAACGTCCTGAAATTATTGAAAATACTCCACAATGTTATGTAGATTTAATGAAAAAATGTTGGAATGAAGATCCATTGAAAAGGCCATCTACATTGGAAGTGGAAATTGTTATTAAGAAATGGATTTACAGTTCTTATCGTTATTTTGAAGATATTGACGAAGAATTAAAAAGCAACATTATGGAATTTATAAATGCACCAATTGGGCATAACAAACTTGCTACTAAATCTCATTCACAAGCATTTTATTAAAGTCGCTTACTTGATTTCACTAGTAAAAAATTGAATGAAATTCTTGAAAATGAAATTTTGGATAATTATATAATTAAAGATTTGAAGTCATTAGGTATGCAATATATTGTATATAAAATTAATCTTGCAAATTATTTATGTGAAAATAATTTATTTATTTAATTATTTAGATATTAAAGCAGATGAAAATACTAGTGAAAACTTGAGTGAAATCCTTGAAAGCGAAGATTCACAAGCTAGTGTTAAAGTAAATGAAATGCTAGTAAGTGAAGATTTGAATGATTATATAATTAAAGATTTGAAGTCATTAGGTATGCAAATATAGTACATATAAAATTTAATCTTGCAAATTAATTATATAAAATTAATTTTACTTTAGGATTTTATAAAAAATCGCCATAGCGATGTGTCGCAAGTGTCACGTGACTTAACATATATGAATAATTTGTCACCCAGCATCACACCCTCTAGTTTTCCATTTTTATTATTTATTCTGGGGACGAATTTTTTCAGTGCAAAAAATCCTATTTGTCACACACTATACATCACATGATTAATTTCGGCCAAATTTTATAACGCTGGCCAAAATATCCTTTTTTGGCCTTTAAGGTAACGTTACACATTCCAAAAAAGGCAATTTTATTTTTTAGCAAAATTCAAGTTTTCGTTACACAAAACTTCCAAAAAAGGAAATTATTTGACGATCTTTTAATTCCGGCCGGAATTATAAAATCACGTGACACTGGCGATGCATCGCCATGGCGATAAAAAACAAAACCCTTTACTTTATTATATTACAACAGATAAAAATTAACCAATTGTTTGTATTTTTTAAATGATTTATAGTCTTTTTTTAAGTGATATTTGATATCATGCATTCAATAAAATTGTTCTTTATTTTAGTTTAGATTTATTTAAACACTAAGGCTAGAGTAGTAAATTGTTTAAAGATTCTTAGTTTGTAATTTAAATAATTCTTTTGTTTATATTTTATATAAATATTAAATATATGTGTTCTCTTCTTAAAATTATTTAAACACTAGGACTAGAGTAGTAAATATTTTACAAATTTCTTAGTTTGTAATTTAATTGCCGATTCGCCACTCAGCGATACAAAATGATCGGCAATCTATAATTAATCTCGTCGGACATTTTTATATTAAATACTATTGCTTTTGAATGGTGTTTGCACAAGTTTGAAAACGTTTTGTTGTAATATAAATACCCTAAAAATACATTTAAAAAAGGTGTTACATTACTTAGGTATAGTTTTATAAAACTGGTAAAACTAAAACATTGCCAAAAAAAAAAAAAAAAAATTTTTTTTATTTCTTTTTTTTTAAAACATTATTTTGTTAATCTAAGCAAGAATATACCATATATTATATAATAGTACATAAAAACCTTGTAAAATTTGCAAAATTCGCGAATAATTGGTGTAAAGTTACCTAAAATATGAGCTGGAATGGTGACTTCCTCCAAAGTAAACTCTTTAAATTTTATAACAAATGAAAAAAATAATTTTTTTTGTGTCATATTCACGTTTGGCATTATTGATTGGTAAAGTATGGTTACATTAAGCATGACTTATGTAGGATAAAATTAGAGTTGAAATGTGCTGATCAATGTCATTCATATAAGAACTTGCAACAAATCTACTAATCAATTTTGTATCATTGAGTGGCGGATTGGCAATTAACTATTTTTTTTTTCTTTTTTAGAATCCAAGATTCCGATTTTCTTAGATAATATTAAAATTATAAGATTAAAAATAAAATCATGTAGAAGGTGAAAAATATTATAAGGATAGTTTAGATAACAACTTACTTTACAGAAACTTAACATTTTTAATCAATATAGAATCGATATCATTAAGTTTATCTTAATTAATATCATTTCAATATCATTTTAATATAGATTTAATGTTGATACGATATCAAAATAAAGTATTATCATTTTGATATCATTTCAATATTAAATTGATATCAAAATAATATCGAAATGATAATTAAAATGATATCGAAATGATATCTTTAAATTAAATTTAAAGATGTTGTTTCGATGTCATTTCTATTATCATTTTAATATCATTTTGACATCGATTTAATATTGAAATGATATTGAAATAATAATACTTTATTTTAATATCGTATCAATATTAAATCTATATTAAAATGATATCGAAATGATATCGAAATGATATCACTTGAAAACTTAAAGTTTCTGTAAAGTAACCAATCATATGACAAAACTTGTAGCAATTTTTTCTAAGCCTTTACCTGCATTTTTCTATTTATATAATAAAAGTCATTATACATTATTGATCATTCATTATAATTAGTGTAGATTCATCCTTCTTTGCCATCCATCTTTCCAACATCTTGCTCAGTAAGTTAAAATTATCATATATTTAAAATCTCCTGTAGATATATGTTTTAAGAAAGGATATTAATAAAAAAAAAAAAATAGGTATATATTATAAATTTATTATAATGTATTCAAATATGATTCATTTTAAATATGCCATTATTTTTCTTATCATCATTTATTTTGCCTATAATAGTAAATAATATTTTAATGTAAATTATCAGCAAAGCAAAAAATTCTGCAATCACAATAAACAAGATTATTAATAAATTTAAAGAGAATTTGTAAAGTAATATATATGATAAAGAAAAAGGCTATAGTAAAAAAGAAATGGTGTTAATAATAAAAAAATAATCTTTTTAACAAGATAGAAAAGAAAAATCCTAGATATCTAATATAAAGGTCATGACTGACTTTTAGCTAAAAATACTACTTTTCGCTAAAACTTAAAAAATTATTTTTTGTAAATATCTCAGCATCCAGTAATTTAATTTTAATGACCTTTTTTATTTTATAGCTCTTATTTACTCTATAATTTAAAAAAAAGTTCATTAAAATTGAACTACTAGATGCTAAGATATTTATAAAAATGATTTTTTAAGTTCTTAAAAAATGGGCTAATTTGCTATAAGTGTGACTTAAGCAGCAATCGTACATTCTTTCCACTGATTCCTTATTCATTTTTTTCCAAAAAGTTTTAAAAAAAAAGTATGAGAACTTTTTTGCTTTGAGTAATAGTAAAAGGACTTTTGGATGTTATAAGAAGTATTTATTGCAATTTTTAGTTTTGCCTGAACTCCTTACAGCTTATATTGAGTTAGGACCGTTATCATAAGTCTTGAAGTTACTAATAATAACGTAAAATGGCAGTTTTATACAAACATTTTTCTGGGCTTTTTGAAAAGTTAAAAAGTAATATATCTTAGTTCTTACGCCTTTAAAGTCTAATTGGTCAAGTAGTTCATAGATTGAACTGTTATTTTTTAAAAGAAGTTTATTGACCAATATATTTACTTTTAGTTAATATTGTATTTAGACCTGATTTTTGAACTGAAAGTTTTTTAATATTAGATAATAGAATTGAGGCATATGTTTAATGTTTTATTATTCAGGTTTTTCTCATTGTACAGTGAGTTTTTTAAGATTTATACTTTTATTTTTTGTTTTTTGTTTTTTTTTGATCACTTTTTTTGGTATAATTTTATTTTCTTTAGAGAATGGAAGGATACTGAAAAATTTGTTTGTCATAGAAATTTGATGTTATATTTTAAAATCATTATTGCTCAGATGATAAGGAGTGACAGGTTGAGTATCACAATTTTTATAATATACCAATTAGTGCTCTACATGAGCTAAGCTGGCTTATGAGCTGGCTTAAGCTTTCAAGCTGAGCTAAACCAAGCCATGATTAAATTGGCTTAGTGGCTCACGAGCCAGCTTGAAAGAGCTCGAGCCAGTTATTAGGCTCAGCTCAAAAAGCTCGAATCTGTAACAGGCTTAGCTCAAAAAGCTTGAGCTAGCCCATGAGCTAAACGAGCTATTATACAAAAAAAAAAAAATTGCCAGAACTAATAAGTCCGGCATTTTTACATGTACAATTGAAAAAAAATGCTAAAACTAATAGTTTCAGCATTTTTACATGTAAAATTAAAAAGAAAATCGCCAGAAGTAATTATTCTAGCGTTTTTACATATAAAATTAAAAAAAAATGCCAAAACTATCAGTTTCGGCGTTTTTACATATAAAATCAAAAAAAAATCACCAGAACTAATAATTCTGGCATTTTTACATGTATAATCGAAAAAAATGCTGAAACTATTAGTTTTGGCGTTTTTACATGTAAAATTGAAAAGAAAACCACTGGAACTAATAATTCCGGCATTTTTACATGTAAAATCAAAAAAAATGCTAAAATTATCAGTTTTAGCGTTTTTACATGTAAAATCAAAAGAAAAATGCCAGAACTAATAATTCCAGCATTTTTCATGTACAATCGAAAAAAAATGCTGAAACTAATGATTCTGGCGTTTTTACATGTAAAATTAAAAAAAAACTGCTGGAACTAATAATTCTAGCGTTTTTACATATAAAATTGAAAAAAAATGCCAAAACTATCAGTTTCGGCATTTTACATGTAAAATCAAAAAGAAATACACCAGAACTAATTATTCTGACGCTTTTATATGTAAAATCAAAAAAAAATGCCAAAACTATCAGTTTCAGTATTTTTACATGTAAAATCAAGAGGAAAAATGCCGAAATAAATAGTTTCAGCATTTTATATATAAAAACAAAAAGTAAAAAACATTTCACAACATTTTTTAAATAATTTAAAGTAAAAACGTTACGAAAATATTTATTTAGTTAAAAATAATGTTTTGCAACATTTTTTTAATAATTTAATGTAAAAACGTTGTAAAACGTTATATTTTACATTAATTTAATTAAAAAAAATATTTCGCACTATTTTTTTTAATAATTTAAAGTAAAAATATTATGAAAACATTTTTATGATAAAGCTTGAGCCAGCTTGAGCCTAGCTTGGCTCAAGCTAGGATTTTCATGATTCAGCTTGGCTCAAACCGAGCTGAGCCAAGATTTTTTGTGGCTCAGCTCATTTCAGACTTGGCTTGGCATAGATCTTCAAGCTGAGCCAAGCCAAACTGTAGCTTAGCTCGAGTCGGCTCATGTAGAGTACTAATACCAATCAAGTTAGTTACATATTGGACTATTATTGGATTAACTTATCAAGATAGATCGTAAGTTGATGGGTCGTTTAAAATGAGATAGATATTTTCTGTTAAGAATCATTCAAAATGAGGTGGATATTCTTGTTAGGATTGCATGACACTAAAAATTTGCAGAGATTTGCGTGAAGTTAGTTTATTATTCATAATATGTAGTCAAATAGGAAAAATTGAATTTTGTTCTTTTTTGATAGCATTAATAATACTTGACAATAAGGTGCATTTATCTGAGTTAAGTAGGGTACTTTGCTAGGTACGTATAATATAGTTGACTTTATCATGTATGAATTATTATTTAGGATAACTATACTAGTATTTATATTTTATTTAATATTTTATTAACTATTAATCCTAAAAATACAATTTTACTTCCATTAGATTTGTATTGTTGAGACGATTCCAATGAACTATATTTCATCCTTTCCTGATCACTGGATCAAAAGTTAGCAAACTGCCTGATTGGTGATGATATTTGGCGAAAATGCCAATCAGTCACCAATCGGTCACCAATCAGCTACCTGATTGGTGTCCAATTGGTGACTGATTGATGCCTGATTTTTCACATTTTGACTTGTGAATACAAATTCAATAAACTTATCAGCCGATCTTTTATAAAAAGATTCATTTTTAAGTTTTTGATTTGCCTGATCTATAGATAATAATTTGTCATATTCTTTGAATAGCTTCCTGCTTCTACCTACTTTTTGTATTCAGTCAATTCACTGAAGACTTAAAATTTTTACTTGCCCTTTTTAGTTGTTTTTCTGTGTAATGAGAAAACTGAGACTGGAAAAACTGTGTTTCTGACATATTATGAATTTTCAAGAAAGGGTTGTAATGTAATGTAAATTACATCAGTTAGTGGTTATATACTCAGAAAGTTTAATATAATACAAATTTATTGTGATTATTTTGCAATAACTGCACATTGATCTGAAATTTGAATGTAAAGTTTGATCAAAACTTTTAAATGCTTGATCAATGTAATTCCTTAATTTTTTGTATTCTTTCTGGAATAACAATTTCTGGTTTTTTGTCATACTATACTTCAAGAAGGAAAATTCCACATATACATGTTTTTGCCAATCACAATTAACAAGTCTTTTAACATCTTTATACCAGCTAGTGCTATAAAGCCAATGCTGAGCCCCTTGCACCTCCAATGCAATTCGATCAAGCTCTAATCTGTCCAAGAAAAAAGAGTGGTATAGGTTCCTCATTAAGAATTTCCTTAGCTATCTGGATGCATCTAGTCTGTAATTTGCTTTTTCTTAGCTTTTCTTTCTGCCTGATCCTGCTCTAATTTTAAAATTCTAGCCTCAAGCTAGTTTTCTCATCAGTTTTCTTAGCCTCAAGCTCAGTGATCAATACTTCAAGCTCAGATGTCATAATAGATAATATTTTCATATACGTAAGAATTGTTCAATGTTACGTAACAAACCTGACTTTATTAATACATGCGAAAAATAAATACAAAGGTTCGGGACATAGTCCGTGATACATGGCATTTATGTTATTACTCCTCCTCTTTTTTGAAATACCCTTGAACCCGTTGCTTTTTCATTGCTGACTCTCTCTACATCCACCCACCACCGCTCCCTTTAAGGGTAATTTTTTTAAAAAATAAGTAAATAAATATTATTATATATAAGATAAAAAACTTTAGATTTTACTAGAATAATTTCCAATAGTTACCATTAAATCTGTATTTTTTATTAATTATTTTACTATCATAAAAATATTTTAAGAATCTAAAAGATTTCTATGAATATTGTATTTATTATTATTTTTCTTTTGATTAACAACTATTTTTAAAAGCTATTGCAAAGTAATTATATTTGTTTTTTCAAAGATTTAAAAATGTGTTAATATTTCTTTAAAAAATATATATTTGCAAAATATATGAAGTTTTAAAACTAAATTTTTAAATAAATCTGTAAAATTGAAGGATTTTAATAATGATGTAAACCATTTTAAATATATTAATTAGTATATAATACTTTTAAATATTTTAAAACGGCAATTATTTTATGTTAAAAATCACCAATACTACCAATACTACCGATCTTACCGATCTGCCAAAACTATAATATGTATCCTGCTAAATGGGTTGTACATACATAGAAATTTAAATTACTTATCTTATCTTATCGGATAAGATTATTACGATTAATTAGTTAATAAATGTTTTCGTCCCGAATATCACATGTGCATTTAGACAATATTTAGTTAAGAGCGATAACGGAGAAAAATTGAATACATTTATGCAAGAAAATTGATCAAATGACCTTTCGGTAAAACTAAAAAATGTTTTAAATTTATAATTTAGTCATGTCTGATATGAATAAATTGATAATAAAAAAAAAAAATATTACTTATTTGAAACAATATATTGATCATAGGACCTTTAATCAAAACATTTGATATTTGAATAACTAAAATCAATTTCTTCCGAGGAAATAGTGATATACTTTATTTTTTACAATTCAAAAAAAAAATTTATATTGTTTTGAATCTTCTTTCACGAGATAAAAAAAAAATTTTTTTTTAAATCACCCGTACATCCCAAGTGATAAAGTTTCATCAAATTATCAGCCCTATATTTCACAAGTAAAAATAAAATTTTTTTATTAAAGGAATTTTTTCTCCGTTTTAAACCATTTTCTTTAAGAACACTTGTTATCTTATCAGAATCATTGATCAGATGACTCGGAACGTTTTCCGATGAATAAGCAGTATCAATAAACTGTACCTTCACAATCATTGCGCTCATCTTCGAATTCTCTTTGTGATTTACTTTATATATTATTCATAGTTCAGTGTTATAATGTGAAAAAAGCGTTATCAATAAGTTAAGAAGCAAAAATCGAAATTTCCGTTGGTGATCAAAATTGGTACAACAAATTCATGGATTCACTCTAATAAATATATAAATATAATCAATCATAAATCCTCATTCATAAAAAACTATATAAATTGCTGAATTTTTTATTATTTAATTTTTTTTTCAATAAAAAACAGTAAATTTTTAATATTGAAGAAAAAAAATTTCTTTGAAATATTTTTGCTTATCTTATCCTATTCTCAGCTACTTCTAAATTTCTTAATACAAAGAACGTTAACATAATGACAGGTGATGGTCTAATCTTACTGACGAAAAACGGGACTTCTTTCTATTATAAAACAAACTTAGCAAACTAACAATGACATACCTTTGTAATTACAGTAACGCCTATTAATCCAGGACCTATTTCAGCATCTGGTTCTACTTCACCTACAACTCCGCCCGCAAGTTCTACTCCACCTACGGGTTCTGTTTCAGCAGATTTATCTTCTACGGGTTCTGCTTTGCCTGTTTCGCCTGTTTCGCCTGAAGATTCCACTTCGAATGGTAACCCCCAAGACTGCGGAGCTGAAATTGATGACGCAGTAGTTTCGTTGATCGCGCAAAATTCGTATAATTCAATTTTCCAACACGACTATCCGAGTTATTACGACTCTGAGATGGGGTTAACAAATATTTTTAAGGGTGATTCAAGCTTCGGCACTATTAATAATCTTAATGACTCGAAGAGTCAAATTGAAGAATATTTAGAAATTTTAAAGTTAGGATGAAATTTGGAAAAGGGAAAGGGAAAAAGGTGGGAAAAAGCGGGTATATATATTTTGATTATATTGATCACGCAATAATTTACTTTTTTTGCGAAATTGTGTGGGAGATTTAAACATTGTAACATAATCACTTTCATATTTGCAAATACAATAAGATAATCTAATCTTCAAATTTGTATGACTTCCCCTTAAATGTTAAATAAAAAATTTCCGAATAATAATACATTTTTTAATTATTTAAAGATTGCTCTTACTGTATGTGACCTGTTGAAGTATCTCAACTTTTGCGTTGACTCGTAAATTAAATAAATTAAAATGATATACGTAAATAAGATCAGTAGTTTGACTGTAAATGACTCATGATAATGCAATGTCGATCTTAACGAGATGCTCGAAAACAATTTAAATGTTTATAGACAATTTATTTCAAGGAGATATAGATATACAACTTATCCGTTTATATACTGAACATGTCTTATTTTTCCGAATGTATATTCTAATAATGGTTTTTTATTCAAAAAATCTTGTGCCGTGTAACCGTAAGATAAATTATACTTGATTTTTTTTATTTTTTTTTGGGGGAAACTTATTAAAAGAACATGCAATCATACATCATTAAACCAAAACTCAACCCCACAAACCGCTCCTATTTGATTGGAGATTAACATATTGTTTTATTTATTGAACTAATTAAAATAATATATACAAGTCTATTGGCGAGGATAAAGTAACGAGGAGATGAAGTATTTAGTTATTGCTTGATAGTTGATAATCTTTGATAATCGATCGATTAATCGATCTCGTACTGAAAAGATATAGTATATATATACAGTATATTCCCCAAAAAAATCGGTTTCTTACTGACTTTCGTATATTTTCCTGAAATTATTACGATCAATGTTGTTAATTAACTAAATATTTTATTGTAAAAGAATAAAGAAACAATTTTTATGAGTAAATTATCTTTTATAATTTTTGATTATTTGCTTTTTTTTTTTGATATTACCTTCTCATATTTACAATTATTATAAAATATTTGTATCTTCAGAAGTCCGATATTTGAAACTCCAATCTAACTAAACTATATAGAAGATCTTAACGTTAGAGTTATATTAGCTTGAAAAAAATGCAATCAAATAATAGTTGAAAGAGAAAATATGTTTACCATTCTTGATTCTTGCGTGTTTTCACTGATTCATAATCTTGATGAATAAACAAATGGCAAAATCAGCCAGTCAACCAATGATAGAGAGGTAACCGATTTATTGTAAAGATAGATATCAGGAAAGTTGTTTATTCCTGTTTCCTTTTCATGGTTAAAAATAGAAATATAGAAAGTTTCGACTAATTCTTCTCGGATTAAGTGTTTGCTAAATTGATTTAACTATGCTAGAATGAATGAAGCTACAATTTTTTAATAATTATTATTTAATGTTTAAATGAGGATCATTATAATCATTTAAAATATTGGATTAATTGACCATAGTATGCAAGTGAAGGGTAATGAGAAAGGGCGAATAAAGATAAAAGTAAGAAAAGGAGTAAATGTTATAGATTCTAGAAAATAGATAGATAAATTAGATAAATTCTCTAACAGAAGTAACTGTTTACAAACACAAAGTCGTCATTGAAATGAGTCATTATTCATTATTATTTCATTTTTGGATTTTAGCATGTCATAAGACCTTCCGAGAATTCCGACATTTTCCGTATGCTAAAACGTAATAATTTTTTATTATTCTTAAGAGAAAGGATACATCCGAAATATTATCTATCAAAAAAACTGATACCTTTTTTATAACTTCTTTTTTTGTCGAATCAATAACAATAAATTATTTCCCTAATAGGATCTCGTTAGAAAGACAATTATGAAGGACGAAACTTTATTTTCATTTTTCAGCCAAGAAGACAGTCTAGACCTCCCTAGACCTTTCATTATGCATTTCACGTGCTGATGTACATTTACTTTCAAAATTCACGTGATCTCACGCACATTTAGACTGAATTCGCGCGAGAAATCCGATAAATATTGAATCCTCTGTGGGATCGACTACCCTGCATACTTTTTAGTTTAGACAAAGTGAAATTTTTGTAATCACTCCTGCGTTTAACACTTTTGTATCACGGTACTCACTTTTTCTCGTTCAGTTATTTGGCTTAGTTGTACTTTTTTCTATGAAAGAAATCAGGGACAAACAAAAAACGTACCAAAAATTAAACTTTTTGTGTTCTGGAAATATTTAACCGTTTTCCAAACGGTTGACAATGTAATTAAATTTTTAGGCACAAATAAATTACTTAGATTTTGTACAGTTTTTTAATTTTCTTATACAACTGATAAATATAATTTAGTCCTTGATAGATTTATCAAATGCTCTAACTTTAATTATATAAAGCGCAATTTTATTGTCATTTTTTTGCAGCCATAAAATAATCTTGAGATATAACCCAAAATTAATAAGGAAACTGCAAAAGATTTGGTACAAACTATTTATTGGTAAGAGTTTAGCTAAATGCTATGAATTAATGGATTGAAGAAGAAGTAGCGTTAGAATATTATGTAAATGGAATTGGAACAATGAGACAGCTGGTGTAAAGTATAATTCATCATCTTTAGGAATTTACCATGTTATTTATTCAAATGATTTCATTTTATAATGAATTTATTTCCACTTATTGTCACTTTATTATCTAGATACCGTTTTTTTAGCTTGATTTTGTCTTCGAAACTGTTACAAAGTTTAGTTTCCGATAAAAATCACTTATTACCAGAATTATAGTAATTTTGGTGATGTGCTCGGATGGTATTATGCGTCGGGGGGGGGTATGCACTTGCACGTGATAGTGTTAACGTTAACTCCGGCTAGTTCGTAAGTTAACCTCGGACTACGGTACCATTTTATAATATTTATACTTGAATCTCAAATTTAAAAGATCATTTATTTAATAAAAGAAAATAATTAATTGTGTATATATATATATATATGGTATATGATATATTAATGAATGAGAATTTTAAAGAATTGATTTTTTGGCCATTATTATACCAAAATATTACACATGTCATTTCGAATCATTATCGAGTGTGGCAGGTGGCAATTGTGGCGAACGCCGCAAACATGAATCCAAGTTAATTCAGGTGACTTACATTAATAATGCATGGCTTACATGAAAAGATAAAAAAAACCATATCTTATCAGATCAAACCTTGATTTTCTTTCTATTGTCTCTGATTTAACGATATTAAGAAATAAAATAATAACAAATTAAGCAACTAATTTATGATTAAATGAATGATATCTTACAGTTTGGTGAATCAGATGATATTATTCCAAAAGAATAACTTTAATCATATTTGTATCATGTGGTTTCAATGATCGACAATGTTTGTGTTTTATTTGCGTCATATTTTGTCAAAAAAAAAAACAAAATTCCCATTAATAATTCATATGCAAAAGAAATTATAACGAGTCGATTAGAGATCAAATTGATATGATTAAATTGATCATTTGACTCTATCAATAAAATCATAAACTTAAGATAACTTTTTTTTTTTTTTCGAAATGATAAACATTTCCAATTATCTTATCTTAAGAATTCTATTGTTTATTTAGAAATTATTGTTTATCTAGAAATATAAAATTTCGAGTCATAAGATCAATTCTACACTGCATGCGTTTTTTTCTTTCTTTTCTTTTTCGAAAAAATGTTTCAAAAAAAATTGATTTTTTTTTTATTATTATTTTTTTTTCTTATAAAAAATTTTTTATTTATTTATTTTTTTATTTTTTTAATTAATTAATTAATTGCTTTGGCTATACCAGTTTTAAGGAAAAAAAATTTTTTTTTTTTATTGGTAAAAGAAACTTTTTTTTTTTGTACACATTGTTATTGAATTAAATAAGGGAACATATAAAGGATTGGTATTTTTATTTTTTTGAAAAAAAAAACTAATAGGTTGTGAAATGTGTGACAGGAGAAAACGTGGGCAGAGTGAGTTTCAATTGAATTTATTCCCCCTTGTAACGGTCTAACGGAATTAACACTTGTCATCAATGGATAATTAAAATATTCATTGTTGTCTTGAGACCCACCGAAAGGAGCGAAGGGAGAGAAGCATCGATGTATATGTGGTTTTTATTAGATATCCATGGAATTATGACGTATACACCGATGGATTTCGTAGATGACAAAAAAAAATCCATCGTTGTTAATAAATAATACCGATGAGATAAACGAAATTAATGTTAATTTCGGAATTAATTTATCCTCAATTGAAATCTCGGAATTAATTTATCTCCTGCACTACGGAATTATTTACCGTCATATCTCGGATCTACCAGCCATTGTGGCTTGCTAGTGTGACTTTCATTCTTCTCGAAAGGAAATTTTAAGAATGCGAAAGATAAAGGATAGTTATGAAAGAAAAATTTCCTTTTTTTTTAAAAAACCCCAATTTACTATCTTTAGACGTGTTACATTAAATTTCTTTATTTCTTATTTCTCTATTTGTAATCCTTTTTTTTTTTTTTTTTTTTTTTTTTTTTTTTTTTTTTTTTTTTTTTTTTTATATATACCGTACTTTGGTGATGATTGATTGATAGATAGTGTGATTGTAATTTAAAACATAAAGAGGCAAATAAATTATTAAGTTAACAAATTAAAAAAAAAATTTTTTTTTTATTTTTCCAACGTTGACAAAAGATCTATAAAAGCCCTCAACTTTTCTTTTTCATTTTACTTCACGATTGCTGTTAAAAATTTTTTTTTTCTTGAAATAAATAATAGTAGTAAGTAAACTCTATATATTATTGATATAGATTAATTATTTTTTTTTATTCCCTTTCGCTAATTCCATTTAATTTCCCTATTTCTTTATAATCATATAGTTTATCAATCGTGTCTTGTACGTTATTTACCATGAAGGACAACTCTTTATCTAATGTTGACATACAAATTATTAGAACAATAGATAAAAAAATATTGTTCCCTTTGTCGGAAGATATAGTAAGTGATATGAAAAGTAATTTACAAACGCAAGCTAAAGTTAGAAGAACAAACCGTACACCAAAACCGATGAACAAATTTTTGGTTTTTCGACGTTGTCTAAATCATGTTGTAAAGAAATCCTTGCCTTATGATGGAAAGAATCTCTCCCGTGTTGCTGCTCACATATGGAAAGAGGCTACCATGGAGGAGAAACAATGCTATGTGGATTTAACTAAATTACTTAAAGAACAACATAGCAAAATTTATCCAAATCATATCGAAAAACGCAATAGAAAACATCACTTCAACTTTGTTTATTATGATAAGAATTATAAATCACCCAACCTTCAAATAGACGAAAGTTGTGGTATTAACATTATTACGGGAAACCAAGAAGGGAATGGAGTTTCGTGCAGTTATAAACAAATCAACTGTCAAGTAATAGAGACAAGTCGTACTAACATTACTCAAGAACAAGCAAATGAAATAAACCCTTTACCAAATGAATATGGTCATGCGGAAGGTCTTGATACACTTTTGGCTCAACAGCAATATCAGCAGAATAGCTTTTATTATTCGGCACCTGAAACATGCCAAACCTTTTACATTGGAGATTCAAACGCTGGTTTTTATGGTAATGATAACTACTATGCTAATTTTCTACGTACAGAAGGAAACAATTGTGATTAATGGAGGGTAAAATTTTTTTTTTTTTTTTTAAAAAAAAAAAAAGAATTAACGAAATATATATATTATATTTACATAACGATAAGCACGTCATTTTTATCGGTATTGCAACATCATATTTAAATTCATTTTTTTACATTAATTTGTACTTTTATAGTTCGTGTAACATAGATTAATTTCGTCAGAGTAATAAGGGGTAGATTATTATTTTTCGAATTTTTTTAATTTTTTTTTTTCTTTTACCCTTTTTACCAAACCTATTTTTTCGTTTATTAGATTAATCGAATTTAATTAATTTTTTTCTTCGTTTTGTATTTTTACATTATTACGTTTCGTTATATATAATTTTTACCGAGATTCGAAAAATTATAATTCGTTTTTTAAAAGAATAAATCGAAGTAAAGAGTATTTGCAAACATAAAAAAAAAAATCGTTTTCTTTTTTATAATGAAATGTATAAAATGATTGAATTATTCATAAATATCGAAAAATGAAGAGGAGTAGATGCCATAATAATTTTTCTTTAAACCAAAAAAATCCAAGAAACAATATATATATATTTTTTTTCTTTTCATTTTTCAAAAAATTTATAAAATATTTTGTCATTGTTGTCGTTATATATAAATAAGGAAGCCGTAAATCTCATTGTGACATTGTTTTCCATTGTCTCCGAATAATTTCAATTCGTTAAAACATAATTAATTAATATAATTAATATAATTTAGATAATTTAATTATATTTCATGATTTTTAATGACCAAAATATGTGACACATTCAATCAATAAAATATTTCAACTAGATTTTTAAACCAATGGTGGATATAATGATTAAGAAATACTTGATTTATAAATATAATATAACAAGTATAGCATATAACAAATATGTCAAGTATATCAAGTATAACAAATATAATATAACAAGTATAATAGATTCATTAATCAGCCACACGTTTGATAATCTTTTTCTAATTCATTTTCTCTGAGGCTTTCTATCTACTAATATGGAATGAATTGTATACTAAAATAAATGCTGTTTATATTTATTTATCCCATTGTCAATAACACTGTATGTAATAAACACATGATTATTTACCATGCTACATTAAAAACAATATTAAATTATTGTAAACAAAATTATTATAATTATTATCAAAAACTCTTTTTCTTCTCAACGGCCACATGACTGGTCATTAACATTTTTCATGTTTCAGAACTTTTATTATGGTATGTTCAATGTATTTCGCCAAGATGCCGAGTCATCTGGTTTGGTTGATCGCATTGGTAAAACAATTATTCAAATGACTTGGTCATATGCCATTGCGATTATGTTAATTTTATTATCGTTATT
Source organism: Oehlia diaphana (assembly GCA_003833135.1). NCBI lineage: Eukaryota > Fungi > Glomeromycota > Glomeromycetes > Glomerales > Glomeraceae > Oehlia > Oehlia diaphana. The sequence goes on from QZLH01000003.1 coordinate 80,186, forward strand.
GTTATTTAAATTACATAATAAATTATAGATTTGTTGATAAGCGCATTTATTTATTGCGAATGCAATGGTAAAATTTCGGATAATTTCGGAGGGTTATCATTATTGCATTTATTGCATACTTGTATCAATTCATATCGATTTTGTAATTGACGCATCGTTTTTTCCATGAGGAAAAGAAATTTTCCTATTCACAAGATTATTAACTCTGAGAAAAAAAAATAGATTGTTCAGATGATATAAATAAACAAATCGTGAAAAAATTCTATTAACAGTTCGGAAGAGAAAGGTTGTAGCTCAAATTCAAATAATAATGGTAATTAATAAAACTAACGATGTTAAGTAATATAAAGGAAATGGTCATATTACTCACCCTTATTCCCCGATTTTGAATTTATTAGACGTCATTTTATTGGGTTTCTAAATTTAGGTTTCTATTTAGAAATGATTTGGTATAAATTTGGGTAACATTTTATTTTAACAAAGAATGATATATAATCGAGGATATCACATAGTGAAGTAGTATATACGCCCAATTATGTACGTAATAAATTTTTTTGCATGATTTCTTTTTTTATGAACAATAACATTCAGCCACATAAGATTTTAGTAATGTTAAGAATGAAGTTATCGTTTAATATATGAACGTTATAATAATTGATATGTCATTCTGCATTTTCCTTTCGGCTTTCGGTGATAATGATGATAAACTGTACTTAATTAAATTGGTCATACATCAACTTTTTATATCGATTACCGAGCGCAGTCATCCGATTTTCGTTGAAAAATTATTTTATCAAAAAATTCCTTTTTTTTTTTTTTGAGTGAAAATAGTATGATTTACTATAAATGTTAAAAATGTTAAAATATATTCCAAATTAATAAAATGTTAAAAAATATATTCCAAATTAATAAAAATGTCAAAAAATATGTTCCAAAATAAGTAATGTATTCATACTGCGCATAAATGAATATCCGATTATTTTAAATTATCTCCGATGCTTTAACGTATATTTTTTACTCGTTGTTTATTGTAAATTGTAACAATCATTGTTTACTCATTGTTTAAATTTTTGTATTCTATAAGTTAACAAGATGATTTGATGCTGAAATCTGAATATTTACTTAAAAAGAATACAATACCATGCAGTATATCCAATACTTTATATTATATATAATAAATAATTAATTTAGAGATATTTACGTGAATTTGTTATTAAATTTAAAGAGTATACAACATTAATTTGTGCTGATGATAAACTATTGGAGATTCACTTGCTACTTTAATAGGAGTGAGAAATAAATAAGCTTTAACTACTGTTGATGGAATACTTAATTCTTGTGATCAATTGTTGATATTCCAAATAATATATCAGTTTCATTTTACCAGAGTCAAGTATATATAGCATAAGGATACAATTTTCAAACCAAGTTCTGTTATACGATATGTAACAGATTTCTATAATAATTATTCTATTCAATATCAATAATATTAACAAACCTAAAATTTTACTTTATATACTGATGATGGTCCAGATCACCGATTCACGTATGGATCTGTTCAGCATTGTTTTTAAAAGGTAACTTTGATTTCTTAGCTGCTGTACGAACTGCTCCTTATCACTCATAATGTCAATATTAAATCTTGCGTTGTAAGGTGTTGCTTTGAAGTGAGAAGATATGAGTGAATTATCAGAACAAGCTTTTGAAAAGCTTAAAACTTTATATGAAATCTGTGAAGGAGTGTGAAGAAGTTAGTTATAATTTATATTTAAAAGAGTTTATTAAATCAATTAAAATTTACCTTGAAATCGTACTTCACATGAGTTAAAATTCAAAATCACTTCTCCTACTATAGAAACTGGAATCGATTCTTTATTTGAGGTATTTTTTATATTCATATTTGCTCATATTTATTTTTGTTAATCATTAATATTATAAAAGTTATAATAGTTTATATTAACAGCTGAATGTAAGCTTACAATTAATGATACAACGCTAGTAGGTTTAAGAAAATTTCATAAATTAAAGGAATTTATTAATACATATTGTCAAATCAAACAATAATCATTTCAGTGGAGTAAGATGCATTTATATATTCATTGTATTCAAAATTTATCATAAAACTCAAAAGCATCAACTTTGCATAAAACTTTAGGTTCGCGATAATCGGCACGTGTTCAAACTCCAGTGTGTAACTATCAGATTTGCCTTAAATGTCAAGTGTCTTTTTTTAGCCCATAAGACGCGTAAATTCAGGATTAATGGAGAAGTATCCTCTTGATGAATATTTTGAGACGACGACACCAGAAAAATACCGATTTCTTGGTTATTACCAGTATCGTAAAAGCCAAGATGATTTTACAAGCAATTTTCGCCTAGAGGCACAAAGACTCCACAAATGCCTGGAATACCTGGTGGAAAATGGGTCGGATCTAAAGAAACGAAAAGCTCAAAATTTACTTGATGTTTTTGAGGCAAGTATCATTTTCATTTCATTTTGATCACTGGCAGGCAGTATGGAGGACCCTGTTAAGTCCCGAGAAGGGGAACATACTTCCACGACTACGGTGAGCGCGTGCGTCCCGCTTACTTTATGGCGTTCGTTAGATCCCGTTGTGGTCTACAAGTTTTGTAGAGGTGGGGGCCTCCAGCAGTCCTGAGAAGGGGTAACACTCACACAACTATGGCGGGTGCGTGCGTCCCACCTGACCTTACGGCGTTCATTAGATCCCGTTGTGGTCTGCTTTGCCGGCAGTTTTCTATCTTAAGATTCCGTTATTGTCTGCTTTTCCAGTGAGGACAAGATGCTAACAAATTATATTAACCCTAAAGAAACATCGAAACAAGAACGTGGATATCGATAGATTCTGGATTGAAGTTGAATGTGAATCTCTGGATATAGACCATGCCAAAGAAAAAAGCCAACTAAAGTTGGACCAGGTCAATAATTTTTACTTACTTCGATATTGTTAAATGGTGTGCTAATTATTGTTCTGGATTACAGCTAAAAATAGCTCGTGTTATGGCAAAGGGGACTAAAGAAGGCGTTGAAAATATTATGAAAAATGTTAATAAGGAACTGGTATGAATTACATTGTTAACGTCATTAGGTAAAAAGCGACCCATCTAATTCATCATCAAATTTATTTGATATACTCTAGGATGAGTCAGTTATAGATAATGATAGCAAGTCTTACTCACTAAGAAAGAGACCAAGGGTTGATTATAATGAGGATAGGATTTCAAAAAGACAAGAACAAGACGAGTACACTTCTCCCACGCCAAGTAGTCCAAAATTACATTCATTGCCGATGAATAATCCATCGACGAGTAATCCATTTATTGAAGAAGAGGTGGAGGATTACCCGATAATAATTAATGATATTCCAGATGAATTATCCTTCAAGGATGAGGACTCTATCGACGATCTTAAAATAAGAGAGATCAATGTTTCTCGATTATTCCGTCAATATCAAAATGAATCTATCAAGATCGCAAAAACTGGGGGTCTTTTTGTTGAATCTAACGTTCACGAGATATTGTCATTATCTTCGATTTTCCTTCTTAATTCTGGCTCTCATTCAAAAACGATGATCGACATATTCAGTTCTTCTTTACTTGATGATATCTACCAACAAGCAAATCCTCCTCAGCAAATAGAATTATATACGGAATGTGAATTAAAGTTGAGGAAAGTGATCAAAAAGGCAATAAAAGAATCGCGTAGTAGTGCCACAAATTTTCTGTTAACGGAACTTACAAATGATCAAATGTTGAATGAGAACTTTGGTTCCATGATCTTGGAATGTCTTAAGAAATTGCCAACCACAAAAATTAAAAATGAGCCAAGCGAAACAACTCTGATTACAAATTATCTTGACCACATTATGAGAGAAATGTTACATGATCCAGACAAGCACATTGTGGAATGGCCGAATACAGAAATTAACGAAAGTAAAGTAAAAAAGCTACAAGGGATCAGAAGCAAACAGCCCGATTTCACAGTCTCAATAGTCCACCAACTACAATTGAACGGTGTTATATTTGTGGGTGAGGTTAGTCCACCCTCAGAAAAAAGCAATGTTTACAAAAATTGTAATGATCTGATCCGTGTTGGAGTCTTTATGAAAGACTGTCTTGATTCGTCTATAGAATCAGGCGCTGATATAAAAATATTAGGGTTCCAATGCGTAGGTAAGGAACATTATTGTAGTTGCTTTTTTTTTCCACGATTTTGTTTATAATTTGATAGTACTTACTTTATAGATTATACAGTTGAATTCTATATGATGGATCTTATCCAGGGAATGTACATCATGATTAATATAGGAAAAGTGACAATTCCTGCTTCTTTGAGAGATGTATCAAATTTTGTTGATGACTTAGAAATTCTTCTAGCAATACGAAAGGTTTTTCAAGAATCATTTAACATTTTCTTTGATAAACTTTGTAATCCGAGTTCCTCATCAACAAAAATGAAATTCAAACGTGATACTCTTGGTACTCCCAAGTTTAGGAAACTTGTGAATAAAACGCACAATTGTCACAGAAGTTGTCCATTTTGGTTTGGACGCTTCTAATATAATTTGTAAGAAATAATTAAATTTAATAATAATACAGCAGCAATCAGAAAAATAAATAAATTTATCCCACAATTACGGGTTCTGAATTGTTTTAATCGATCCTATAGATGAAGAGAATGCATCTTTACTGCGCATGTGACAACTGATATCATACAAAATAATAAAGCTTTTCTTTTTATATTAATCAAATTTAATTTTTTCTTAGCAAAGTGATTAGTGTGATAAGTTGTTATGCATCCGTGATTTTTTTTCCTAGCTTCATTACAAAAATGTTCTCTGAGGGGGAGGAGCTGGCACGTATCCAGCTGTTGACTGGGTTGTTAATTTGGAATGCTGGGATATTAGGAGCATTACATCCTGTGAGATAAGTGTTGCTCGCTTCTCTTCCTAGCTGGTGGGTACCGAAATCCCACTAAAATATTTTAAGGTTATTAAGATGATTTGACCAAAAAAATAACAATTATAAATTATCGTCTTACTATTTGATATCCGGCAACTCCTTGTCGAAACAGTAATGCTGTCATTGACCTGTGATAACGTCCTCGGTTATCAGTTGTTGTCCTTTTATCATGCAATTTAATACCAAGAACGTATCGAACATGAACTACATTTAACCAATTTTGACATTTTCGCCAATACTCTGGGAATTAGCCACTTCGCAGATTATTCAGGCATACAGATTCCCCTAGATGAAAATATTAATATTAGAAAATCATAAATCAAATTTAGCAAATTAAACTTCAAAAAAATACGTTTTTATCTCCAGGTGGAGGGTCACAATGGGTTGTTGGACATGATACATTGATACAAGTGTGGTGCGACTGCAACATCTGCAGCAATAAATCCTCCATTTACAGTAGGATCAAAATGGACTAAAGGAAGGAAGGGTGTGAATATCAATAATCAATTATATATAGGTCAAGAATCGGAATTCTCTTACATCCATCACCATTAGTAACTATCGGTGGGTTAAAGAAAACTCCTCTGTTAGCGACCTTAAAATATTTTTGTAGCAGTGAAGTAACGTGGCTATATTCGGGGTCACTCATGTCGATTACATATACATCACCGTCACTTTTTCGTTGGTATTTGTACCCAGAAGACTCTTTACGAATAAGAAAATTATTGTATTCTTCTAAAGTTATCTTCGAGCCAATCTTACAAGGGAGACTGTCATTCATACAGGTTAACACAGAACAGATATTGAAATAAATAACTTGCATATGAACTCACTCACCTGCTTTCGCTCAGTGGTTTGTCTTTATTTCTGAATGTGGTTTGAGTAGATTTTTCAGAGCATCAAGAACGCGACGACTTCGGCTAGACATTTGGGATAAAATGTGATCCGATTTTGAATCAATTGGATATTTAACAAGATCTATTTCTTATGATATCATGTGTTGTTTCACTATTAATATCTATATTTTTTGACGAAATACATACTTCCCAAGAATTTTTCCTCGCAATATTTATAGCATAAATAGCATTTATTAATATGTATGTTTACTCCAGAATTACATTACAACTCGACTGAAGCACATTTATATAGCGTTTGCCGGCCATATGAACGAGTGGACGAAAAAGTCCCCTAACGCTTTTGTAAATGTCGAGATTGAAATTTTAGAAAGGAAGAGGTTAGTGGACGTGATTTTCTCAAGGTAATCGAAGAAAAACTCAGAAGTTATGGCATGAAAGGTTGAGGACGTAAGTAATGTGGATTTTTATTTTTCGCTTTGCACAAAAGCTAACTGACATTATATACTGTATATGGCATCGTGCATTACTAGCGCATAGTCCTAACTTTTTATGTAAATGGCATCGGGTATCTACATCTACTGTACGAGCAGGACTGAATATCGAATCTCACTAACAGAAGACGACTCAAGGACTCAACCGAATTACGCAAGAACGTGAAAAGGATTTTAGAGGTTAAAGTGGGTTTTTTAAAGAATAGAGTATCAGCTAGTGAAGAAGCCCCAAATAAGAAACGTCGTGTAGAAGAGATAATCAAAAAAAAAATAATCATGTATACTAGTATAGACATCACGAACCACGGGCAAAGTCCCGAACCTTTGTATTTATTTTTCGCATGTATTAATAAAAATTTTCTTGGCAATTTTCTGAGACTACACGGCCTCGGAAATTTGGTGACTTTATAACACTTTTTTCTTTGCAAATTTCTTAGCAGAATGCCCCCCTGATCTTTGATCCGCGGGGTGATAACTTAAATACTCTTGAACAAAATAGCTCTATAATTTTTCTGCTTCACCCTGAAGAAGCATAGCCTCGAAGGGGGCGGACTTTTGAATATTTTATATATTCTATAAAAATATTATTGATCATGTCGTCAAAGCTTGAATTATTGGAACAACGCATAGGGTGAAAATGCTGAGAATGCGAAATTGAGACGGGTTATTGAAGATGATGCTATATCAAAATTTTATTATGCCAACCATAATAAATAAATTTTGCTCCAAATTTTTGACTGATAGAGTTACATGATTTATAGATCAAAACCTTTGGATGTTTGACCAATGAACTCAATTTTTTCGCGTTCTTTATTTCTAACCATACCTCAAGAAAGAAAGATTATATATATATCTTTTTTAATAATCACGATTAGAATTTTTGACGTCTTGATATCAGCTGGTGCTATGAAACTTATGCCGAACCCTTGTATCTCCAAACCAATTTGATTACTTCCAAAAGAAAGTATTAAGGGAGGATTCGTTTATAGTGTGTAGAAAGAAAAAGTTTAGAAAATACGGGTACATAACCGTGTCTATCATTCTTCATGAATAAAATTTAATGCCCAGTTTATTCTTTCTTGACAGTGGGGAAAGGGGAAATGCCCATATCGGTAATAAAAGTTTTAAAAAATATTATACACACGAGCATCTTACAAAATATAATTAAAAACCTCATTTTGATATTGTAAATATTTAATAATTTGAGCATTTGTTTTTACTTCCTTCTCTCGCTTCAGGGTATATATCTGAAAGAAAATGTGTACAAAGAATTAAGTTAAAACACCATAATTAATACGCAATACTGTTATAATTTTTGTATACATACATTGAGGTTTCCTAATATATTCATATACGTCTCCATTTTTACGAACAATCCTAACAATCCTAACACATCTTTCCCTTTAATCGTCTGTTTTGGTACTTCTTCTAGGGAATTTCCAAGAAGCCATAACATTGGACTCTCATCAATCATCATCCCACATAAAACCCGACCATAACAATCTAAAAAGATCATTCCATATTCAGTCTCCCCGACAATAATTACGTGATTGAAGCCAACACGATTGATATAGTAAATTAGTTCTCGTGGATCACTATCAAGAACCTCATATTTGATTAAGGTTGCTATACGAGATTCTTCAAATTTTTCAACTAAAATGAAATTATCACTGCAACTTTATGGCGACCAATCTGTTCTATCACGTACTGGCACTTGAGACATTGTTCTTTGATGCTCAATACTTGATTTTCCTTCCTGGGTAGAGCGAGGGTTCGTGTATACAAGACAACACGTTCCGTGAGAGGCTGTGGGTACCATACATTGCCGCCCAAGTAACCGACTCTGAGCAATTTCCCACATTGTGTCTGTATTTGATCAATTCTTCTTCGGTTAAAACATTCTCCACATCCGATGCCCAACGTAACACATTCATTTTTCTACTCTTGACTCCGCTACTGGAGTGCACATTTCCCAATGATAACGAATCGACGCACCGAACATGTATTTTATCACTTCCCCTTGATTCGAATACGTGACGCTCACCGTTGATGGCGCAAGTTACATTTGGTTGTATTAGCATTGTATTAGCTATACTTTCCGTTAATCGTTCTAGGCTCCTTGTTATATACTCCATTTACTCCTCTAATTTCATTTCCTTTGACAGCTGAAAGGAGAACGTCCAGAGAAGACCCAGGAGTCCCAAAACGTGATAATTACGAGCGGCTGAATTTGTCTAGGTACATCATTCCTTCGGAACCGAAAGGTGTCATTATATTCTGAAATCTGAATCCTACATAAAATATGGTTTTCCTTTAAGTTTGTTACAAGCATTTTTTGTATTGTCTCTCTTCGCCTTACTTGAAGGGTTCCACGAACTTCTTTATTATAGATTTCTGCCATGGCTCCTGTAAAGTATTCAACCATGATATTGTGGACTTAAGAAATAAAAAAGGCGTGAGAAAAAAAACTAAACTTATAATAAATAAATATTTATACAATTCATGTGTGATGATTAATGCGGTGATGTATTATTTGTGGTTACTGACTCCTATGACTGTACATTCGCCATTTATTACGTGTAGCCAATTTATCTGTTATTAAAACAAGATTATTAATTTTAGGAGACCGAAACTTTTTGGATGCTAGACAAATAACTCTTTAATTTTTCGTATCCTTTCCGGAATAACAATTTCCGGGTTTTGATCATACCATACCTCAAGAAGGAATGCATGAGATCTCCAACGTAAAAATATCATCGAAATTATCGCCAAGAATAATGCAATTGAAGCTTATAACATTATTACTGTTGCTGGTGGTAGATTCAAAAAAAGATTAACAGGAAATAATAAGACTTAAAATGGATTGTTTTCGCTGGGTAGGGCACATGTAAACGAGATCTACCAGAAAGACTCAAGGTTGGTCTAACGTCGATCTCGAAATTGCGAAGTTCTCAGCCCTTAATAACATATGCTTTTGTCATCACTATCTACTTATGTGGTAGGCCCCGTGTTGCAGCTAAGCACTCTTTCACATTTTCTCATGTTTGTTCGGAAAAAAATAGACTAAAGGTTAGTATACATAATTTCTTTTCGATTATATGTGAAATTAATATGTCGCACAGACCTGTCTGGTGATCCGCATATTTTTGTCGCACAGGAGTAGTCAGCAAAATCTTTCGACCCCCCCCCCGGTGATTTACTAAATCCTGATTATTAGCTAATGATCCGAGAATACTATTATTACAAACACTGTCTAAGATAATCTTGGAATGCAGAAATAAAATCGGTTGGGGTATCAGCGCCTGGGGTTCAGCTAACAGTTGGGAATAAAATTTTTTGAAAAATCTTAGTTATGGAGATATTTGAATATGTTTATCTTAAATAAAAAACTTTAATTAAATTTGCTGTCCAAACGTTAATTAAAAGCTAAATATTCATTCTGGCGAATGTCACAAAACTTAAGAAACATAAATTGATGTAAATTTACATAAAGGACCTAATGGATTAATAACGGACTTTATTAGATGATGCAACAAAAACCCGCTTCGTTTTAGATTTCAAATATGATTTGTACTATGTGAGATATTTGTTGAAAACTTTTAAAAAGGCATTAACATATATCGTGGATGTATTAATAAAAAGCATTTTATTCAATTTATCATGAGATTTGATCGTCAAAAAAAAAATGCATTTTTATTTTTGATCAATCACGACCCTGCTAATTGATCGAACTAAGCTCAAACCTTCCGGAATATCTGAAACAAAGAATACACGGGAATAAAAAAACAAGAGACAAATATGAAACCCATTTTTAAAAATATGATGCGCCCACTTTTTTTAGTGAAACTAAGCGAATGATGTTTGATTGCAACCATGTTTCAACTTTAATCATTCAATAAAAATTTGATCTCCAGAATTGTAGTCAACAAAAAAAAACCACAAAACAGCCGAAGAATTAATCTACAAACAAATGCACTCCTTTATTTAACTTTCGAAAAATACAAACATTGCCTCCTTTTTAATCTTTCTTTTTAAGAAATTTGGAGAAAAAAACATGGTTGGCAAAATTATTATATAAATAATTAATTCGTGAAATGCACATATTCGTTCATTTTAGAATTCGGATCCATGTATCCATTATCTGTGTATACGTACGGATAACGGATTGCGGATACTCATTTTATTATTCGGGTAGTATCCACGGATAGTCCTTTTTTTATTAAAAAAAATAATGATAATTTAATTCTTTGTTATAAAAATAGGCTAACCCTGTCTTTTTTAATATTTTTTTCTGCCCTTTCCTTCTCTTTCGTCCTTTTCCTATATCCCTCCTCCTGGACCTAGACTTCGGTCTCTTGGATACTGGGCTCTGGAATTGTAAGCTGAAAAGAGGTTTTTTTTAGCAACGTGCTAATATTCCTTTGTTTTTACTTTTTAGTGATTTGGATTTGAATTAGATCTAATATAGGAAGACTATGAACGATGAAACATAATGTCTTAAAATATTAAATATTATTATAAATTATTTGAGAATAAAAAATAAAATTATAAACCCTAGATATTACTTCGTTATCCGCGCTATCTGCATTATCCGAATCATCCGTGTTATATGGATATGGATTACTCGTTCAATTTTTTTTATAAGGATTACGGATATTGTATTTTATCACGGAAACATATCCACGAATACATGGGTCTAAACTCTAGCTCATTTTTATTAAGCAAATCTTACTATATTTACTTCAAAGAACTGAATTACAGTATGTCTTTAAAATTAAGTCAATCTATCGATTTTTTTAGATTAAAAATTGTATATGAAAACCTAGTTTTTTTAGCGGGGGTTGAATATACATTTATATTTGAATCCTAGCTAATAAAATGCATGTAACATTTTAATAGAACTATTTCTATATTTTCGATGAGTTTTGCCATATTCAATCCAACTCTACCGCTTCATGTGTGCACTCCTCATCTGAATCCAATATTACGATAATTTCTTGGTATCTTCGTTTTCTCTTTTTGATAGATTGAGTAATTAAAGGTTTATTTTCAGTATCACTTTCAAAATTATTAACTTCATTTTTAATGTCTACATTAGTAGCAGAAGAGATCATTTCTTGGTATCTTCGTTTCCTCTTTTTGACAGATTGAGTAATTAAAGGTTTATTTTCAGTATCGCTTTCAAAATTATTAACTTCATTTTTAATGTCTACATTAGTAGCAGCAGAAGAAGAGGTAGACGCCAGGGCAGACGAAGTAGAAGTAGTAGATGTAGATGGGGAAAACGTAGATGAGGTAGATGTAGAAGCAGAAGCAACTATCGGAATGAGCCAATCAGCTAAACGATAATTAATGTGAAGTACAGCCAATGGTTCATCATCTCTTACTATTTTATATGATGAGCAATCACCGTAACGTTCTATGCCTTCGGAAAATTTTGTGGTAAGAGCCACGTCAAAATATTTTTTAGTTTCTGAATCTTTACTCCTTTAAAATCTTTGTTTAGATCATAGCTCAAATACGAACTATAATTTCTTGATGATTCATACCTTTCTTTGACTTTATAGAAATAAACAGATATTATACCAAGTCCACCATATTTAGTTCTTTGTGGAATATCCGTTTCAATCCATTCTGTTTTATCGAAAATGAAATCATATCTTATAGTTCTATTTCTATTATGGAAACCTTTAACGATGCTAAATGATGAATCACTACTTTTTACATAAGAATCGTCATTTCTACCATCTACATAAATTTTGGGTGCGATTTCACTTGTGCTTGGAGAAACCACTATACTATAATATGTTCCAGGTCCTGGAACTGCAATAAAAGTAGCCGAGTCGCTAAAATAAATTAATAAATAAATAAATAAAAAGTTATGATTTATTTTAATCAAGTATAAATTTTGAATTTTTATACCAAAATTTCTTTCGATTTCCTTCGAACACATATGATTTCAATACGTTAGATGCACTGGCCTATTTATTATAAGAAAAAGAAATCTTTTATTTGAATATGATATATATGATACTAAAAAAAAAATCTAATAATTAATTATATTTACTCCAAGTACTGAATCAGAAATTACATATTCTCGGAGAGGTATTTCGTTCACTAAAACTTCTAAAGTCCACCTTCCTATTCTCATCTTTTTCAAACTTTTATCTAAAGTAAGATGAAAATGAGAAATATACTGTACTTTATAGTCGACTGATTGTTATGATTGTCAAAAAATTTTGAACAATTAACCGTGATTGTTATGGATTTTATGATATTTAAGTTCTATTTATAATAAATGACATTATGACTTTTATTTCTCACACTTAGTCTATTACACATTTAGTCTAATTCACATATTAAACAGAGGAGTTCTACGATTTTGTTACGTGTCACAGTATTTGCCAGGTATAAAATCATCCTTATATATCCTAAATTTATCCCCAAATATTTTTTCAAAACAATTTTTTTTGAAATAATGGAAGTTGATCGATCTACTAATTAGAAATATGTTATTGAATTGGCACGATAAATAAATCATAATACAGTATTTATAAATTCTATCGTGATTTTTAATGAATCTATAACTCGGCCGTTAAATTATAATATAATTAGTAATATTTTTGCCTGAAGATTTTGTTCCAAGATATAAAAATAATATTCTTCTTGAAGCAGAAACTTGGTATTAGTGTAACTTGTAAAAGTGGGAATGGAATCTATTTAATGAATAGCATTAATAGCATATTAGTGAGGGTTATATTATTGCTTGAAATATTTGACGCTTGTATTAAATAAGCAAGGTTTACAATGAATATATAAGAATAAGAAGAATTTGCCGAGAGCGCCGTGATTATTAAAACGGTAAAATGTTTTAAACAAAGCATCTGAACTTTAATTTCATTTGAACAACAACAAGCAATCTGATTAAAAGATCCAAAAACCATTGGACGTTCAGTTTTTTGGTTTTTTTCCTACAATTCATTCAAGTTTGAACTCAAAATACAAAAAAGTATATTGAATCCTTGATCTAAATGACTAGATACTGTACATCGATTACAGTATTAGTCTTTATTTAATTTATACGGGACATTTCTCAAAATGAAAATGACGATATAAATTTGATGTAATTATATCACGTAACGATTTTGACACAACAATATTATTCATTCAATTAAAACATAAAACATCATATTGGTTGCCTTGTGTATCAAAGTTGTTTCTTTTAATGAATATGGATTTACTCAATGGAATTTTTACTTGGTGATTCACCTAACGTTAATAGGAGTACAGCTAAGACAATATTCCGTGATAATTAATTCTGGATTACGTAAGTGATAGGCTTGAAATTAGTGACTTGAGATTTTGCACAACTTTAGATGATGGCCATGGCTAAATAATTAACAAATTTTTATTTTTTTTATTATAAAATGGTCTTTTTTTAATATTTTTCCGCTAGAACCGGACTTTATAAATTAATCTTTATTCTTTTATTAATTTTTATTTTTATCTTTAATATTATCTATTAAAAGAAATATACATAGTTCTTAAAACTTTGTAAATGAATTTTACAAAACTTCTTTGTAATTCTTAATTCTGAAGAGAAAAAAAAAGCAAAACAAAAAAATTTGTATATATATTGGTTAAAACATATGTTACAGTATAACAGTATATTAAAGTTCTAAATCAATTAAATTAAGATTTTACTAAAAAAAGAACAAAAAAGATTTCATTGACACAAAAAAAAAAAAAAAATTATGTAACTAACCCTAAGTAATCATAAATTAACATACTTTTCTATACCCCTTATCTACATACTCTATATATTCTCTTACTATGAGACTATCAATTGCTTTTTTAATAGCAGAGAGTTTTGGAAGGAATTTATGTTCAAATCTCTTGACAACTTCAGCTACTAATGAATTACGTCCAATTCCTCTATTACAACGTATAATTTGATAAACTGCGCCCTACAAAGAATTATTATATCACGTAAGATAATAGTAATGAAATATCAAAAAAACATATACAAACCTCAATTTGGAACTTCCTTTTACGCTCAAGTCTACGTTGGAGTTCAAAATGAAATTGCATTGCTTCTTCGGGATCTTTTAATGTGATTTGAAATGCTTCACTGTGGGAAATGAAAACGTGACATTAAATTTAGATCACGGGTAACTTCAAAGATGTTCATGAACCACCTACCTATTGAACTCAAAATTCAAGTCGTACGTTGTGTTATCAAAAAGTAACAGTTTTAAATCAGTTAAATATTTTAGTTGTTGATCCAACAAATCTTGGTTTATACCCGTATTCTGAAGCAATTCTTTACGGGTATAAGAAGTGTTTTTATTGTACTGTAGAAGAATGCTCATCTGATAGGTTGATGCCTATGGGAAAATTTTATTTAGTTCTACTTATTAATATAATGATTTCTAAAAAAAAAGCCAATTTATTTCACCTGGAATACTTTTAGTGTCTCTAGGTAATTTGCTTTTAGTTCACCTTTTGATAAATGGTGTAGCAAATTTGGTCTACGGGAAGGATATTTGTCTTTATAAAATTTCTTGAAACGTTGAAAAGTTTTCTCTATCTGTGAAAATAAAATATAATAAGGCAACCAAATATATACTAAGACAAGAAAATTCACGATTTTAACACACTTCATCTGGAATGATCAGGTCGGAAACAACTGGTGACATTGGCAAGGCTTCCATATCTAAAATGTAAAAATCAACTATTGAAAAGACACAACAACAGTTTACAGTTAATTGATAGAATGATTATTTAGTTAAACAACAAAATTATTGCACCACCTTGTTCTGCATCATCAGTATTCAAATGTTTCTTGAACTGATTATTAAGATCCTTACTTAATCCAATATTATGGAACAAAAGTCGCATTTTGGATGTATATTCGAGACCACATTCATTCTATATAAGGAACGCAATATTAAAGCAATTCAGATATTAAGATTAACCAATATGCTGACCAAACCTCTAATCTGGAAATCATGTTCAATTCCGCCTCCTCGGAGAAATAGCTTTGAGTCAAAAGACGTTCAGCTAACAGTTGGGAATAAAATTTTTCGAAAAAATCTTTGTCACGGAGATATTTAAATATGTTTATCTTAAATAAAAAAACTTTTAATTAAATTTGCTGTCCAAACGTTATTTAAAGCTGAATATTGTTCTTGATCGCTTACAATATTGTTAATAACATCATTGTTATCGACTATTGAACTTTTTTCATTCCGGCGAAGAAATATGTCACAAAATTCCACAAGCAATTGTGATGGTGATGAAAAAAATGGGTTGGTGCAAAGTACGTTGCGATTGATAAATTCACGGCAAAACTAAGAAAACGAAAATGATGTAAAGTTATATAAAAGGACCTAAAACATGTTAACTGTAAATGAATTAAAAACGGACTTTATTAAATGATGCTACAAATCCGGCTTCGTTCTCGAATATGGTTTGAACCATGTGATGATATTTGTTGAAAACTTTTAAAAGGGTATTAACGTATATCGTGGATTCCTATAGAAAGTATAAATAAAAAAGCATTTTTATTTAATTTGTCATGAGATTTGATTGTCAGAAAAAAAAAATTCTGAACATACTACAGAGCATGCGTTTTTATTGTTGGTGATCTCTTGGATGGAATCATGACCTGTTATTCGAACATGTTTTTCAAATCGTGATCGAATTAAGCTCAAACCTTCCGGAATATCTGAAACAAAGTATACATGAAAATGAGACAAATATGACACCCATTTTTATAAAAATACGATGTACCCACTTTTTTTCAGTGAAACTAAACGAACGATGTTTGATTGCAACCATGTTTCAACTTCAAGTAATTTTGTGGACTCTGATAAGTACATGTCAACAAGGTATCCTTCTAAGGAAGTAACCAATTGTGAAAGCAAAATCTCATCGGCCGCTCCAATCAAATCCACAAAATCAACGCTTGTATCGCAAAGTGGCACCGAAACCTTACCGGTATAAATGTATCTGCAAATCAACAAAAAGGTCACCAAATACTGTATTAAAATAATCAGAAACTATTAACAAACTATTAATATCATGTGCATTACTCAAGGAGCAAATCAAATATTTCCGGTGATATATTCTCTTTTCGAAAGATAATGATTCCGTTTGGATCTTTTCGCCCCCATTGATCTGATAGTGCTATTTTAAAATAATCACTTCGTTCCTTCAGAATCAATTTGTGAACTTTAAACAGTTTTTGGTTCCATTTATCGCCTGCAATTATGTGAACATCAACGCCAATATTCTGTCGCTGATATTCCTGAAAAACGTCTCCAATCTCCCATTCCTGAGTAATAAATAGCTTAAGATTGGCTATTGCTTCCTCGACATTGAGTCGATAACTATAAAATTCGAATAAATTTCATACATGATATAAAGAAAATAATCTATTCATAATTTTAAGTTACCTATTTCTTCTCGTAGGTCTAAAGTGGACACGATGATTTTCGTTCATTCAATAAAATTTGATACTTTAGAACTGTATTCAACAAAAAAAAAACAAACAAAACAGCCGAAGAATTAGTGTGCAAACAAGTGCGCACCTTAATTTAAACTTCGAAAAATGTTTGTCACACAAAACATTAAACGATTTGCGCAATCACATGTCAGCCGAACAAATTATCTATAATATGATTACGCAAATCCGCCGATATAGTTATCCGTGTATTCGAACGGATAGTATCCACGGATAGTCTTTTTTGGTTGAAAAACAATAGAAACAATTAAAATACTTTTCTCAGTTTAGTTTTCATCTGTTTTAATATCTAAATGATCAATAATAAATATAAAATTTTTTTTTTATTATAAAATGGTTTAAAACTGTCTTTTTTAATATTTTTTCCGCCTCTGTTGAAAAGAGGTTTTTTTTTGTTTGGGAAC
This sequence comes from Oehlia diaphana, assembly GCA_003833135.1. Classification (NCBI taxonomy): domain Eukaryota; kingdom Fungi; phylum Glomeromycota; class Glomeromycetes; order Glomerales; family Glomeraceae; genus Oehlia; species Oehlia diaphana. Next base: position 97,449 of record QZLH01000003.1, read on the forward strand.
GTACTAATATTCCTTTTATCTTTTTTAGTGATTTGGATTTAATTTTAGATCAGGCGGAACTCTAGTATATAGGAAGACTATGAACAAGGATCAGTTTTAAAAATGCCTTAAAATTTTATATATTATATAAATTACTTGAGGATAAAAAATAAATTATAAAGCCTATAGATAGATATTATGTTATTTATGCATTATCTGCATCATTCATATCGCATCCCTACAGGTTCAAGCCCCAAAGTCAAACCAAAACCTGACTCTCCGTTAACAATTTGAGTAAGATGTTCCTTGCCCTGATCCATCTCCACCCAGTTTGCCATTGATTTGTCCGCAATGTCCACACGTCTTAGAAGTGTACTCCTCGGTGCACTTGATGACCTTGCAATACTTGTACTCTCTTAACTTGTACAAAAGAAACATTCAAATCTGAAATGTGACTAGGTTAGCATTGCACGGGCTGTCCTTGATTGGATTTTTCTTTTATTCTTGAGCACCATATGTGATATTTCGAATTTAGGTAGCAAAATGATCTTGTAATTCTGACGGCCAGCTGGTGATGGCACTTATCTATCATATTATGGATTCATTGTATGAATTGTAGCATCTTTTCCCCAATCAAAATCTCTTTCTCTTGTTTGTTCTTCTCAAAGCAAGATCCTTGTCACTCTGTATATACCACGAATACATGGATACACGGATCTAAACTCTAGCTTATTTTATTAAGCCAATCTTATTATACAATATTCACTTCAAAGAACTGTTACAGTACATATTCTGAAACGGTCTTTTGTTCACTAGAATTAATAAAAATCTGTTATATGAAAAATTGAAGAAAATGGGAATGAGTTTTGAATTTTATGAATTTTTTTTTTGATTATACATTTATTTTTGAATGCTAGCTAATATAATGCATTTAGATATTTAGGTTAGCTAATATTTATAGGGCTATCACGTAACCTTTTTTAATACAACAGGAACAAAATACTATCTCTAGAACATTAAATATTTAGATGACTACATTATTGAAAAATAAAATATTTATCATATCAATCTAACTCCACCATTTCATGTGTGCACTCCTCATCCGAATCCAATATTATGATCATCTCTTGGTATCTTCGTTTCCTCTTTTTGACAGATTGAGTAATTAAAGGTTTATTTTCAGTATCGTATTCAAAATTATTAAATTCATTTTTAATGTCTATATTAGTAACAGCAGAAGAAGAGGTAGACGCAGGAGCAGACGAAGTAGCAGTAGTAGATGTAGATGGGGTAGAAGTAGATGAAGTAGATGTAGAAGCAGAAGCACAGGAATTTTGTGTATTTGTTCGGTAAACAGCAGAGGCCGTATAACTCGTATTAGTAGCCATCGGAATAAGCCAATCAGCTAAACGATAATTAATGTGAAGTACAGCCAATGGTTCATCATCTCTTACTATTTTATATGATGAGTGACCAGCGTAACGTTCTATGCCTTCGGAAAATTTTGTGGTAAGAGCCACGTCAAAATATTTCTTAGTTTCTGGAATCTTTACTCCTTTGACATCTTTGTTTAGATCATAGCTCAAATACGAACTATAATTTCTTGATGATTCATACCTTCCTTTGACTTTATAGAAATAAACAGATATTACACCAAGTCCACCATATTTAGTTCTTTGTGGAATATCCGTTTCAATCCATTCTGTTTTATCGAAAATGAAATCATATCTTATAGTTCTATTTCTATTATGGAAACCTTTAACGATGCTAAATGATGAATCGCTACTTTTTACATAAGAATGGTCATTTCTACCATCTACATAAATTTTGGCTGCGATTTCACTTGTGCTAGGAGAAACCACTATACTATAATATGTTCCAGGTCCTGGAACTGCAATAAAAGTAGCCGAGTCGCTAAAATAAATAAATAAATAAATAAAAAGTTATGATTTATTTTAGTCAAGTATAATTTTTGAATTTTATACCAAAATTTCTTTCGATCTCCTTCGACCACATATGATTTCAATACGTTAGATGCACTGGCCTATTTAATATAAGGAAAAAAATCAATCGTTTGTTTGAATATGATAAAAAAAGGGAGAAATCTAATAATTAATTAATTATATTTACTCCAAGTACTGAATCAGAAATTACATATTCCTGAAGAGGTATTTCGTTAACTAGAACTTCTAAAGTCCACCTTTCTATTCTCATCTTTTTCAAACTTTTTTATGTATAAAAATCTAAAAAAAGTGAAAAATATACAGGACTTTATAACCGATTGTTAACATTTGTGATTTGTAATTTTTCGATATGCAATGATGTAATGTTATGATAATTGATGATTAGGTAATTCTTTTGTTCTATTTATATGGTTGAATTGTATTTTTGTTTAAAATGACATTATGTCTATAATTTCACATATTGGACGAATCGTTTTCATAATCCTAAATTCATTCAAAAAATAAATATTTTAGTCTTGTAGAACCAATTTAATTATTTGTTCTGCATTACATGTTTATAAAGTCATAAAAAAAAATTTTTTATAAATCCAAAACAAAAATTTGATTGAAAAAAAGCATTATGGATTAATTTTGTTTTTCTTTTATAAATTAGTTCCTCACAAATATTATATAATGAATATCTAAATTACTAAAAATTATTTTGAAGCATATCTAATGTTTTATTTCCTATTTTTAGAAACTGTATAATAGAATCAAAAGTAATACAAAATAAACTGTAAACCAAGTCGCCTAAAAGACAACTTCACTCTGATGGTAAAAAAAAAAAAAAAAGGAAAAAACGACAGGAAGGTACGCCAGTACCCAAATGTCTGCACCAAAAAAAACGAAAAAGAGAAATAAAAAAAAACTAATTACGTAACTAAATGATTATTATACAATTTAAAAAATAGAATCAAACTGAAATATATCAAATAAATCTATTGGTTCAAATAAAAGTTCATCTCTATGTAAAGACCATGGTCTTGAATGTAAAAAATTTGATGACGGACGGTTGTGTTTATGATAAGGCGGAACAAAAATGTTAATGTGATCTCTTCGTGAGATCTTGTGTAGGTAAATGCTCGAAATTTCTTCTATAATGTATTTTGGATCGTTTTGTAATTCCCCCGGATCGTTCCCAGGCTTTGAAATTATCGTTACAGCTGTTTCCAGATAAATCGTTAATTTGGTCTTTAATATACGAAATTAAAAGTTTGGAATCATATTATAAATAAGCAACAAGGGTGCGAAGTAGTGATTTGATAATGGATTGTGTCTCATGTTAGATTTAGAATGAAGCATATAATATTAAGTGACTAGAGTGGCTATCACGTGAGTTTTTTTTTTTTCCAGGAATTCGGGAAGAGAGAAATTTAAAAGATCTAATATTAAGTAAATATGTTATTAAATTGACACACTAAATAAATCATCTCACATATGTACAAAGTTATTTCCTAATAATATTATCTGCTAACAGTTTATTATTGGTGAGTGAATTTTTGATACTATAGAAAGCCCCTGTAGCAGAAATTCGGTATTTATGTAAATTGTAAAAGCAGAATGGAATTTATTTAAACTATTTGTATTTAATAAATTATGAATAGCATTAATAGCATATTAGTGAAACTCATATTATAACTTGAAATATTTGGCGCTTGTATTAAATAAGCATATATTTATTGCTAATTCTTTATTGTAAGATACTTTATTTGTTAATTTTGTAACTCAGTAACTTTCTTAACTACAAACTCAAGGTTTATAAGCAATTAGAATATGCATTCGCCGAGAGAATCCGTCCCGCCGTGATTATTATTAAAGCAGTAAAATTTTTTAAAAAAAAGCATCCAAAGTTAATTTTCACTGAACAACAACAAGTAATCTGATTGAATAATCCAAAAATCATGAAACGTTCAATTTTTTTGGTTTTATTGAATCCTTGATCTAAACGACTAAATCGTCATATATAAATTAGATACATCAATTGTATCGATCAAAAAATGTATAATCACTTATTTAATTTAAACATGACAGTTCTCAAAATGAAATGACGATATAAATTTGACGATTGTTATATTATTTATTCATTTAGTGTTTCGATCCGGATAAAACCTCAAATATTTTAACGTGGGATTATGATTAAAAAAGGTTTGCTTTGAGTGGACTATAATTTCGGCCAGAATTAAAATAATATTATCCCATAAATTTTTATTAATTTTGGTGGTCCCAGCCTAAATTAACCGAGCCGGTATCCGGATAAAAACCGGATAAAACCGCTACGGATCGAAACTCTATATTCATTGTTATCATATTTCACAAATTTTATAAATATCGCTCCCGGAGTGATAATCGTGCAGCAGCACAGTATATGGTTAATTTACCCCGTGTATAACTTTACACAATCGTATGACGTTGCGCGAAGTATTATAAATACTTCAAGAAAAAAAGAACTTTTTTATCGTAAATTTTGTTGAATAAAAATTTTATTACGTGACAATGGAAAGCACTGTAGTTGAAATGGAGGGAGTAAAAGGACTAATAACGGGAATAAATAACAATATGTTACCAACATTATCAACAACAACAGCAAATGCAAGAAAAATTAAATTTAAAATGATAATGTCGAGTCTTGTTTATGGTTTAAAGAATGTGGACGTACTCGGACTTGAAAAAAATACAAATTATGGGGAAAAAGCTGAGAAAGGAATTGAACAAATTATAATTTCTCAATATATTGATACTCATAGTAAAGAAAATAATTATGTTGTTACTTATAGTGAAGAATATAATGCAATTATTGGATGGCTAGCTAATATCGAAGAGAATGGACAACAACAACTTGACTTGTATTTCAACCTTAATCCACCCCACAAAATTTATAAATTTGCACTATATCAAAAATTTTTATTATTATGTTATGGAAATAGGTTTAAATTTCGTAAGTATCTTTTATTATTACAAAAATATGCTTTATAAACAAAACCAACTTTATAATAATTATTTAATTTTAGGTGTAGGTCTTATTGATTTTGACAAAGGTCAATTTCTTCAACTTATGCATGCGGATAAATTATTTGTTTCTTCGAATGATGAAATTTCGATTGGATTTCTTTCAAATGGAGATTTAATTATAGTAATATTAGATAAAATATCAATAAATTACAAAATTTATAAGTATCCTTTTGTTAATAATAGACCAACAACAAATACAATTCCTCAAATATATGATATAAAAATTCCTAAAAACATAAAAGAACATCATATTGGTTGTCTTTTGTATCAAACAAAGTTATTTCTTTTTAATGAATATGGATTTACTCAATGGAATTTACTGACTATGACTTTTGATATGGAATACCGATATTTACTTGGTGATTCACTTAATGTTAATATACATAATATAGTAATAAATAAAAATCAAACATTATTAGCATTAAATATTAGTACAGAAGTTGTAATATTTTCAATGGAAACTGGAATGTGGATTTCAAGATATGGTTAGTATTACTTTAGTAACTATTTTAATATCTGATAATAATCTTATTTACTTTTTTTTTTTTTATTCGTAGACGGCATTCCAATAGAATTTGTAAGTTTAGATGATGATTCTGAAGGATTAATCATTAGGACATACTGCAATAATGAAACTTTTTACAAATTTCTAGATCCTTTTCATACCTCTGATGCGATTGATATTAGTGATAGTTTTGGCAACTCTCAAAATATTATTATAACTAAATCAAACAAAAAATTTTCTGTTATTGAAAATAATATTTGGATCACAGATGGGTTGAATAAAAATATATTTCAACAAATGTTAAACATTACCTATCATAATAATATTTATACTTTGCCAATTTTCAAAACTATACAAGATATGCTTAAAGATATCAATAATAATAAGAATAATGATAAATTTCCAGAAAATCATATGATTCAATTAGGTGGGGAACTATTTCAATTTATTATTGAAAGAAAAACTTCTAATTTAGTTAAACTTATTGGAATTAAAAATTCTCAAAATAATGATAAATTGGAAAAAAATCAGAATAATTATTCTTTAATTTATTTTAAATATGATGACATATATTCATATAGATTATTGAATAATCAGGATTTGGCATTAATTACTAAACAAGGAATCTTTATTTATACAGTTGAAGATTCATTAAAACTTCGATATTTTTGGAATAATAAATATTGGAGTTCACGTGATTATCAAAAAATGTTAAATGATGAATTTAATGATTTACAAACTTCATTACCATCACCAAATTTTATTAATATATTTAGAATGATTGATAATAGAAAAGATAAAGATGAAGAATATAAGGCATTAATTTTAAATATTATAAATGATCCAATTGAATTTTCAAAATTTGGATCAGAAATATTAAAAGTAGTAATTAATGAAAAAAACGATTTTATTATTCATATTATTCAATTAATCTTTGATAAAATTATTGAATTAATTAAAAAGAATTCAGCAGATTACAGTTACATGGCACTTATTAGTTTATATTTACCTAAATTATGTGATCATTATTCTCATTTAGTAACAAAATATATTATATATACATCTATTCCTATTTGTTTATCTATCAAAAATTCAACAAATACTTCCCTTCATGCATATTCAAATAATATTTATATTGAAAAATCCATTCCATCAAATAATAGTTATATTAAAAGGTTAATATCATTTTATAAAAGTTTAACTCATCATTTAAAAATTAAGGAAGAAATTATTAGTTTTATTATTCCTTTTCCTCAAATTTGTAAATATCAAGATAATAATTATAATAATTGGAATGAAATTTTATATAAACCAAAACCTATTCTTTTTTATAATATAGATACCAATAATTTTTATAAATGGTGGAATTTTGCTGCTATTATAGATTTTAAATGGAAAATTTTTAAAAAAATTTATTATTTAATTTGGTTATTTTATACTATTTTTTTTCTTTGTTTTGCATTAGCTTCTACATTAGAACAAGATGATAATAATATACTTTTTATAATTTCAATTTTACTTGGTTTTATACATTTAACTTTTGAGATTAGACAATGTTTATGGAATCCAAAATTTTATTTTACTGATTTATGGAACTTATTTGGTAAGTTATTAATATACAAATATTTTGTGTATATATACAGTACATTATTATATTTAATCTTTTTATTATTAATAGATGTAGGGGCATATTTTTTATCTATTATAACATCAATATATTGGCTTATCCATGGAAAACCAGCACTTTGGATTATAGCATTTTCTAATTTATTATTAAATATTAAATTTTTATTATTTTTTCGAGTATTTGAATCATTTGGAATTTATTTTGTTTTAATGATTGGGGTTGCTAAAAAGGTTTTTCCATTTTTAATAGTCTTATTTTTTATTATATCTGGATTTGCTCACGCATTTTTCATTCTTTTAAAACCAAATAAAAATAATGAGGATAATTCTATTAATCCGGATGGAACTATTCCTACATTAATTCAATCTCCTAATTCAAATACAAATATGTTTAGTTTGTTTCCAACTTCACTTTTAGCTATGTATTTACTTATTATAGGTAATAATTTATTTAATTTATATAATTATATAATTACTTTTAATCAAATATTAACAATATATATATATATAGGTAACTCTGATTCTTTATTACCATGGACTTCTCATAAAACTTCTCCTTCGATGGCATTTTTTTTAGTCTTATTTACATTTTTTACGGTAATTTACCTTATGAATTTGTTTATTGGATTGCTTAATGTGGCGATCGTAAATTATGATAAGAATGAAGAATTTTTACTTCAAAAGGCAAAGGTAAATAAATATTAAATATTTTTATTTTTAAAATTTTAATATCATATATCTGACTTATTATAAATTTTTTAAAAAAGATTATTATGGAAATTGAATTATTTTACATGTTGCCTTATCAAAGATGTAATAAAAAATGGTTTCCAGATTGGATGTAAGTACAGTATATTTTAAACGTTTAATATCTCTAATTTTTTCTAATTATATCTTATTTAATTATTTTTAGTCATTATGATATACCTGTTAATAAGGTTTATAAATTAATTAATGCAATTGATAATAATCGAACTGAATTTAATTCACCTCCATTTATTAGTAATCGATTAAGAAATTTATTAAAAATTCCAGAACCAATTAATGAAAATAAATCATTTGAAGAACTTAAGCAACAAATGAGAGATGAATTTAAACAACAAATAAAAGATATGCAAGAATTATTAAATAGTTTTATTAAAAATTCGAATACTTTAAATTGATGATAAATCTATAAGATAGATATATTTAAATCATGTTAATACCAAATAAAGTAAATAAACTTCTAATTTTGGTAATTTACCAAATCATAACGAAGCCTTTTATAGAAAATTCAATGCCGTTATGTAACTTTAATGTACTGTACTAATATATAAATAAATTTAGTGTTTTAATAATAATATTTTTACGATATTTAATGTTAGATTTTTTATATACCAAGATACAGTACATAATTATTTTTCAGGGTATGTTCAAAGAATATGATGTTTTTATGATTTATGATTTGTAATTTTTGTCAAAATTAGAAATCACGTGTTGCTTGATTCACTATTGTGTTTTTCGTATTCTTTCTAGAAATTCAACAATTCATAAACAGATTAGTCATGTAATCAACATAATAATCGAATATCATTATACCAAATTTTAAATTAGCCAATTATGGAAGATAATTATAAAATTAATGTGACTGCAATTGTTGACTTTGATCAATAACGAACTCATCATCCTCATCATCACGTCGATAGTTGAAAAGTTTATTGTTATATCTTGATTCTATTATTTACTAAAAAAAAAAATAATACTGGTTCGCATGTTATTTTTTATATAGATTTATAATAATATATCTTGATACAATTTTGATGCTACAATACCCCTCTAACTATCATTTATTCTATAGATCGGATATAATTGTATAAAATTATCATACTATTCATGAATGAAAAAAAATACTTCGACGGCAGCAGGATTTGAACCTACGCTCCCAAAGGGAATTAGATTTCAAGTCTAACGCCTTAACCGCTCGGCCATGCCGTCTAAACACGTTAATTTCTCCCCAGCTGTTTATGAAAGATAATTATTAAATTATATATTATTTAATGAAAGAGTAATTGAAATAAATCACATTTGAATTTCCATTCTCAAATTATTAAAATATTAAAAATTTTCAATGTCATTTCTTTTTTAGATAACACATATTTTAGAATTTGAATTTAATAATTATCAATATTTTTTTTTTATTGTTTACTAATTTAGCATCTGGATCTTCAATTATCACCTGATACACCCAATGCTAATTGGGCCTGAATCACGTTTCATTAAATTCATAAAATAAAATTAAATTGCTAAAATGATTTATCTATTTATTTCATCAAGCAGCGGTGGTTAATAATTTCATCCTCATAAGATTATCGCTAAAATTTATCTTTTACCAATGTACAGTAGTTGTTGCAGCTTGTCAATAAATCAGTTTGATATATAAACAAACTGCGCTTTTAAGTACAGGATTTCGGAGGTTTCAGATTTCATAATTATAGTTTTGCTCAATTTTGAAAGTTTTATCTATGGAAACTTTTCATTGACTTCTTATTTGTGACTTTATTTAATAATGAATTCATATGTCATACAAATACCATCGAAAAATTGTATTCACCCACCCAACCAGCAGATGTGTACATTAAAATACTTTTCAATTATCTAATTGGAATTGGAAATAACATTTTGCTTCCAATCTTCCAGTGAACATTAAAGATTATTATATTACTTACATCGTTTGTGGACAATACTATATTGTATTAAAGTATCGGAAATAATTTAAAAATAATACTAACAATTCCAATCAAAATTTTAAAAGTATCTTTAGTTTATCAAAATTACTTATATTTATATATTCTCTTATATTCCGGACTTTATTTCTGGAATTCTACAGTATATTATATATTAAATTTCAAATAAAATTCTTACTGCATACTTAATTGAACTTGATCTTCAATACAAAATCGAAGCATTCTTGTCGTCCACTTCAACGTCTTATCATCCATGTACATTTATTTTTTATTATAAAATGGTTTACTAAATGAGGTGAATTGGAAGAGAAAAAGCAAAGCAAATATTATTTGCGCAAATTATTAGTATCCGGAACTATTTTGTTCATATTCGAGCATTTCACATTACCTATCACGTAACAATAACTATTATATATAGTAGTTATTTATTAATGATATTAATACATTTTTATAATTATTGAATAGGTAAAAAATATCAGCCAAAGACCGATATCCCTATCCAATAAAATGTAATATTATTTAAATTAACTAAATTTTTATTTAAAAAATTATTTGATAACTAGTATAAGTTATAAATTGTTGCGTATTTATATATTATATTATTCCAAAGTCAGGCGGTCGTTCTAAAAAATCAGAAATAAAAGGCAGTCAGTAAATATCAATTGAGAAGGTGGTGAGTAATGGCAAATGACCCCGAATGACCTTTGAATGACCTAGTCATTTGAGGTCATTTATTTTATGCGAAGTTGGCAAGAAGTCATTGGAGGTCATTTGTCATTTGAGTCATTTAAAATTTATAATGTCACGTGACATATTTCATCTAACGAAAATTGTGTAAATAATTTCGGCCAAAATTATTACTTAATTTTCAAATGACTAATCATTTTAACCTCGAAATGGCTAATGACCTAGACCATTTGATGTCATTTGCACTTGCCATCACTGAGCGCTGACTGCCGCTGAGGAACGATACCCAAACCACATAGAGGACGATACTCTTTGCAGTTTGCGCAGATATCACTCGGAAGTAAATAAGTCATATCTATTGAATCAAAGAACATTCTATTCTTCCTCGATAAGAACGTTACTTAAATATGTAAGATATCGTTTCCTTCATATAGATTTTTGGCCAGACAATGAACGAACTTCAGAGACGCAATTAGGTTTCATTCTAAGAATCCCTCTGAGACTGATGTATTCTCGAAATATAAATTTACCGGTAATTAAATAGAAAATCAAAAGTTGTGGCGTATTATCACAAAACAGATTGTATTTATCGCTAGGAATATAGAATTGTTTATTATTCTATTCTAGCGCCAAAGTTATCGTCACTATAGTTGAAAAATGAAAATAATAAAAATAGCAATTATTTAAACATTTTAGATTTACATATTGGATTTTTCTTTTATTAATCAATTAACAAATGATTGGATGAAATTTTTTATAATTTTGTATACAAAATATAACTACAAATTTATACGTAAAAAAAACCATTATTCATTCTTACAATGATATTATATGAACATATAGTTGTCATATAGTAATTTTCAATTATCAAAGCGGAAATTCAACATCATAAAACCTTGTTTACAAGGAATAATCTTTTATTATGAAATTAGGATAAATTTTACAAGCGTGATGACAATTTCTTTCTATGTATCGAAACATTTAATTATCTAATTTCGTTGGATGTAAATTGAATTTTCCGCGTAAACTTGAAAAAAAAAAATCAGTAAATTAAATAACTAAATTGTGAAAAAAAAACATTTCATAGATAATAAGAAATTACCTCTTTCTGTAATAAAACTGTTCAAATCCAACATATGAGAATACACTTTCTTCATTCAATTTCTTTAAAATAACATTTCCACTATCGGCGTATTCTTTAATTATTCTATTGTGATATTCTTGATTAAATGGATTCCATTCGATAGAAATAGCTTTACCAAGATTTTTTACTATATTACTGAAAAATTCACAAAGTACACTCTCTTCACAATATTTAGGAATTGTATCGTAATAAAGGAATTCTAATTTAGGTGGCAAATCAGAACCAAATTCGAGCAAGTAGTTTTGATATCTGAAAATTGAAGGTCCAATAATTCCCAAATAAATTAATTCTTGACATGCGTGTAAAACTTTTGTAAATAAATCAAAGGCTTCTTGGTTATAATATAACAAAATTGGAACCTTAAGTATAAGAAGATTTGGGCAACATAATGCTATATTACGCAGTATACGATTAGTACCGCTAATACATTCGTTGCTTTGAATGCGCCATTCAATATCAACCATTTGTAGACTCGTATTTGAATTTTTGATAATCTCTACTAATTTATTGACGAACTGATCTATATAGAAAATTCGCAAAGTTATTCGTTCGATCTTTACTGATGATGCATCAATAAAGTTAAGAACCCTGCAAGTATTTGAATCCATGTTTTCGTCATATAATTCCAAATATTTTATATTGTGACAATTAGTAAAGAGTCCCATCTCCAAGTGAACCGTTCCGACCAATGTTAAATGCTCAATATTTTTAATAGCCTCTGATACGATAGTTAACTCGGGAGTTTTGCAATAACCCATATTGCCTATGAGAGTTAAATGTCGCAATTTTTTTTGGGATAAAATTAAAGGGAAAATGCCAGAAAGTCCTCCCATATTAACACACCCATGAAAATTCAGATGTTCAATATTGTGGCATAGTTCGGACAAACATCTGACAAGTTCACGTGGCACGCATCCATCACAGCTAAAATATGTTAATTCTGGAAAGCAATTGGTAGCACCTGGAAGAGAGGTCAAATATTGTAATTCGGAATCCATAGAAAGAAGGTCAAAACATTGGAAACCAGAATATTCCAATTCATCCAAATAAAATTTTTTAATAGCTCGTGATGTTCTTACAAACATTTTGAATATTTCTCTGTATACCAAAAATTGTTGGTATTTTACAGTATCACTCATAATTTGAGTGAAACTTTGTCCTTCTTGTCGACAAAGCCATTGTCTCCATTCACGACAAGCAGAATATAAAAATCCAACATCCAGATTTTGTAAAAATGATGCATAATTGTAAGCCGGTCTTAAAAAATATTCATTTGGAAGTGAAATTCCAGATTCTAACAATTTATTCTTTACATCATCCTTAAAACAGCTAACATAGACCCGCATTAAAGAAAAGATCTTTTCCTGTTTTGTCTCTGATTTAAAATCTCCTTCAAATATGAATTCAAACGGTTCTGACCAAAGAACGTGAATAGCAGCATACCACCATGATTTATTTACGAGAATACAACTAGACAAATCTTCATAACAAAGAAACTTGAAAATCTTTATAAGAGTTTCGGTTGAAAGAAATCGAATTGGAGGAATCTTTTCATATTCAATTCCAGTTTCAAAATCTCTTGTATCATGTTGCATTGCTTGAATAGACGTATCTGTTAATGTTGACACATCCGTTTGCCCTACTAACATTTCGACCATCGGAGGTTGTCGTTCCAGATCTTGAATATCATTTTTAAGTTGTACATAATTAGCATTCTGAGGTTGAAATTTCTCTAGGCTTGTTTGTTCATGTATAACTGTGTCATTTGATACAGATTGGTTTAATAATCGTGTTTCGACGTTCTCCATTAAAGTATCGACCTGCTCAACCATTTTATTATTATTTATATCAGGTCCATCTAAAATGGACGATTCCGCCATCGACCTTTTAGATTCGGCTAAGGTTAAGGTGTATATTTTTGGCAATAATGATGAATTAAGCTTTTCAAAAGTTGTTGAATCTGTTGAGTTTTTTAAAGTTGATTTTAAACATTTTTTATCTTCACCAACCACCTTAATTTCTATTCCAAAAGAAATAAAATTTATTAACAATTTCAAATAAAAAAATATATAAAAAATAAAATAAAAAAATTAAGAAGATAAATACCGTATGGCAAAATATTTTCCGATTGTTCCATTTTTATATCTTACCGATATGCTAACGTCGATCAAAATATTTTGGTGTAATAATTAAAAAAAGTTTCGTGCTACAACAAAGTTAAATCTAAAATTAAAAAAATATATATTATTTAAAAAAAGATTTAACGATACGTTTCGGAGAAAAAAAAAGAGAAATGTTGTTCGAGATTTTCAGATAATCCTTTGATTAACTTAATAACAATTATATAAGCGTAACAACTATCGTTATATTTAGTTTAGATAATTTCTCAATTTTTTTGGCACTTTTCGATAACATTAAAGAAACGAGAAATATTTAATATAAGCTGATCAAAAAAAAAAAAAAAGGAGAGAGAAAGAGAAAAAATTATTTTTTTTTTTGGGTAAGTCTCCGCACTATTTATTTTTTTTTTTTATATAAAAGTGGAAATTTATTATAGATATCACGTGCTAATATGGTTACGCGAGCTATTTGTACTAATACTTAAATTGTATTACAATAATGTGTCAATTTTTAGCATTACTAATATTTGTGCTAATATCATGTGACATAATAACAAATAATAGAAATTGGGTTAAGGGGATCGCTCCTACTTGTTTCAAGCGATTAAATTTGTGAGAATTTAAATGAATTACATTTTATTAATTTATCTCACACCAAAATTCACCCAATTTTGTTAAAATTGGGCTCAAAGCGCTTGCATTGCATGTCGCTTCGATTCAAAGTGGATTATCATTTTGAATTGAAAGGAATAATTCAAAGTTCGTTATGATATATTCGATCGAAACTAAAGAGTTAACGTGCGAATAATCTAGATATATCTATATTTGAAAAATTAATTAGGAATAAAACAAATCTTTTAATCAATCATAAATAATAATATAAAATACCTTAAATTGCACCGGTAATAATCAAGTCTTTTATCATAATCAAATTTTGTAAAAGCAGGGTTGATTAAACCAGTAAAGAAATAATCTTGAGCAATCTTTGAATGTTCGTGACCTGGAAACAAATTTAAATCAATATTCAAAGGAGCGTTCAATCTATTTGATGCACTCCTAAAGAATAATTCCAAAGATTCAACAGAATAATAAATTGGAACATTCAAATGTTTTAATACTCTTAAATTTGGAGGTAAATTATTTCCTAATAATGGTAAATAATAATCTTCGTCGAATATTCCACTATTAAGAATTCCAAAATATTCCAATTTAACACAATGTTTAAAAATTTCCAATAAATAATTAATAGATTCACTATAATTATTAATCCAATTCATCTTCAAAATGATAAGATTTGGACAATGATTTATGATACTTGAAGTTAAATCAACAAAACCGACATAATCTTGAACCAAACGATGATTCCAATGTAAAACAATTTTTTTTAAATTTGTTGTTTTTGAAATTATTAATGACCATAATTTAAAATACGAAATTCCTATGTCAACAAGAAGATATTGTAATTTCGGAAATTCCACATTCGCTAAAAGTTTAAAAATATCATAACTTTGATTATAACATTGATATTTACTAACTACTTCCAAAGCGACAAGATTTTCAAAAGAATTCAACTTTTTAATTGGTAATATATATCTTCCGTCGATAGTTAACCATTCAAGATATTTGAAAATCTTTTCAAAAACTTGTCGTGTTTCAGGAGAATAATCATACAAATATCCTTGTAAGATTAAATATTTCAAATGATTTTGTGAGGAAAGGATTGATATTTTATCATCAATATTAACAAATCCAGGAGCAAAGATTAAGTTTTTTATTTCTTTACACGAATAAGAAATTTTTTGAAGAAATTCTATGGGAGTATTATCATCGGTTCCTAAACATTCCAATTTAGTTAAACATTTTGAAGCTCCAGGTAAATCAGGTATTTGATTGACGATTGGGTTGATAACACGATTAATAAGACAATTTTTTAAACAATGATCGTCACACTTTTCCCCACATTCCAATTCTTCTGAAAATTTCTTATTTATCAAATATAATCCCTTAATATCCATACTTTGACTCATAAAAAGTTTACATAATTCAAAAAATAGTATCCTAATTTGATGTAAAAGTAAACTAGTTTCTACTGAAGATGCAAGTTTATATTTAAATCTTATACCTAACCAAGCACGACAACCTAGGAATAAACTTATAATATCTAAACTTTGCAAAAAACTCGGATAATCGTAATTTGGATATTTTGTTTTATAAAAACCCACAATTCCAGCATTCGTTAATTTAAATTTTGATTCTTCAGGTAAACAATTAATATAAGTATCAACAAGGAGCGATAACTTTTTAATTGATTTTGTTAAATACATATTTTTTAAACTTCTTCCTCCCGTTAAAGTTATGGTCTCTTTATAAATGTTTTCGAATGGTTCCATCCATAACATTGGAATTGCAACTTGACATAGATATCGATTAACAAGCGCACAAGAATGTAAGCTATGAAAATCCAAATCCTTGAAAATTTGAACTATAGTTTCCGTTGCGAGATTAGGTAAAGTTTCATTTCGTTTTTTTCCCATAATTAAAATCTTTCTTTTTTTTTGATATCAGTTTTTACAGTTTTGAAAGAGAGAAAAAGTTTTATCAAAAACCTTATCAAATAAATATTATGTCAGGTCACACAAAGAAATCAAACAATCTGGATTGTAAAATGATTTCTCCTCTATATATATAACTATTAGAGCTGTTAAAAAAATCCGAAAAAGTGACTATATGGAAGAAATGAATGTGATAATATAAATAGAGTTCTATTTGTGATAATTACGTCATAATAATCACGTGTAAGAGGGTAATTTATATAACTGATATAACTGATAGAATGTCATGAATTTTTTAAAATCGATCCATACTAATTCAATCACAATAATATTGTAAAAATAACCTTTTGTTCTTTTAATTCCTTTCCAATATAGTTGAATAAGAAAAGCATAAAAATCAATTTCAACCGCTAACATCATCAATGAATCATCGTATTTAAATTTTTTTTTTTAACTCCGTGTTTATCTTTCATTTAAATGTACTACAATACTAAAAATCATTCTTTTACTTTCATCATTCTAAGAGTTGTGTCACCAAAAAAATGTTTTTGTTAAAAAAAGAAAATATTTATGGGTCCTCATTCAATGTTTTTTTGTGATATTTGAAGAATCAGGAATTTTATTGGTTTTGTTTTTATGTATACCTTCTTTTTCTGTCTTCCAAAAACGTCTTCTTATAATCCCTAATTAAGATAAATTAGATTTATCGTCATTCTACGTGTCCGATCATAATAAGTTGTGCAAATTCAGGGTTATTAGAAAGCGCGACAAACGGACAAAGCGGCTTAAATAAATTTCCGAGAGAAAATTACAAATTCTTGGAAGTAAATCAAAAACAAAAATAAACAAACAATGAGGTTTTTATGTTGAACAAAGAAAAACTTTGTATCTTGTACGTGTTATTCTTTCTGCGCTATGTTACATTTATAAGGTATTAATCCTTTAGTAGTAAACAAAATTAATATTAAAATGGGAAAGGCGTAAAATAGATGAGTTCAGCCTTAATATTATTAAAGATAATCTGTTTTTTAAATTATCAAAAAAAATTTTCATCTTTTAAACAAGTTTTGCATTTAATTCCTTATAATTAGATTAATTGCGCGTAAAAATATTATATATAGATACATAATATTTTTCCTTATTAAAAAGGGGGACCAAAAATATAATATTTTGAACATCAAGAATAAATAATGTTTGTTCATACAATTCACTTCAAATAATTCGCAAGATGAAACTCAATTAAAAATTCATTTGTTTTTGTTTATCAAGTTAATGTTATCCAAAATTTGTTAATAAGCCACTGATTTGCCGCTCAAATTAATCGTTCGGGAAAAATCGGGTAATACAGAAAACCTTTCGAAGAAATTTATATATTTCTAAAATATGTAGACAGAGCTAAACCTATAAATATAATTAACGTTCCCCTTTATTTCTTTGGCCATTGCGTATATAAAAATTCAGTACCATTTATATCTTGAATTAAATAACAGAGAAATATTTAATTTCCATTACCAATTAAGTAAGAATTCTCTTGAGATTTCTATCATTTGTATATTGCAATTTTTTGAATCTTTGTAACGTAGAATAAAACCATCCGTAATGTATGGAATTTTATATTTGAAATACTGGGACAGATGTGGTATTAATAATAAAATCGAAAAAAAGCATGTATTTTTTTTAGCTTGATAAATCTCCGATATACAATTCTTAAAAATACTTACCTGATTGCATTTAATTCTCTTCCATATTTTGTTTGTGAATTCTCAAGTTTCACTATTTGATATTCATTTATATATAAAACGTGACATAATTTATCATATTATAGTATGTCTTTTGGAACATTTAATGAATGATTGTAGAGATTATCACTTTTTGTTTAATTATAATAATAACAAGAAAGTAATTAATGGGTATTATTAATACCTGAATAGCAGGTAAAATTGTACAGCATAATGACAATCTTTGGTTGTGTATATCTTCAATACATTATTATAGATGGATCCGAGTTGTTGTGTTGATTCGCTTCAGGAGGGCGTTGGTTCGTTTCAAAGCGTTAACTTTGAGCAATAGAAATAAGACTACGATTGATATTGTTAAGAATATAGATACATTTGAAATTTTCTATCGTCTCTCTTTGTCGCTATGTTTAGAAAAGAAACAAATTCAGAAACTTAGAGCTGTATGCATCATTAAAAGCATTCCTATTGTATTATTTACCTTATTTAATTATTTAATAGGTGACTTGTTTAATTTTTCATTGTTATGATGTGATCAAGTTTATGATTGATCATCAATAAGGTGATACTTGCATAGACTTCTAGTTTTCTATTCACGTGTGATAAATTAAATATTTTGGCGTGATTCAAAGTCGGAGAATCTAATAATTTTTACTAACCCTTAACTACAATTTTCATGCGTAAAAATTTTAAAAGTAAAAATAGACTGAGTTAGCGAACATTTAAAGGGATGAAGCATCTCAGTCCTAACCTAAAATGGGAGCTCCTTCCTGTTATTCCGCTATTTAATGTTGTTTCCAAAGACTATCTAGCTGATCAGTATAAACCATTTGCATTTTCTTAAATATATCCAAATTCCTTAACCATTATGTTCTATTCTTATTCTATCATTATATCCAAAAAAGTTACTATGAATTGATCTCTTACTGCATTATGATAACAAGTATGTCGTACTTATGATATTGCACTGCGTAGAATGAAATTATGAAAATCAAATGTACAAAATGTCGCTGCAATGACTGTTCTACGGCGACCCGTATAACACTCGTATAATATGTCTCATCAGCCCTACTTTCTTTAATATCTAACACGCGATCTATGAATGGAAATGTCAATATTTTCAGCATATCTTATTCTTTGTAGAGATTTTTTTTCTTCGATTGATATTTTTTAACTTCATTTATTTTTACAAGACAGGTAAAAGAACCACTTACCTAACCCTAACCTCATAATTATATGATTTATATAATCCGAATAATTAATGAAAAAATTACATTAATATACTGTATATATCGATCTATTCCTTACGATATCCGTATATAAATACTGGCAAGAAGTTTTTTTTTTTATTAATGATACTGTACATTTAAAAATCATTGAGGACTCTCGATTATGACTTAAAATATCCTCTCAAAAAAAAAAAAAAAAAAAAAAAATTATGATTATTTATGTGTAAAATGTAAGCGTATTTTATTTTAATTTTTTATTCGCATATAATCAAGTTGACTATAGTGAGAAAGTATCTTACTACATGATTGACTAAGTGATAAAATTCGCGAGAATTTTTTCTTAATAATCGTTTATTTTAATCTTATTAGTTAACCTTCAAAGTTCAAATCTATAAAATAAGCAATATCAAGAAAAATTCGCATAACGACGGTAATCTCGTACAGAAATATTATTAATATGAGAATGTGACAAGACAAAAAAAAAATAATAATATTTGATATACTCTATTACTAATTATAATTTTTAAATATTTATGATAGTTAAAATACTTATGTTAATCCAACTCCATCACTTCACGTGCATTGTCATCATCGGAATCCAGTAGAATTTTATCACTTGTTTCCTTAGGAATGACTTCATTTTTAGTATCCACAGTAGTAGTGAGGTTTTTATTAGAAGTAGATGCAATAGTAACTTGCATCGAATTTTTCTGAATTGAATTCCTTTGATGTAAAACCAATCAACTGAGCGATAATTATATGAAGTACAGCTAATGGATCATTTTCTGTTATAATCACTTCCCATGTTCCTGAACAGTGAGATTCGATTCCATTAGAAAATTTCGTAGTTAAAGCTACGTCAAAGCTCTTTTTAGCTTCGGGAACTTTAACCTCTTCAAACGTCTTGTCGGAATTATATTCCAAAGAAGTTTCGTAATTATGTTTAATTTATAAAAATAGACTGATATTGCACCATAACCACCAAATTCAGCGTTTTGTACATTATCCGTTTCAATCCAATTAGTTTTTTCGAAAAAAAATAGTGGCATTTCTGTAATAAAATCCTTTCATTATGAATGATGAATTACATTTATTTATAAAAAACCGTCACTTGATCCGTCCACAAAGACTCTAGCAGCGATTTCATGTGTTGTACCTGGAGAAATTTTTATTGTAATATGTTCCAAGTGATGGAACTGCAACAAATGGTAAGAAAAATAATAAAAAAAAAGGGTTATAAATTAATTTTATTTACAAATACAACTAAAATTTTTTTAAATTTTATATGCCAAATTTTTTCCGTCTTCCTTCGACCACGTATGATTTCAAAGCGCTAGATGCGCTGATTTATTGTAAAATAATTGTTGACAAATACTAAAAAAAAAAGAAAGAAAAAGAAAAAAGTCAAAAAACTAATAATAATATCTTACTCCAAGAACTGAATCAGGAATTTCGTATTCCCTAAGCGGTCTTTTGTTCACTAGAATTTCTAAAGTCCATCTATTTGATATTCTCATATTTTTTTAAATAAACGTAAGAAAAAAACTTTTGTATGAAAATTTAACGTATTTTATAGTGTCAATTGTCAATAAACATTCATAAACATTAAATTTGATTGGATAGAACCCTTTTATAGCCGAATTTTTATATAACAGATAACGAATCTCACAATACAACGAATCTTCAAATAAACCGAACTTTTTTTTTTTTAGTTAACGAAGATTTTTTGCAAGATAAATTTTAACATAAAAGCAATGAATTTTTTTCAAATAAGCAAATTTTCTATTATAAGATATTTTATCAAAAGATTGCATGTTTTTTTACAAAGATGTTGATTTTCCTATATTTTACCGCATTATACCAAATTTCCCACAATACAAAAATAATTCAACTTCATTACGTTTACACAGGATCTTGTGACGCGATCTAATATTTTAAAAAATCTATTAGATGATAAAAAAGTTAAGAATTAAAGTGTGGCCGGAATATTGTTATTAAGCGTAAACTATTTGTTTTACATGTTTTTTATAGATCAATTTTAAACACTTCAGTTTAAACAAGACTTGGGTCATTGTTAATCGTGATCGGCAAAAGAGATGTATTTGTCAAGTGAAGTATGGTACGACGAAAAACCGGACAAAAAATTAAGGAGTTCGTTGATCAAGCTTCGATCTCCTATAATAAATAACTTACGGTACATGTAATTTTATGTTTAAATTGAACTTTTCTTCGATGATATGTTTGTAAGAGACTCTATCAAGACTTTTTCAGCATGCCTTGGCAACCATGATATAATTATAATTCTTGATGACACGTGATCATGATTAGATCATTAGTCACGCTATTTACAGGTTTAAAAAAACGTGTTAAAAATTTTTTCTTCTCTAATACTGTATATTCATCGGAAATTCTTAAAGAGCTTCACGCAGGTAAACTTCTAAACCTCAGCTTACATAGATTACTGGGAACGCGAACCATGCGCCTGGGGAAGCGTGAGTAACTGGATATCTACTATATTAATAGTATACCTGGAGTTTCCAGAGCGCAAACGCAAAATTCTCTTTGACTTGAATTGGACATTATTATTAAACCACTTCCACCAAAAAACCGAACTTATTACAAGGCAGAGGATTTGAAGAATTCTTTAAAGGTAGTATTTTTTTCTAGCAAGAAAGATTTTCAGCCGTCACAATGTTAAGAACAATGATACCTGTCCCCCTGCAAGCAATTACGTTGAGCGATCTTGTCGCGCAAGGCAAATTTTCTTTGTCCGAAGTGGGAAGTATGTTGTTGCATCTGGGACCTTCAGTCCAGTTGTAACATAATATTATACTTAATAGTTAGTTCCGTTAGCATGTTTATAACCGAGTCCTGCAATTAGGTTGAGCGAACTCATCGCACAAGGCAATAATGTTTTCTTGCTTGGAGTGGGCTGATAGCAAAAATTCATCGCCTATGATAAGATTATTCGTAATATAAAGAACTGCAAAAAAGACAAATACTCCACAAGACTAGGAAAGCTGGCCGTTGAGAATAAATTTCATAATGTATATTTGATTTTATCTATATACTAAAACCCGGATGTAATATTTCTCCAATTGGATGCAATTAGTGTGAGATTTTAACTACCGGAATACGTGCAGCGACCGGAGCAGTAAGACCGAATTTTCATGTTTGTTAAATTCCAAATTACTTTAAATATCTTTATTAATTTACGCTTTTATAAAAATACTAAATAATAGCTTTGAAGCGGAAGTCTGATACATTCTCCAGATATTGATAATGATGAAACATTGACAAAAAAGGCGAGAGTGGAAACAAAAATCAGGAAACGATCGATTATGGTAAGAATTTATTGGATAGTATATAAATGTCCAATATACACGTAATTTCCTCTGGGGCCTATTTCAAAAAATATTCTTTTCATCAGGCAATAACGTACAACACGCATCACAGTCTTCTGCCGAAGATAATTTAGCCAAGGAAGTTAACCGCGAAATTAATCGACTTTTTACGAAAACAAGACGGCTTATTCTTAAACGAAAAAATTTCGAAATTTTACGTAAACAAGAAATTGTCGGTTGTGACTTCATCAAGATGGATAAACAAGACTTCAAGGATTGTGGGTTATAGATAGGAGATTGCGGACCTTGCTATGATGCTTTTTTTTTACCTTGAACAAGGTTAAAAATAAGCCACCAAAAAGAGAACACCAACAAAAGCTGAACCAAGATGGCGATCTCAGGGACTCAAAGAAGACAAATTCTAAATCGAACAAGAAGCAAAAGGAGGCCAAATCGTCTGCGAAGAAAGACAGGGATTTGATTGATACTGATAAGCTACCCATTTTGGCAAAAATATGATCGATAGTGAGAAGACTGTGTTAAGCCCAGTACTCAGGAGCACAGACCAATGGGTCTTTTTTGGAATGTGTAGAGAGGTTTCATTGATTTTCTAACCCTTTTATTTGCACTATATTTTTTTGTTTTCATTTTATTTCTTTTCTTTTTTGGTGTTTGTAACGTAGTGAGTTTCTGTAGAATGCTCACAAAGGTGTAGACAGAGAGGAGCGATATTCTCTAAAACTGGGGGTGCTTCACGCAATAACCCTACTCTCCGAGCCTGAGTTTCCACCTGACAGTGCATACGTGAGGTCTCTATAAGGAGATGATAGGTAGTTTAGTGATTTCTAAATTAGATAGTTTAGATTTTAGTGCAATAAATACATGTATCTTTTATCTGTTTTTATCTTAAATATGTTGCAGGCATAAAAAAAAAAATAAAATTATAAATAAAAACTAAGTACTAGAATATATATTAAAAATCTATTGAGTAACTATATAGAGAATAACTTTATCTTTATAAAAAATTTTATCTATTATTTCTGTAAAAACTTCATAAAAATGAATCTTTCACAGATCTATTTACAGAATTGATACCATAAATTCTGTAATATAAAGTTATTAGTTCTGAAAATATAGGCTTTTTACAGAATAAAAATGGAATATAGATCAACTTTCTTTGTAGGGTATAGAGTATTACTGTATAGAGATCTAACTATATTTTCATTTTTCTTTTTATATTATATATATAGTTTAAATGATTATAAATAATTTGATTTGTTCTTTTTGGTATAGCTTTTTTTAAAAACATCTGTAATTTATTTTCATACTGCTGCTATTAAATGTAATATATATAATATAAATAATTTTGAAATTGATTTTTATAGTAAAGCTATATCTTGCTAAAATCCAAAATCTGAAATTATTTTTTATAGTAAACAACTAATAGTTGCAATAGGAGAACCCTGGACATCTCTAAAATAGGTCATAATTCACACTTTTAGCAAATTGGCCCATTTTTTAAGGGCTCAAAAATAATTTTTTGTAAATATATCAGCATTTAGTAGTCCAATTTCAATGAACTTTTTTTTAAAATTGTAAAGCTAAATGAAGACTACAAAATAAAAAAGTTCATCAAAATTGAATCACTGGATGCTGAGCTATTTACAAAAAATGTTTAGTAAACAGTAGTATTTTTGGCCAAAAGTCAATTATAACCTTTATATTAGATATCCAGAGTTCTGTTGAAATTATTTTTTTATATAAAAAATCTCAAATCTAAGATCATTTATATAAAGTATTAATATATATATAATATTTTACTTGTAATTTATTAAATATATATAATGGATTTTTGATTAATAAAACAATTTTTTTCTATATTAATAAATGCTTTAAAGAATTATATAAATGATTAAAATCACATTTTCTTTCTAAAAACTTTATATTTATTTAGTAAATCAACCTTATATAATATAGTCTTTTTAAATAAATAATTATTAAATTATAATAATATTTATTTGCATATTTTTTTTTTACTTTTTTTACTAATACTTTTTAATTAATAAATATTGATTAAAATTACATGTTTGTCCTTTAAATTGTTGAACTAAAATCTGCTTTAGAATTCTTTTTTAAAATAGTTTTAGAACTAACTTTAAGGTTATTTTTTTTTTAATATTATCTTAGAATTATAATCTATTATTATCATTATTAAAACCTTAACCTTTAATTTCCAATACTATTAATGATTTTACTATTTTTCTATTATATTAAATAAATTGTAATAAGTTTGTGATATCAAATTTTATATTGTTTTAAAGTTTCTGAAATTCTAAATTTTTAATATCTTTAAATTCAATTTTAAAAATTTTTTACATAATTTTATATTTTATGATCTAAAATATTTTTTAGTTTTTATAAATTAGAATTTACCTATCTTTATTAGTAATGAATATTTTCTTATATTACTTTATTTGTAATTTCTTAAATCTTTTTAAATTAGTAGCTTTTAGAATAATTACAGATATAACTTTAGATATTATCTCAAATATATAAATTATTTGTGTTTTAGATTGCATTTTTAGTTTATATATAAACTTTTTATTTAAATTATACATGTTGTCCAAATTATTTTGGATTGCCGTAATTATAAATAAAATTCTAAATTCAATTACGGCATCCCAAATTATTTTGGCACTTTACATAGTAAATTACATATAAACTAAATAAATTACAGCATTCCCAATTATAATTATGCCATCCCAAAATAATTTGGGCAGCATGTATAATTTAAATATTTTAATATTTAACTACTGAAATCACTATTAAAATTATAACAAGAGTAGTCTGACTATTAAAATTACTATTAAAATTATACTAAATAAATGTTCAAAATATAATCTTTTTAATAATTACAAAAGATAATTATTTTAATTTTCAAATTATATATATTATTTATATTATTTATTATATATAAAGGATATCTGCTATTTATTTTAAATATATATAGTATTAATAGTTAAAATTTTATATTTAAATTTAATTTTATTAATAAATATAATTAGTAATATAAAATACATAATAAAATTTGAAATAAATTTTACATTATATAATAAATGATATTAATCTATTATATGGGCTCTTTATAATAGAAATTTTTTTTAATATTAATTTTAGACAAATTACAATATTTGAAGTATTATTTTTAGTATATAAATATAAATTTAATTTTTTTGGTAGTTTTTACCTTTAAGAGGTTTATATATTTAATTTATTTTTAATTCAAAAATTTTTATTTTTAATTTAAATTTTTCAAATTATTTTTAATTTGAATTTTTTATTCTTATTTTAAAAATAATTTCTAAAATTTTTCAATATAACTTGCATTACAATTATATCAAATTTAAATTCTTTTAAATTTTATATATAATATAAATTATGTAACATTCAGTTTAGATTTTTGTAATAAAAGTAACTAATTAATTATTAATAAAATTTGTTATATTTTAATATATACATTTAAAATTTAAAAAACCTAAATACAAATAAATTATTTTTAAAGTGGCCATCAAAAATAACACACCATCCTAATTGCCAATCAAAAATCACGTGCATTATTTTTTAATAAAATAAATATAAATTTAACTAAATTAAGAAATATACTTAATAATCTTTTACATTATACCAAATTTAGCTTAATTTATTGGTAAATTGTCATGAAACTACATATTTTATCACTTTTTAGTGATGCGTTACTTATGACGATTTATGTCAAAATAAAATAATTATGTTTTTTCGAAGATTTATATATACACTCAAAGAAAGTTTTCATAATGTAAAGTATTTATTAGTTATTTTAATACTTCTTTTTAATTTTTTTTTACTTCAAATATGTTAAACTGACTAACAATTAAACAAAGAGCTTGAGCATTTCAATTATTAAACTTGGGGCTTAATTCAAGAGAAGTAGTCACAAAAATTAGTGAAAATATTCATCATACAAGTATTTTACGACTAAAAAAGAAGTATGAAGAGACTAATAATATTGAAAATAAACCAAAATCTGGATGTCCACGCAAGTTAACTGTCACAGGTTGAAATGCTAAAAATTGGCAAAAAAAATAGCGCGAAAAGCAGTAGCTATTCTTGGCTATTTTTGACTGTTTTTGGCTATTTGCGAATTAATCTATACTATTTGTAAATAGTTTATACAAATTTGCGAATAGTTTATGCAATTTGCACCATTTTTTTTACCTATTTTTGCTCATTTGACATGTGTGTGATGAAAGCATTATAGTTTAACGTATAATGATGGATGAGTGTTCTACAGCAGTAAACGTTCAAAAATTCTTAAAAGTTGTTGATAATATTGAAGTAAGTAAAAGTATAATGCGCAGAGCATTAAATAGAAATGGATTATTTACTCAGATAAAATGTAAGAAGCCTCTATTATCAAAAACTCACTGTGAAAAATGATTGAAATTTGCACGAAAGTATAAGTCATGAACGGTAAGTGACTGGAATAAAGTTGTGTAGTCTGATAAGTCCAAATTTCAGATTTTTAGATTAGATGACCATGCTTATTGCTGGAAAAAACCTGAAGAAGTTCTTACAACTCAGCATGTGAAGCCTACAGTTAAGTTTAATGGAAAAAGTGTCTTCATATGGGGATGCTTTACTTTTCTTGAAGTGGAGTACTTATGTAAGATTGATAGTGGCCTTGATGTTGAATTATATCAAAGAATTCTTGATGAAGACTTCTTAGAAATATTAAAATATTATGATTTAGACCACTCAAATATAATTTTTTAACAGGATAACGACCTGAAGCACATAGCAAAACGTACTTTAGACTGGTTTAAGGTAAATAATATTCAGTTACTCAGTTGGCCACCTCAATCTCCAGATCTTAATCCTATTGAACACCTTTGGAATAATGTAGACCATCGTCTCAGACAGTTAAATGTGGAAATTAGGGGTAAGGATGTGCTGTGGGAACATGTTTTAAAAATATGGAATGAAATATCATTAGAGGATATACAAAGTTAATAAATACAATGCTGAAAAGAATTAATGATGTTTTAAAAGCTGAAGGAGATATACAAGGTGGTAGTTTTATTTTTAAAAAGGAGTTTTATAATTTATTTTAACATATTTTTTTATTAAATATAAAAAAATAAATAAATTCAATTACCGTCAATAGTAACGTACCAGTATTTTTTTTACAAATTGTTGTGTAATTTAAAACTTGTCCAATTAAAACACTCTTTTATATTTAACCTTTAATTAAATATAAATTATATCAAGTTTTTTTTTGATTATTATTTGTAATATAGCATTTAAAATTTTTATTACATTTTAATATAATTTAATATGATTATTATAATTTTTAGTTAATAATGCTTTTTTACCACTTGAAAATTTAGTAATAATTATAACCTAATTCTTTAATTTTATTCTTATTACTTTAAATAATTTGTCAAATTTATTTTTTTTATATAAAAAATAGTTAATTTAATTCTAAATAAAAAAAAAATAATCTCTATAAAAAAAAATTTTACTTAAAATATATTTAAAATATATTTAATTTTCTTATTTAGGGTAAACTATATTACCTTTTATTAATATAATACTTTATTAATTATTAAATTGAGTTAATCTTAATTATAAAATCTATGTCAGATTTCATCTCCTTTTATAACTTTTAAATTGATTTACAAACTACCCTAAAATTAAGAAGTACTTTAAATTATTCAATAAATCTAATATTTTTAATTTCATTTTTTTTAATTTATTATTTAATTTATTTCTTATTTTCTAATCTATTTACTTTAATTCATTTCTTTCTTTGTTAAATCTATAAATAATTATTACATTATAAATATTATATCATATCATATAATCTATCATTATATCATATCATGTGACTTATCACATGATCTATATTAATATTTTATATCATGTGACTACCCTAATATCTATAGTTATAACATGATTTTTTAGTTAATTACTATTTATCCATGTTATGTGATTTTTTGTCATATGATTCTTCAGTTAATTATTTATCCTCATCTAACTGACATCTTATTCATTCATATCATTTATCCATATTAAATGTAATACCTAAAGTTACAACATAAAATGCAAAAATTTATATAAAATGTTTACTTTATCTGAAAATTTATATCAAATATTAGTTATCTTATTTAATTTTAAATGATAACCAAGAAAAAGAACTTCAATTATTAACAGTAAATACATTTGTACATGTAGAATGGAAAAATAAATTTTAAGAAAATGTATATTAATTTTTAAATTCATAATTTGTTACTGAAAGATTTAAAGCAGAATATTAGATAGAAAACATAATATAGTAATAAAAAAAAGGACTTTATGTATTTTAATATTCTTGTAAAAGTGATATAAAATTAAAACCTTCTTTAATAAGAAAAAATTATCAGATGTATGCTTTTGTTAGCTGTTTAGCATTTGCTAAAATCAAAAAAGATAAAGATAATAATTATGTGGTATTAGATAGTTATTAAAATATTTAGATGTATGTATTAATTAAAATCACTGCAATCATCACGGCACTATTTCATATTAATAAAACAGTTAAAATTATAGCAATTAATATGCCAAAAGTTTAAGTTCATCTAGCAGTTATTTTAGAAGATAATTGTAATTTATAAAATTAAATTTAGAAGGAAATATTTTAATAGATAATAAAAGATTTTTATTAGCTAGTCAAAATATTATCAACTTTAGAAACTCAATAATAAAAGATGCTTTAAATATAGATATTAGAAATAGTATTGAGAAAAATATTTATTAAAATTTTAAAGTTAATGATGATGAAGTAATTAAAGTTTTTACTATTATTATAAACCTAAACAATCTAATAATGACAGATTAATGTTAGTTTTGGCAACTCCAGAACAAAGAAAATTAGCTTGAAAATATGATTATTATGGCATCTTATACTTTAATGAAACTTGGATTTTCTAATAAAAAAGTTTTATTATTTATGCTTTTAGTAGTAAATAAAGATAATAAAGGAATTTCAATAAAATATTTGCTATTTTCTGCAGCTAGTAGAGCACAAAGAGTCAGTAGTTTTTATAATCATGCAATTTTAAAAGAATTATTAAAGCAATATAAAGACAAAATATTTATTGAAAATAATCATAAATTTCTTTTAAAAGTAAGTATTATTTGCTGTATTTTTTTGTTGTTTATTTGTAATATTAATTAAATTTATATTAATTAGATAACTATAACTGATATTAACCATAAAGAAAGATTAGCACTACTGGAAGTTTGGCTACATATTCACTTTTTATTATGTGAATTTTATATTATTCAATGCTAGGAAAATAAAATGAAAAAAGTTTTAGGTAGTTATGATGGTTATGACTTATGATGTTATTTTTTATCAAAAAGATATAAAAAAATATTTAAATTTTTTTTTTCATATATACAATAATAATTTATCTATTTATTTAATAGAATACTTTACAACAATACCATAATAATGCAAATTCTAAAATTATATCTATTATTAATGGTGCTTTAGAATTTATTAAGTATTTATAAAAACATTAGATTGGTAATATAGTACTTGGCTAGACATATTATAGTAGATTAATTGCTGCAAATATTTTAAATATAAGTGTTAATTTTATTCCAAATAATTATCTTGAAGCTTTAATAATTAGTTAAAAACTCATCAGTTAGATAGATTTAAAAATAGAGGGAACTTACTGAGACTGGATATTTTGAGTGTATTACTTATCAAATGTATTATACCAAATCTTTTATATGTATAGATTTTAAAAAAAATTAGATATAGTTCTGGATACAAGATTTACCCATTACTGTACACTTTCAAATCAAGAAAATCTGATCAAAATTTATATGTATTTAAACAAGTAGCTTATTTTATACCAGACAAATTACATGATTAAAAAGCTCAAGTTATTATAAAATAAAAAAAAATAATTAATATTGAGTGTTCAAAAGATTCATTATCATTATTATCATTATGGATTAAATCAAGTAGATCAAATCAGATTGAACAGCAAATTTACATAGTATTCTTATTATCTAGTATTTATTGTCAATGTCTTGATTTTTTATCTAGGGGTGATGCTTGCATACATATTCGTGCTGCTACAATATGGATTAATTGGCTTAAATCACAGCCTTCTCAAAATACATATTATCCTAATTTACAGCACAACCAACTACCATTAATTACACTTCCATCACAAGAAGAAACCCTTAGACTTTTAAATAAAGATAAAGATCAAACAAAAGAATTACTATTATTTGAACAAGAACAACAAGGTGTATATAAAGATGATAATAATACATTAGAAGGTGAATTAGTTTTAATTATTATTCATTATAAATTTATCAATCATTTATTTCATTAATTAAAAATATCAATTTACAGATAATATAACTTCTAATAACAAAGACAAAACAGCTACTTCTATTCAAACTACTCCTTTATCAACTGAAACTACTCCTCTTACTCCTCTTGATTTAAATACAAAACATTCAATATCTAATGACTTAGCTACAGTTGAAAAAAGCATGAATAGACTTACTCATAATAGACCAACTGAGGTTGATTCTGATACAGAGAATATAGCTGAAAAAGAAACAACTAAACAATTGCGAAGAGTTAGTTAAATTAAAGAATATTGCCTTTAATGTTTGGAAAGAAAAAAATGGAACTAGAAATAAAAGAAAAATAGAAAATACCGGTGGTTTATGTCCAATTTCACCTTCTAAAAGACAGCAGCGTAAAGATTCTAACAAACATTTTAATAATAGTTGTATATACTAAGTCTTCGTATTGTCGTACTCAGTATAAATAAAAATAGTGTTCGGAAAGTATAACATAAAAGGAAATTCGGACTGCCGATCATAATGATCTGCATCCGAGATCATCCCACTTGTACGACCTAAAAATTACGTAACATTATTCATCTTTCGCATCTAATGAGACAGTCAGTATTCGTGTTACATGCAAGAGTTTATTCAGAAAGGTATATAAAGTATTTAATTTTTGACGCGTACTTATTTATTCCATACTTCATAGAAATAATAATCTCCTTAAACTTTTCAAATAATTAAACTTCAAACTTCCTAATTCTTTGATTTTTTTTTCTCTTTGACGCGTACTATACTTCGTAGAACTTAAATAGATTGATTCAACAAGACTCTAGCTTCGCCAAACCCTTTGAAGATAAACGTGTTGAGAACAAAAGACTTATTAAAACCCTCGAGCAAAACATTTATGACGAAACTTTAATGAATGTACGAAATCCTTAAAGATCTAAAAGACAATCAATATAATGGAACAACAAAGAATTGTTAGTAATGATTTCATTGTCTTCTCAAAAAGTTTACTAAACAAACTAGAAACAAAAAATGCTTTGAGTGAGTACAGATATTGGATATCCTTTTTTAATAAACGTTTGAGAGGTCAGGTGGATTCTAATGTGTGGAATAAAGCACAGTCAGCTATCTATAACAAAGTAGAAACCGAAATGGCCAATTATTCTATCTCTGAGAGAAATTATGTTTCACAATTAGAAATTGCACTAACTAAAGTTCATATGACACTTGAGGAATATGAACTATTGATACTAATGAAACACAAGAATAATTGCGAATTTCACGGGAAGAGACCTCGAACAGAGGCACAAGAAAAATTAAGTTCATTTCCTAAAAACATGGAAGTCTTTAAAAATGCTCTAGACAATCTTTTCGTGGCTCTTGATCTCTTTTAATCTTGAGATGGGAATAATTAGGGTGTATGTGTAAAAAAAAATGATGGAGTTATCTTAGCTAGTTCATTCCTAACATGATTTATTTTATGTTTAATTTGTTTAATTTAAAAATCAAAGCTTTATTGTAAATCAATTTGTACGACTCATAAATATGCTTATTCAATTGAAAACATGAAAACATTATTCTTTATTATTTTTTCGTAAGTCCGGCTAATAAAATGAACATGTGATTTTGACGCGGCAAAAATTTCCAAGAAATTTACCAAGAAAATTTTTATTAATACATGCAAAAAATAAATACAAAGTTCGGGACGTAGCCCGTGATACATGACAAATTTTCTATGCTATAGTGTCCTATACATTTATTTTTTCAAACGATACTCCTCTATCCTAGCTCTCTTCCTGTCAGGTTCTTCCTCCGCACATGCCCTATCCTTTAACAAACCCACAATTATTCCTAAAACCTCTTTCACGCTATTACATAGTGATTTGTATGAGTTGGAGTTCGGGTCCAAGGCCTTCTTAGTAAATTCGAGCAGTGTCACTTGCCTTGGATATTTTTCCAGGGCTATATAGGAGAAAATGCCTGTTGTGACGATACCATAGAGAATAGTCGAAATCATCATCGCCTCGCTTTCTCTTCCTCTTATTCGTCTCGCATGCGCTCTTAAGTTGTTTGATGTTCTGAGCGAAGCCTACGGGAACTTTATGTTGCTTGTCTTCCGTGATGCAAATAAGACCCTCGGCTTCCTAGAGTGAAAGATGATGAATTAGTATATTGACTAAAGTCGGATTTCTCAAACATCCAAAATAAAATTATTCACCTACCTTGATTACATAATCGACCTGACCTTTACTTTCTATTTCATATTGAGGACGCATGCTAAGCTCCTTATTTGTCTCGTCCATGACGATATGGATGGAAGCGTGAAGAAGTGCTACTAGCCTACTACATATTCATTACGCATAGCCTCCAAGCTATCCGATTGTAAAGTTCCGTAGGAGCGCAACCTATCTAAAATCTCTTCCATGCAATGCTTGAAAACCTTATTACTATCTTGAATTTCATATGTTGGGGGAGAGAAGAGCGGGATAGAATCTATACCATCGGAGTCAAGACCATATTCCGCTAAAACTTCACTCAAACTGAGGTACGAGGAGAACGCTTTTAATTTTTTATCCTTACACTCCTTAGCGAAGTCTGCAAGATTTGTTGCAGTTCCTATTTCAAATCTACAGCGCTCAAACTTATCATCGGTCATCTTAAGGAAGGCATGACCATTAATTTTCTTATCGCGAAAGATTTTCTCGTCATCCTCGTCAAGTCCCAAGTCCTTCTCCCCACGCAAAATTCGATAAGTTTTTCTGTATCATATCTTCTGCCAGCGAGACCGTCTCATTTCCAGCAACAGTAGTGGAGGTGGAAGCTGAAGTATAAGGTGTACTAGTTTCAGACATAGTGCTTTTATAGGGAGGGATATTTGGTTCGGAGAAAAAATAGTGTTACTAATTATTTCTGGGATGGGAAAAAAACAAGCGCTAGAAGTAGGACTTGAAGCCTCGGATTGATTAGCCATGCTTAGCTGATCAAATTCGATCTGATGTTTTTGAGCAATTGCATAACGTTGGATCATTTCATTTCAGAAAGCTTCGATAAAGTTCTTGATCGAAGTGAATTCAGGTGAAATGTTTCCAAAATCATTACAGCAAGCTTCTTTAATATTATCAAGTCTTGTGGTCACATTATTGATCATCGAAAAGATTCAGAGCATCACGTATATTAATTTTGGTAATTTTGCCAAGCTCCGCGTTGACTTCAGAAAGACGTGTGGAAGGCTCGTTAACGATAACTTCTGTGGTAAGTTTCTATAGACATTAGTAAGGATCCTTTCGATTTCCGCAGTGATAGTTGTAGTTTTTTGT
This sequence comes from Oehlia diaphana, assembly GCA_003833135.1. Lineage (NCBI taxonomy): Eukaryota > Fungi > Glomeromycota > Glomeromycetes > Glomerales > Glomeraceae > Oehlia > Oehlia diaphana. Next base: position 131,835 of record QZLH01000003.1, read on the forward strand.
GTTAAGTTCATTAGCGATCTCGGTGTCACGTGTGAAGAGATTATCTGCGATTTCATTCGCAACAATAAACGTTTTAATTTCAGCAGAAAGGGCACCGGAGATTTTTTGTTTGAGAGACCTCATGGCACTGAACATTGACTATCACAAAGAAAAAAAACAGCGGGTATGGCCAAAAAAGGCATGCTTTCAAACTGGACATGTTTAGATCAAGTGATGCGCAGAATATTTTATTGAGAAGTGATCTTATCTGTTATTGGTGGATTAAAATTTGAAGTTAATTTGTTTATTGATAACTGTACATGAAATGCATGCAATAAAAATGTAAAAAAACAAATTTTTATACAAAAAAAAAAAAAAATCAGGATCCAATAACAGCGTCAAATCTGTATACGTAAATTGTTAACTTGTTATGAGATTAAAATTTGAAGTTAATTTGTTTCTTGATAATCATACATACGTAATGCATGCAATAAAACATCGAAAATATACAGCGGTACATATAACGTAGTTTAAATTACGTATTCAGTGCTGAACTTAGAAGGAACATATTAACCAATTAGATTAAATAATAGTTGAATGATATAAATGTGAAACACAAAAGAGGAAAAAAATAAAAAGGAAAAAAAGAACAATTATAGAAAACCTTTTTTTCTTTACTTTGATAAAGAATCAAACAATAGTTTCGTTTTTATAAGCATTGTATAACCTAGAGATTCAGTTCAACAAATCTATTCCCGGAATAACAAATCTTAAAATGTCATGTGAGTTTAATTTATTAATGCATATTTATTTTTATTTGTGACACTTTAGAAAAAGAAAAAATATTATTTTTATGATATTCATATGTTTTATTTTATTCTAAAAAAAAAAAAAATTTAAATTTAATATATTATAATTATAATAAAATTATAATGAGCAAGTTGCATCGGAGAAAGAATTTTATAATTACTTGTCAAAAATATGACAATTCATTACCAGATAATGATAGTAAATTATTGTTTCAAATAAATTCTAATCCGTTATAGTTAGTACTAATTTAAAATACTCCTTTTATAGCGAATTTATAATTAAAAAATTCGGTATAGCCTTTTAATTTTAAAAAATTTCGACGGTAAAATTCAGAAGAGCATCATCATAATCTCTTTCAGTATCGGAACAATATATTAGGAATGCTTGTTATAATCAAAAATAAACTTGTTTTGACAAATAATATCTGGATTTTTAAATAGTAATCGAATGATATAAATGAAGTAAAGTATACTATTAGCTATACAGGGAAATTCTCCTGATCTACACGATTATTTATCCTGTGTAACACAATGAAAAAAAGGAAAAAATAAAATAAAAATGAAAAACAAAACGAAAAAAGAAATATTATAGAAATTATTATTTTTTTTTTTATTTTCGGTAAGAGTCAAATAGTAGTTCCATATTTATGAATAATTCAACTTTTAAAATTGTATATACGTCCATTAGATAAAATTGTATTTTTTTTCATTTTTCCCAAAAAATTATTAGAAAGAATTTATCGTATATGAAAAAACTTTTCACGATATAGGTTAATTTATTAGTGCATATTTGTTTTTTATTTATAATAAATAATGATTAGACATTTCATTTCATCATTGGAATTTGGTTAATTTAACAAATATAATTTAGTTATAGCAAGACATATCGCTGAACAATCTTAAAATTATCGTAAATTATCGGTCCAAAATATGAAAAGCACATGCATACATAAATAACCGTAAAATAATTTACTTTTTGTCTTACAATTTTGGATTACAATGATCGCATAAACAATTTTTGCACTATGATAATCTAAATATCCATTACTTTACAAAATTAGTTTCATTAATGCCGAAGAAAAAAATTTATGAAAAAGCAGGGGTTTAATAATTAGTATTATGCTTAAATTGGTTAGTGTTAAGCCGTGGTAATAGTTATGGATTAATACCTGTTCGCTAAAAGAAGCAATCTATTAACTAATTCGGGATAGCAGCTTATCGGTTTATGGAATCAATTATGTTATATTGCGCATAATATTTTGTCAGATCATTGAATTTCTTTTTGGCAAAAAAATATATTACCGTTTGAAAATTCATTTACACATTATATTAATATTAACAGTAACATTATAGTATATTAAAAACTCAAAGTGATTATTAAATCTAATTCCTTTTTTTTTTTCATTGTTTTTTTTATTTAAAAAAAAAAATATGCCTCGTGAGGAAAACAAAATTTACTATGCATACACATATCACATTAGAACAGATGATCTTCGATCAACGAGATTAAAACATTTCAACATCAATTGTCCCGTTTACTTTTCAATAAAAGTAAGAATTAATATAAAATTAATATATATTCCTTATAACATATGTATATATATTTATATATTTAGTTTCTTTACCAGTTTCACGTGAAAGAAATTAGTTATAAAAGAGCGATATTTTTTTTTTTTTGTCTAAAAATTTCAATAAAAATTTTTTATTCCAATATAAAAATCATAAATTATTTCATATAAAGCAACATTATCATTATCATTATTATTATTATCACAATTACATTAACTTTCAATTAAGAATGGAAAAAAAGAATTGTCATCTTTTTATGTTCGATATATTCGAACCGGATCAACTACCTTATGAAGATAGCTTAAAACCTTGTTCTGCACAAAAAGAATCCGCCACAACAACTTCTCAAACAATACTTATCAATAAGTCTAGGAAACGAATAAAAAAACAAAAAAAAATTCCTCGACCACCAAATTCATTCATTTTGTATCGTAGAGTAAAACTAAATAATATTCTCGTAGAAAATAAAAAAATATCCCTTTCGGATGCATCAAAAATAATTGGTCAAATGTGGCGAAATGAAGATGAAAGGGAAAAATTACGATGGGCAGTACTTGCGGATAAAGAGAAACTAAAGCATGCGCAAGATTATCCTGACTATGTTTATCGACCCAGAAGATCTACCAAACGAAAATCTACTATCGATAGATCTACAACAACACACGGCATTTTACATGATCATTGGTCGTCTTCATCTACAAACCACATGACATCTCACTATGCGCAACATTCCTCAACTTTAGAGGTCTATAATTACATCCCTATTTCTCAATGCTTCAACTACGATTATTCTTTCTATAATTTTGACACTACATCAGTTAGTTATAATGGAGAATTATTTTATTATCATCCAACAACCTCGTTATTATCTACACCAGCTAATCCCACAAATGGAGAGTTATTTTATTATAATCCAACAACCTCGTCATCATCTACGATGCTCAAAGATTTAGAAACTTATTTTAACGAATCTGTTTCGCTATTTTCTGCGATAGTTGAAGGCCATTATGAATATTGATCGAATAGTCTATTTTTTTTATGATTCGATTCAAGTTAAGATTAAATTTAGTTATTTTAGTTATTTTGGATAATTTTTTTTACATGTTTTATAATATTATTTTGAAACTACAGAAATAAGTGATTTTTGATTTTATTTAAATAATTTATTAAGATATTTCTAATCCTGCTAATTCACTATCACATTTATGCTAAATTTAAATAATTTAAGATTTTATTTTATCTACAACACATTAAAATTTTAATTGCCGATTCGCCACTCAGCGATACAAAATGATCGGCAATCTATAATTAATCTCGTCGGACATTTTTATATTAAATACTATTGCTTTTGAATGGTGTTTGCACAAGTTTGAAAACGTTTTGTTGTAATATAAATACCCTAAAAATACATTTAAAAAAGGTGTTACATTACTTAGGTATAGTTTTATAAAACT
>QZLH01000003.1:136507-204761 GCA_003833135.1 Oehlia diaphana
TATGTAGGACAAAATTGGAGTTGAAATGTGCCGATCAACGTCATTCATATAAGAACTTGCGACAAATCTACTAATCAATTTTGTATCGTTGAGTGGCGGATTGGCAATTAATAAATATAAATTTTCTTGGCACATTTGTTTATTTTTTAATGAAGAATATAAAATTCCAATTTGCCACAAATTAACAAAATTTAATACATATATGAAATCTTTCCTATAAATGAATCTTTCTGTTAAACATAACAGAAGCATTTCCATCAAAAGTTTGAATATTTTTATTTCCATTGTCAGATAATGAGGTTTTGCATAGCGAGATTTTTTTTTAAATTTTAAATTTTTGAAATATTTTATTTTATTATTATTATTATTATTATTATTATTATTTGTGGGTCAATTTAAAAAATACAGTAAATCAAACCATTCTAAAACGCTTATCGCCGTTTTCAAAATGGTGTACGCAGTTTATTTATGATTGTATATTCGAATACCAATATTCGCCCGGTTTTCATCCCTTTTTTATTGTCCATATTTCGTCCGGTTTTCGTCCGGTTTTCGGTTTCTTTTTTTTTTATTCAAACTTAACTGCGTACATCATTTTGAAAACGGTGATCATTCAATATCAACAAAAAAACTATATTAATGTGTTTATATATGTACTGTATAGTATATTTACAATTTCAATAATGCGTTAAAAATTTTGAAAATATCAATAAAAATCGCGGAAGATCAGGTGCAATGCTACATAATTAGCACACGTGACAAGCAACACGAAGACGCAAAAATTACCTTTTTGACTCTCCTCGTGTTATTTTTTTGACCCGCGCGCATGTACTGTATTACATATAGGAGGGTCAAAAGGATGTTGTACAGGAGTCAAAAAGATAATTTTTGCCACGAAGACAAGGCAAGGGTTAACAGAATTATATTGTAAAAATAAAATTATATATATATATATGAATAGTTATTTCTCATACATAAATTACTTGATTCATACATTACTGCTAAGCAAGAACGTTCGATTTGATCTATAAATTAATATATTCGATAAATTAATATTAATAATATACCAGCTCATATTACTAATTCTAAATGTTGAAAGGGAAATAGCGTCTTGCAAGTGATCGTGAACGAAATAACAGAAATTGGTAGGTATAGATTACAAGTGAGAATGACATAAATGGGCAAGTATTTTAATTTTAAGAAAAAAAAATTTTTAAATTTAAAATTTGCATTCTCACATAGAAGTATGGACATATCTAACGATCACGTATATAATATACGTTAAAACAATCATGGCAGTTAAATTAGAGTATACTATGATGTAATATTTTTCGGTAATCATATTTTTCGCATGCAAATCTTAGATTTAGCGCGTAGGACTCTTTAATTTGTTCTTTCGCGCTGAATAACATTATATTTTTAAAATAAAAATTTATATAAATCGGTCAATCTTCAAACTTTTATAAATTGTAAAATAAATAGTAATAAAAAGAAGAAATTAAATCGATAAAATGACAAAGAACATGCATTGCACATTTCTATCGATTTATTTTATTTAATAAGTGGTAATAATAAAAATATGAAATTTTCATGGAAATCTATGTAATGACAAAACGAATTACACTGCGAATATCTTTTCAAAAAGATTTGCATGAGAAAATTTTCTTTTGAAGCTTTTTAAAATTTTTACGTTTTTTTAAATGGAAAAATAAAAAAAAAAACAAGCGAAAGAAAATAGGATTCAACGATAAAATATATCATATTACTACTCACTAATAAGAGTGTGATATACTATAAAACAAACTTTTACATTTGTGTAAACTATAAATGCTCTCTTTTTTATCAAAAATAATCAGTTTATTCCATTTAAAAGCCGTTATCTTCTAAAATAATAATAAATGGTCTAACAGATAAAAAAGGGAGTAGACGATCGCCGCGGTCCAAGAAGGAACTATTTCTTAATCATCTCGTGCAATTACAGCTGAATATATTATATATATTTTACAAAATCTACAACTTCATATCCTAATTATTTCTTGCAAAACCTTGTAATTGCCAATTAATGGATGTACAAAATCTTTCGCCCATCGTGAACATTTCAATCAAAACGCGGCAGAAATCTATTCTTTCACCTAACGTCACTTATTTCATTAAAGGTAATAGCAAATTTCATCGAATTTTCCTGAATTGAAATTCCTATAAACTACTGTACGACAATTTATTTAACGAATGTGTTTAGATATTTTATGTAATATAAAAGTTATAAAATTTACATATCTAACATCTAAATTATAATTTTTTAGAGTCATTTAATTATTCATAATTCAAATTATTAGAACAATGTCTATTTCTAACACATGATCTCTTTATATATATATATAAATAGAACATAAAAATTATTGCTCTATAGGGTAATTTGTTTTATAAATTACTTCTAATTATGGTGATTGACGATTCACATGACTGTTTGGAGGGTAAAACTTCCATCAACTTGTATCTTGCATATTATCGATTGAATCGTTATCATTTGAATATATTTGGGGCATGTTATCAAAAGATTGTTGTTGTTATTTTAAGTATTAACAGGTTGAAATTGCTTAATTGATTAATTAAAGATTGAATATTACAGACGTGGAAAGGAATGTGAGATAAATCAATTATATTATTCAAAAGTTGTATACGTAACATAATAGATTCTTTAATATCAGTTTTGAGGCGCAAGATTTGTATTAGAAATTTCTACATTATTAACGTTATTAATTGAATTGTGTTGAAAGTTGTTATTATTAACGATTTGATCTATTGAGTGATTGAATTCAGATAATATCAATCAAATTATCATAATGGAATTTTTTTTTTTTTTTGGCTCTTTTTTGAGTTTATCTTATCTTTGTTTTTTTTTTAAAAAAAAAATAAATCTAAGTGTGGTACTTAGTCTATTTATTTAAAATTGGAAATACTAAATTTGATAGTATTGTAAATTAAGGCGCTTAAAACAGATGAAAGAGTATGGATTTTCAAGTTGCAACATCGTAGCCACAAAAGGGTAAATCAGGCCAGACGGAATTGATAGAACTCTCACGGTTCAAGCCTTCAAGGGCAAAGTTTCGAATTCCAAGAAAGCAGCGCCTTTATACGAAAGAGTGAATAAATGATCCATAATTCTTTCCAGCAATTCGCAGATAAAGATCCTCCCTCAAAACTTATAAATTCAGATGTTGATATGTATTCAGTTTAACTTGTGTCATTAGCTCGCACTGACAACTACTTTGTGCAAAAACTATTTAGTAATAAGCGATTTATATATAGATTGTTGATTCAATAATTACATTTTTACACGTCATGACCACCAATTTCCTTCATAAATTTCTGCTACCCTAAAAATTGTGTAAACAAAATCTTTGGCGACTTTTGGCCGTTGAATAAGAGCTTGAATTGCACGAAAAATTGGACGATAATGAATTATAATATCAACTCCAGTATTATGCCCACTTTATTAATAAATAGCAATGGAATTATATCATATTTATTTATATTATATCATATTTTTATTACATAGTACAAATAATAATAATAATAATAATAATAATAATAATAATAATAATATATATATATATAAACCACATATCCTAAACTAAAGAGATACCCTTCTGTTTACACATTTCAAGAGCTTTAGGTTGTTCCCTTAATGCAGCTAATCTTAAATATTTTATCCCTTTTTCATCATCTTTTGTCACGCCAAGACCGTGATAATAAACGTTACCAATATTATACATGGCAGTAGAATTCTCATTATCGGCAGATAATTGAAAATATTCAATTGCTTGTGGAATACTTTTCTTCACGCCATCACCTGACCATAAACAATGACCATATCTTAATTGAGCATCCGGTAATCCAAAATCTGCTGCAGATTTAAATAATTTGGCTGCTTCTTCTAATCTCTGTCTTTTTTCTTCTGTATCTGAAGGATTATTAATTGGACTAAGTCCATAATATAAATAATATCCTTTCCAATAACTATTAAATAAATAATAAATTAATAATTAAATATAATAAAACAAAATAAACATTAAAGATCAAACGAAATAAAGATTTAAATACCTTGCTGTAACATCACTAAATTCTTCAGCATAATATTTGAAACTTTCCCAGGCCTTTAATTTATCACCATCTCTCCTTTTATGTTCTGATACTGCTTCCCTAACTGTTAAAATATTAGCAGAAAAATCTTCGATAGCGAGATCATCATCATCATCACTTGGTAAATCTTCTTCTGTTGGTAATTTTACTAAAGTTGGTCTTATAGGTTGAGAAGGTAAGAATTTTCTATAAAGATGATTAAGTGTCATGAACATATCTTTAAGTGGAGGACGCGCGGATGGGCTATCCTGTAATGCTATTTAAAAAAAAAAGATTATTTTAATAAAAAAAATAAACTAATAAACAGAAAGGATAAATTTGTAATAAATCTTTCGATACCTTTATGAGAAATTTTAACCCATTCATGTGGAACACTATTGTTAAATACCGGACGAACCATTTTTTGTACGACAAGGTTTCTAATTTCCAATATATCTTTTTCATTATGAAAGGGCAATTTTTCCTCTGCAATTTCCCATAATAACATACCAAAACTTTTTACATAATAAAAAAAAAATTAATTTTAAATGATAGAAAAAAAAAAATAAAAAAATTGAAAATTTTTTTTAATGATTCATTACCTATAAATTTCACATTTAGCAGTATAAGGATTTTTTCTATGATCTCTCAATTTTTCAGGTGCCATCCATCTAACAGTATCAATTGTAGGCATCATATTTTTAGTAGGATCATTAAATCCACGACTTAAAGTAAAGTTAGCAAGTTTCGCTTGATGATAAATAGTGATAAGAATATTCTCAGAACGAATATCATGATGTAAAATGGCCACAGTATGTAAAAAAGTTAACCCACGAGCGACATCAACAGCAAGTTGAGTTTTTACATGCCAATCAAGAGGACCATAACCTTGATAATATTCTTGTAAATTACCATATTCACACCATTCTGTTACCATATACATTGCACTAGCATCTTGTGCAATACCATAAAATTGAAGAATATATTGAGATTCTTTTAATTTCTTTAAAATAACCACTTGACTAAGGATATCGTTCATAAGTTTCTTTTCATCATTTCCCAAAATTTTTTCTTTAATAGCTACTTCCTCTCCCATACGAATTTTTTTATAAACTTTTGTTCCTCTTTTTACCGTTTCAGGAGGATCATGTAATTCCGCAATATTAATTGTTGCGGATGCTAAAACATTATCATCATCATGTAAAACCTTTTTTTGCCAAGCTATATTAAGTTGAGTAATATCATCTAATGAAGAGCTAATTTCTTTCAATTCATTAACGATACCACCTTCAATTGTTTGTATATACTAAAAAAAAAAGTGAAAAAAAAATCAATTTTACAATAACAAAAATAAAATAAATTTTATAAAACTTACTTTAGTCATTTCTTTAATATCCGACCTAATTACTTTTTGATCCTCTTCCATTTGAATTTGATTTTGTACGGCCATAGTAAAATTTAATACACGCATTAAACCATCAAATTCTTCAGTTAAATTACGAAATTGTTCTTCAATAGAATGAGCAGCTAAAAATTTTCTTAACCCTTTAATTTGAGATACTTCTGATATAAAATTTTTAATTTTACCAATAACTATAACTAATTTTTGAAAATTTCTATAATATTCTTTTGATTTAAATACATCCTCATTTTCAAGTCTACGTATTTTTAACATATTAACAGCAGTTTCAGCTGCTGTAGCTCTTGATAATAAAGAACCACATATTCTTTTATTATGTTCAGCAGTTTGATAAAGATTAATAATATCTTGTACTATATGCGCTATTTCCGATATTAATGGAATAAATGGTGTTAAAACATCAGCTACTACAGCAGCTTCTTTCGATACGGTTGCTGCTATTGCAAGACCATTAGTTGCAGTATTAGATACACGGGAAATTGGATCAGACATAATGTTTTTTTTTTATTATGAAAAAAAAAAAAATTAAATAAATTAAAATAAAAGAATTTTTTTCTTGATTTTAAAAGAAAAAATAAAATTTGATTGAAAGATTAAAAAGTGAAATCGGAGTATAAAGACCGATTTAATTATTGGTGAAACGTTAAACAAATTTTGTATAATCAAATTTGTATGTATAACAATCATCAAATATGGTAAAATGCCTTGCCCATTATCTCTAAAAAAAAAAAAATAGATTTTGAGTAATAAAAAATTTCAAAAAGTAATAAATAATAAATAATAATAAATATTTATACTTTAAATATAAAAAAAAAAAATAAATTATTTCTACAAAAAGTAAGAAATTTATGTGACATTTGTTCACCACAATAAAAAAGGTTCATGAATCCTTTTACGATGCGCATTCAAATTAGTTGACTGCCTAAACGTTTTATGACAAACTTCACATTCGTAAGGTCTTTCGCCTTTATGTATCCTCTGATGTGTCTTCAAGTTATTCTTTTGAGAAAATCTTCTTTTGCATCCTTGATAATCACAAGTGAATGGTTTTTCTCCCGTATGTTTTCTCTGATGAACTTTTAAATGATGATTATCCTTAAAATGTTTCGTACATCCAGGATAATTACAAAGAAATTTAATTTTATCAGGATTCATCGGTTCATTTACTATCTGATAATTCTAATGGAAAATTTTATTAAATAAATAAATGTGTAATATCAAATATATTAAAAATGTTAATTTGTATAGAATGACGGGCGCTAAATACATTCATTAGATTTACCTTTTTATTGGATTTAAGGAATTTAATTCCATTCACATAAACTTGTGATTGTACTATTAAATATGAAAATTCAATATATTATTTATAAGGTTGTAATGTTTTTTTTTATAAGAAAATTTTTTCATATCAAGTACTTACTTTGATCACTGAGGAAATAATTCATGGTACTATCCATGCGAGAAGACGTCATAGGATCATCATAACGAATAGTAACTTGATTAATATGATCTACCTTAACTCATCGGAATTTTCAGGAGGTTATTATATAATTCACGTAAGTTATTTTTTTCTATATTTTGTAACGTTTGAAATTTTTAACCTAACCTAACCCTAACCTTAAAAATGGTTTCGGGGTGTAATGAAAACCTGTCCTTGTTGAAATTCAACAATAAATACCGAAAGTTCGGTGTGATGCGCTTTAGTTAGAGAATTGAAACGCGATGCGTTATCTGCTATTTTAATAACTGGATAAATACAAACACTCCATACTATTAATTTTCAGAATTACATTCTGTATGATTACAAAATGTTTTCTGCTTACTTTGTTCATCGGAGATACCATATTATTTTCAATCTCTCTTAACGAAACGTATTGCTTAGGAGGTGTGTTTTGATTAGAGATCTGTTCGGTATAATAATTCTCAGTGCCGAAATAATTATTGTCACTTATGTGAACGGGTGTACCTGAGAAATTGTAATGAATGAAATTGGGAAGATTGCAAGCATCATGATGATGCTCAGCTTATTATTATTTAAGAAAAGAAAAAGAAGAGTATTATAATAATTTAAAAACTCTATTTTTTTTTCAAATTTTTAAAATTATATATATATATATAAAATCAATACTTGAGAAATTGTAAAGATCGAAATTGGGAAGATCGAAATTCCAAACATCACGAAAAAATTTATGAATCATTTCGAATAATTCTTGTATTTAATCAATATATAATTTATCTTCTTGGACACGAAAGACACGTCTTTATATGTTTCGTATAATTGGGGTAGAAGGTTCAAAAAAAAAAAGTTCGTATATTTATAGAATTGTTCGTGATCCCACTTTTTTTTTGTGTGTTACATAAATTGATCATATAAGGTAAACTTTTGTTATGATGACGTTGATCGACCGGACTTCGTCTAAAATGAGTAAAAAATATAAAAATGTAATAATTTGATTGTTTAAAAAATTTCATTTTCAAGAAAAGAATTTTCAAATTAAGAAATTAATATTTCAAAAATTCAAAGCCTTTTTAAAAAATTCGTGATATGAGGTTATTACTACTATTATATAATTTTTATAATTATTTAATTATTTTAATTATTTTTAAAAATATTTTAACATAAAAGTGAAACAATTTTTGGTCATAACCATTTCGCTTTTGACAACAGAATGATAACTTAATATGGTATTTCCATGGAATTTTTATGGTATTTGATTAACAATGTGAATGTTTTAGCGTATGTAAATCACATTATTTATTCAATTTAGAATATAATGGAATATCGAATTAATTTTAAAAAAATGATTACTTTGTTTATTCATTACAGCCGATCGTATGGGCGCACGTTGCGGGAAACCTTGTTTTACATAAAAAAAAAGCAATTGTTACACCACGTCATCATGTGTTATGGGCAACAAAGCACTCAAAACAAAAGGCATTCGTTGCTTCAAAAAAAAAATATAAAATAAATTATTTCGATCAAAGAAATCCGTTTACATATATAGGTGCAGCATCACGTAGGCTTCATCATGATATATTTCAAATATATAACAATTATTAAATTAACAAATTCTTACATTGATTATTCCTTAAATCAAGGTCATAACTGCGTTCTATGGTTTTAAAGGACTGTCTTGTCGCCTTTGCGCGAATTTTTGGTTAACAGTTAAAGTGCGAAATATGAACGTATAGTGTATTATATAAATGAAGAGTAATTCGAAAGAAAATAAATTACATTATTAATGAAATATTACTCTGATGATGTATGTAATGCATAAATTTGACATTTGAAATCTTATTCGGGTAACAAAGGCGTCTTGCGTTATATTGGCGACCAATCAGAAAGAGATTTATCATATTGTATAAAATATTTGTACTTTCATAGTGTTACGTATTAGTTGGTACGAGCTTTATTTAAATTTATCTCTAATATTTTATCAATCTATTAATTATACGGGGATTGGTAATGCTTTGAGTAATAGCTGATTTCTATCAATGCGCTGCTTAAATTGCCGACTACCAACATCATCATCTTCCACTATTTTACAATTTTACACCACCCGATTCTTTATACCCTTATTAATCTTCCACTATTTTATATGCTAATACACCACTCGATTCTTTATCAGATTATTAAAAAATCTCTCTTACTTTTAAAGACGTATAAGGTAGTGAAGTTCACAAGTTCATGTGAAAATTGACAAAGAATTGGGCGATTCATTTTAATTTGTTATTTGTTAATCATTTTATATATATAGTAATATATTCATTTAATAATGATATTTAGTATCCTAATTTTGGTTAGACATTCAGGATTTTTGTACGAATCCCATTTGTATGAACTAATATCTTTTATTATCTAAATTAATAAAGGCGTTCAATAAAGAAAGATCGAAATAAAAAGAAAAAAAGAAGAAAAAAAGAATATTTTATTGCATGCATTAGACTTGAGAGGATTTACGGAAGATCCTGTTGATTATTAATCAAAACATTTTGAAGGGCTGACGAAATTTAGCCACAGTAAAAATTCTTTTATTTACGTTACAGTATTCAATATTTCAATTTTTTCTTGTGTTAATATTTGATTAGGGAGATAGTAGTACAACCTAACCTATAAATAAATAGATTTTCATTCCCGCAATCTTTTTTTCGTTCGTTCCATATATTTTCATTCTTTTTTTTTCAATAATAAAGTGTCACAAGGTCTAAAATTTCAAACTTTAAATGATCAATTTTTTTCGTATAACATTATGTATATAAAATGCATTGTAACATGTAAGTATGTAATATTAATTTTTGGAAGAAACTTTATGCCGAGCGATTGCCAAGAAAAAGTGTAATTTTCACATTGTAAGGTAGTTATAGATTAGTGCAAAGTTTATTTGTTAAGGAATTTTTTTTAATTCGTGATAAATAATATCACAGAGGAAAAAAATAAAAGAAAAAATTAAAAATAAGAGGAAAAAAAAAAACTATATATATTTATATATACAAACTGGATAACAGAAATATATATATAAAATAAATCTATTATTATTATTTAATTACTATTACTAACGTTATAAGAAGAAAAAAAAAAAAATTACTATTACTATTATTATTATTACATTACTTCCCCCTCTAAATTCCTATTCCTTCCTTCTAAAAATAATGAGGTTTTTTTTTTTTTCTATTTGTCCATTAAAATTTGCGTAGCGTAAATGTCTTATATATTGTCATATTTTTTGAGCACGATACAAAATTCTTTTAAGGAAACCAACCAATTTCATCGAGCATAACCAACATGGAAGGTATAGGGTCAACCCAATTATTGAAACTGGTTATTTTGACTCCTTCGGATTTTGGTCCTAATATTATTTGATTGAAATCGAAATTCATTTCAGTGAACGAAGGAATTGTATTATAAATTAATAACGGAATGATAACGAGAAGTGCGAATTTTGTAACGTTAATCATATTAAGAGATATTTGTTAAAAAAAAATTTGATTTTTTTCGCGTATAGGAAATTAAAGATTTCTTTTTAACGAAGGGGGAAAAAGAAAAAGAAAAGGAATTGACGAGAAAAAAAATAATTTTTTTTCTTAAAGAATCACTGTCCAAAATCTCTCCTTTATATAGTTTGTAATCTTGTATTTCCGTGTGAATATTTTCTATGCAGTGTCTTGGCACGTGCCTAAAAACTCAAATATCTAATTTTGGCTCGTGTATTTTTAATTGGTAAAAGAAAACTAAAAATAAAAAATGTTCATTTTGAGGAGAGAAAAAAAACAAATGATTTCAGGCGAAGGTTCATAATAAAATAATGCTCCAAGTTTGTAAACATAAAGGATGTGTTCTTTTTCCCTTGAATTTACAAAAAAAAAAAAAAAAAATGTTTCTTATTTGAGTATAAACATTAAAAAAATGTGTGGCTAAATAGTGAAACATTTAACATGCGATTTAGGTTGTTCAATTTGTAGTATAAATAACTTAAAATATATGTTAAATACAGAGCATAATACATTGTGATTGTCAGTGTATATCATATGACCAATTAAAATTTTCTCATTCGTTATAAAATAGTTAAAAAGTTAAAATAGTTTAACTTTTTTTTACTTTTTTTACGCCCATTTTTTCCTATTTCTGATTCAATGATGTAATTTATTATATGTCATGTAAACTTTTACGGGTAATATGCAATATATGTAATATATATATATATATATATATTCATTATTTTCGTTATTTATTATTTTTCTTAAAAAAATGGAAGTTCAAAAAACTGAAAAGTCTGAAAAGTCTGAAAAAGAGACTCATAATAAGATTGATGATTTTGATAATTTTGAAATTGATGAGGATGCTTCTCGATGTTCCAACGGAATTATTACTTTTAATAGTGATGAAGGACTTGATATCAAAATCGATTTACATGTATGAATTATTTTTTATTACGATGTCTAGAATTAAAATTTTAAGTAACGCGAATGTACTTCACACACATATATAGGATTTCGATATCGAATATAAAGTCTTTGATCACATTCTAGTATTATTTGGAAAAAGAAAACATCATTCTGATACTTCATCCCTGGAAAAAGGTCGTCGGTATCAAGCTTTTGTTCGTCCAATTTTATTATCTCCTGATATGAACTCTGACAAAATTGTTAAAGAGGTAGAAAATGGAATTACGCACATTAAAGTTCCAAAAAATGGAACTTTGAAGAAATTATTAGTAAGTTATAATTAAGTATATTATATAAAATTTGATTTGTGATTATTGCTTTGTTCCTAACAAATTAAATTTTGGGTAAAGGATACCAAGTATTGTGCTTTGTGTAAATTCAGAGAATGTTTATGTAAACATTTTCCCGTACTTTCAGAAATTCTTGAATAAAATAAATTTGTAAAGAAATACGATATGGGAATTTATGTTTTACGTGCTAAATATATTTTTAGGCCGAAAATGGGTTTTAAGGGGTACATGTTTATATATATATTGTATATTCGGTTTGATTACGCAGTTTTTTTTAATTCTGCGTCAATATTAATAAGTTACGTAACCCATTTAGTCATTATGATCCACAAGTCAATTCCCATATCAGATATCGTAATAGGCAAAATCGGAGTATGAATTCCAAGTAGGGGCGGCAAAATTACATAACAAAGTAAATCTTGATGAAAATGATAAAAAAGATAAATGTGTAACTATAAATATAAACTTTAAATTTTCCTTATAGCGTTTGAAAGGTTCTTTTTTTTTTTTTTTTTAGTACCAAAAAAAAAAGGGAAATCTCTTTTTCTTTATATACTTTTTTCTTTTCTGTTACCCATTACCTGAAATCAATAAAAATTTATTTGTTTATCTTAAATCTTGTTTATTAAAAATATATATTATATATATATACACATATATTATTTATATATTACTATAAAAAAAAAAATTTTTTTTTTTTTTTTCCTCCTTTATCTTAATCTCTCCCTCAAAAATCTTATAAATAAACATGGGATGCCCCCAACTTCCATTAGATTGCTTATTAGAAATTCTTGAAAAATTAACAAATGATACAAAATCACTTTATTCTTGTTTATTGGTTAACAGAATTTGGTGTCAAACTGCGATACCAATATTATGGAAAAAACCTTTACATGATGATTTCTCTTTTAAATTTAATCAAAATCAATGGAATTCCTTAAGTCGTACAATATTTTATTGTATCCCTGAAGAGAACTTGGAATTTTTACAAAAAAATTTGGAAAATATTAATAATTTATTTAACAATAATAACAACAATGATAATTACAATTATATCAATAATAATAATAATAATAATAATAATAATAATAATAATAATTATAATAATAGATTAGATAATCATTATTATAATTATTATAATTATTCAAATTCACAATTCAATTTTAAATTAAAAGGAGATGAAAGGAAACCAATGTTTAATTATATTGAATTTATTCAATATATATCAACAGAATCTGTTCATAAATTAATTACATGTTTATTATCAAACCCTTTTATTGATCGTAAATCAACCACTATGATGACTTTACCACCAAAATTTTCTTTCACTTATAATGAAACTTTATTAGAAAAAGAATTATGGAAAATATTTATGAAATATAATATAACATTAAAACATATTGAACATCCAATGTTTCCAATATTCATTTATTCTGATGCTTTATTAAGATTAAATTGTTTATCTCATTTGGAATGTTCACCTGTAGATTTGGGTACTTTAATATTTGAAGATTTAAGTTCTTTTTGTCAAAATTTAGAAAAATTGACCTTAAATTATAAGAATGGTGTCGCTGAAAGTGTTGGTAATGGTATAAATCGTAGTATATCAAATTTTATATTAAAACAAAATGGGTTAAAAGAAATTGAATTTTATTGCCCAAATTTTAATTATCTTGGTAATGGTATTGGTGTTGGTATTGGTGGTGATAATAGTAATTATATAAGAGAATTTAAAAGGGAATTTAATAAATTTATTGGAAGAAGTTTATTAAAACATAAATATTCCTTAAAAACTATCATCTTTAAAGAAAATATTTTTATCTCCTCAAAAATTTTGAATCAATTATCAAATATTAAAAGATTTGAATTTAAAGGTTTTTATTGTCATCCTTATAATCCAAATCCAAATCAAATTAACAACAATATCAACAATATCAACAATAACAACAACAACAACAACAATAATAATAATATTTTTAATAGGATTGGATTGGTTGGTGTACGTAATAATAGTTCTCTTCTTACAAGAGAATTAAGTAATTTGGAACATATTAATTGGTTAGATCTTGAATGTTTAATTATTGATGGGATTGTGGATAGTGAATTTGAATATGTTATTAAATTGATTGAAGGAACTTCTTCTACTACTACTACTGTAATCACAACCGAAGAAAATGAAAATGAACATGAGAATGAAAATATTGAAAATGAAACTGAAAATGAACATGATAGTGAGAATGAACAACAGGATCAGCAGGATCAAGTACAGGCTCAGATTGAACAGCAGCAACAGCAGCAACAGCATCATCAACAACAACAAGAAGATGAAGTAGAGCAACAACAACATCGAGAACAACAACAACAAGTTATTAATAATGGATTATTATTAAAACAAATAAATATTGAAACAGATACATTGATACCGAAATCTGAACATATTAAATCATATTATCAATCTTTAATAAGATATTGCCCAAATTTAGAGGTGGTAAAAGTATGGTATTCGGATGAATATAAAAATGATTTTGAAAGTTTAATTAAATCTTGTCGAAATTTAAAAGAGATCACATTAATATTCGCTGATAATTTATTAGGAAATAATGATATAGATGATGATTCTACTTTATCTTTTATTTTTAATACTTTATTAAATTATGTTGATGATAATTTTACCGTATTAAATTTTGGTGAAGGTTGGAAAATTAACGTGAGAATTTTAAATGATTTTTTACAACAATGGAAAGATAAAAAACCATTATTTATTTGGTATCATATGGAAACCGATATTTTTGATGATCATTTACGAGTTTTTGAAAAATTTCAAGAACTTGGTGTACTTAAAGGTTGGAAAAGATATTTCTAAAAATTCGAAATCGTTCATTATTTGATATATATAAATATATATATATATATAACATTTTTTTTTTTTTTTTTTATATAAATTTTATATTTCATGTTATTATTGTATTTTTCGTTAATAAAAAAAATTTTTTTTTTTTGTGATATACTGTATATAAAGGTGACAAATGAGTGTGATAACTAATTGAATTATTTTATTTTATTTTATCGTCACCGAAAGATAAAATGTGACGTATTCTAGAATTCTTGGATGAGAGGTTCAATTATGAAGAAATCGAAGAAATCACGAATAGCGTTATAGTGCTGTAGCAATTTAACGTTGTAGCAATCTAGCGTTGTAATTTAGCGTCGTAGCATTTTAACGTTGTAACAATTTAAAACTTATTTCATCAGTTAATAATTTAACAGGTAAATTAATTGCAGTTTGAATCAAACCGCAATGTTCAAACCGTCTCATATCAGTTCGGTTACAAACTGCGGCTAAACCGGTTTCACTTAAACCGATACCATCCCTATTTGGCATTTTAATAATAATCATTCATATGAATATATTTTTTTCTTCAAAGGGATTCAGAATCAAACCAATATCAAACAAATAAAAATACCCAATAATAAACCAGTTTATGATGTTTGAAACGTATACATTTTAATCATAGTTCCACCTGGACCAAGGCTATAGCAAGCTACGTGGGAGAAAAAAAATTTTATTTTAAAATGAAATATAATATAAAATGTGTATTACACTACAATATATGTACTATCCGTCACAAAACAAAAATTATATATACATATATATATAGTAATATCTTTATTGTCACCCGATCTCAAGATAAAATTTTTTTCCCGATCTCCAATATTCTTTTCATAATTCCCGATCTTAAGATAAAATTTTTACCTTTCATAATATTCTTTTCATAATTGTACATAATGTCAAACTGCTTGATTTCAGGTGATGGCGTTTTTGATATTTTCAAAGTTAATATTGGAAAAGAAGAGACTGTCGGCCAGCTCATAAATACTTTCAAGGATACACGAGAGAATGCTGGTGACATCAAGCCGTGCCTCTTCACGGGTGCTTTGACATAAAAAAAATGAACCCATTTATTCTTTTATATAACTTGATAAAGAATCATAGAACTAACCATCAATGAACTTCCTATTTGAATTTGATTTAATTTTAATGAAAATATAATGTATGTTCTAAGATTTATTAAAATTTAGCAAAAAAAAAATACGAAATAATAATAATAAATCTTGCGGTATAATAAATTATCAAAAATTTATATAGCCTTAAACTTTACCTTATTTTCTTAATTCCCAAGATCATATCCGAATTTAAATTTCAATCAGCTTTCCCAGAAATTCCCGTATCTGAATTTTAAATTCAGTCAAATTTGTTACAACATTAATATATCGTCGTTTCCGTTCTTTTAATGGTTCCACAACCAATAAATTCAATTTTAAATTTTCCAGTACAACCGGACGGACCAAGTACATATATAATGCTTAGTTGCATTCAAACTATACAACAACAAATCGGTAATTATCGGGAGTAATAGAACCAAAATAAGTTAATAATCTGGGAGTGAAGTCAGCAAAATAAATGCTGGCTAATAGGCAGTTTGTATGGGCGGTAAATGAAGGACGAAATGTTGAAGAATGGAATTGATAAATGTGTATATTATATAGTCGACAAAGATGATAAAAGTTGTAATTTATTATGAGAATACGAATGAGGAGACGACAGTTACAATCGTAACAATAGAGACGATGAGTATAATAATTATGTTAATTATGATAAAGAACTCGAAATTCAACCTGTTGTAGTGGTAATCAGTAGTGGAGATGCTGTAAATTATAGCCAGACAATGATGAGTGTTCTTGGACCAAATTGAGTACCCTTTATAGTATTAATTCGATCCGCCAATGATTTAATAGAGTTTTATCCAAAGATTTACCGTATAACGGGGGCCATAGTACCCGGGTATGATACAAATTTCAGAGGCCTACCATTGCGTGAGTTTTTATTTTTAGTAGATAATGTATAAACTTATATTATAATTGGGTATTATCACGCGTAATGCCTAGGTATTTATTAAATAATAAAATCGGTAGAAGATGGGAGTTCTTTTTGTAGGGTACTGTGCATAGGGGAAATACTGTAGCCCGTGTGGTGAAAATTATTATTTGAAAATTAGGATTGGGTTTTTTTTTACTGCGGTTACACTAATTTGATCCAAATTTTTTTAGGATAAAGTATTATTATACAAATTCGGGAGGTATAATCAAGATTCGCGGTCTAGTACAAAAATAAAACAATATTAAACAAAATAAAGATTATCAAAAAAGGATTATAGTCTATTATAATATTAAAATAATATTAAACAATATAGTCTATTATAATAATATTAAACAAAAGTCTATTATTAATAATAATATTAAACAAAAAAGCTTCTAGTCTATTATAATAACCGATATATATATTACCAATATACTGTATTTAGTATTCTAATAAATGCACATGAGGGATCGTCACATGTACCCACAAAAAAATTTCCCAGATTACATAAATTACATAAATGCAACCTTTTTCTTTCTCTTAACCGTTTCTATTTTATTTCAAGGTAACTTTTTTTCGCAAGGTTTAATTTATTGATTTTCATTACACACTTGGCAATTATTCTGTTTTTTATATAATCGGAAAAAGTAATAATTTTCATTATTAATTTATTATGATTAAGGATGTCATCGGTAAATCCAGATTTATTAAAAGAACGTTCGGGTGTATCATTTCCCAATGAAGAATTAACTCTCTTCATTTTCGGCGGTCCGGAAGAGACAAGTAATCTATCACATTTCCTTAAGATAATCAATCATGTAATATGATTTTAACAAGTAATTTTCCTTTATAGAAAAAAAAAGATGGCTAATTTCATTGTTGGATGTGAATAAAAATCCAGTACTCAAAAATGAAGATAAACATTTTATTCCACGTGATAAATATTATATTAGATCTTTAGAAAAAATGAAAAAATTATTTCAAATTAAGAAACAACATGATATTGATGGGGAAGATTGGAATTTTCTTTTGCTATCAACTGGTGAACCCATGGTTACTATTTTGGTAACGAGAATTAATTAATTTATTTTTTTTTTTATTTTTGTTGTTTGTCGTATATTAAAACTTTTTTTTTATACAAATAATATAGCATGATATTTTATTTATTCCAACTCTTGAAGGTCAAATGTCTCATGAACAATTGGAGAAATGGATGCCTTTGGCTAAGGATTACGCGATTTTTGGATGGTATTTATATTTTGATGATAATTTTTGTTCAATATTTATTTGATTTTATAACGTGTCTAAATTTTCATTAGTTATGCACAGACCGAATTGGGGCATGGATCCAACGTTAGAAGGTTGGAAACGACTGCAACTTATATCCATGAAACTGTAAGCCCTCGTTTTACTATTAATTAACGAAAAAAAGTTTGATTTAATTAATCGGATTTTCAAATTATTCAGGATGAATTTGACATTCATTCTCCAACATTGACGTCAACTAAATGGTGAGTTGTTTGTCTTTCCTGGTTTTAAATATATAGATAGATGTATTTATTTATTTATTATTTATTATCAATAATTAGGTGGCCTGGTGGTCTTGCAAGAACTAGTACACATGCAGTTATATTTGCTCGTTTAATAATTGATGGTAAAGATTATGGGGTTCATTCATTCGTTGTACAATTACGTGGAGAGAATCATAAGCCTTTGCCAGGAATCGAAGTTGGTGATATTGGTCCAAAATTTGGTTTTAATAACATCGATAATGGTACCTATCATTTTAATATTGTCAAGAATTTTTATTATTTGTAATAATATTAACTCGTTAAATTCATTTATTTAGGATTTCTTCGATTTACTCATGTGAGAATTCCACGCGATCAAATGTGTATGAAATTTTCTAAAGTATCAAGAGATGGAAAATATTCGACCCCTTCAAATGCAAAAGTAGTTTATGGAACTTTAGTAACTGCTAGAATATATTTGGTTGAACGATCATCCTTTGCTTTGGCAAAAGCTTTATGTATCGCCATACGTTATTCTCTTGTAAGAAAACAAGGAAATGATACAACAAATAACCAAAATGAATCAATAGTTTTGGATTATCAATTCCTACAATATCGTCTATTTAACAGCTTATCTATTGTTTATACTTTACTTTTTGTTGGTAAATGGATGAGAGATTTAAATGAAATTAATGAGAAGAAAATTAGTGAAGGTGATGTTAGCTTAATGGCAGTTATTCATTCTATTTCCTCGGTATATAAGCTTTTTTTTTTTTGAGATTTTACGATATATATGTAGAGTGTAAACTAATGATGATTTATTTATTTATTTAGGGATTAAAAGCACTTTGCACTGATTTGGTTATGGAATCCTTGAATGACACAATCCTCGCTTGTGGTGGTAAGTTGTTCTTTACATATCACGCGTAATACGCGTAGTTTTACTCTATCGGTTACAATGTAATCTAAATTTGATAATTATTTTTCTTATGATCAAGGTCATGGATATTTACGTTCTAGTGGGTAAGAATGATATAAATATAAATTATAACAATTTTCTTTGGAAGATATTGGGCATCAGTTCAAATTTTTTGTTCTTTTTTTTTAGAATTCCATCCATTGTAGATGATTATGCTCAAAGTCCTATAGTCGAAGGTAATATACAAAATCTATTTATGTGAGCTCATTATTTTCAAGATGTTTTGAAACCCGTTAACCTATTAATACTTTCCTTAGGCGACAACACTATTCTTCAACTTCAAACAGGGCGTTATCTAATTAAAGCATTTGAAAATGCCAAAAGCGGTAGGCCGACTCCTGCAACTCTCTTTTACCTTAAAGATTATTCAAGGATACTTTCAGAACGTAGTAGTGCAACTACATGGGAAGAATTAACTGATCCCAATGAACAAATTAAAGCTCTCACTCACTATCACACACGAATTCTCGCAAAACTTATTTCAAATCTTGAAGAATCTTCAAAAAATCATCCACAAGGGTATGAAGGAGCAAAATCAGATTATATGATTGATATAATTAACGTATCAAGAGCGTATTGTTACACAATTACAATAACATCAGCGAATGAAGGTCTTGAATCGATTAAAACAACTTATTCAAATATTTATCCTATATTAAGAGTTTTGATTAATTTATTTTTTTCTAATTTTATTATAAAATATTCAGGAGAATTTTTATTAGATAATTATTTTAATTCTCATCATATTAAAATTTTTGAATTAGGTATCAAAAATTGTTTAAAAACAATTAGACCTGATGCTATAGGTTTAGTTGATTCATGGGAATTTAGTGATAATATGTTAAATAGCGCTTTAGGTAGATATGATGGTAATGTTTATGAAGCTTTATATAATTGGGCAAAATTAGATCCTTCAAATTTGGCTCAAGAAAAAGGTGAATATATAGGATACAATGAAGTTTTAAAAGACATTTATAGTAAAGAATATTTGAAAGGAATTAATAGATCAAAATTGTGAAAAAAAAAAAAAAAATTAGATTGAGGATAATGATGGAAAAAGATATTTTTAGAATTGATTAATTTATTATCATAAATAAATAATTACAAGCATAATACAAATCTTTTTTTTTTTTTAAACAAAAGTTTTTTGTGATAAAATTTTCGGGAGTTGTGATGAGTTGTGACTAGTAGTTCTAAATTATCAGATATTTCAATCTAAGGATAAATTTTTTTTTATTATATAAAATTTTCGTGCTATCTATTATTCAACTTGAATGAATGATGTGCAATTTGTAACTGAATTCGGCATTTTTCTTCCTTTTCTTCTCGCTAATCCCAATTAATAATTAAAGTACGTCGCGTCTGTCACGTGCAAAAGAGATCTAATAACGCGTACAAGTACGTGTGTCAACGAAGTTACACTTTGAACACTTTGAACATTTTGTGGGCAAACGAAATGAAAAATATTACAAGTTTATTTGTAACTGTTTGAAATTACTATCGTACATAATTTATAAATTAAACAAACTTTAGTTAAATCTTCTAAAAATAAATTCTTATAATGTATATAATACTTTTTCACATAAACATTCTTCTCTCCTTCTCTTTTTTTTTAAAAAGAGATAATAAACATTATGTATTATGTTATTATAGATTGTAAAAAAAAAAAAAATTGTTTTATACTATTTACATTCCTAATACTTAATTAAATCGAATTTACATAAACCAGTCTTTGTGTTGATGGAAGTTCTACTGCACGTAGATTGCGTTGACATTAACAACATTAACAGTAAATAATGAAGCTAAAAGATACAAGGAATTTCTTTACTATTATTATTATACTTGGTACTCTCAGTAATTCCCTTATAACCATAAATAATGAATTTAAATTGATCTAACAGTATCTAATATAGTACAAAAAAATTCCTAGTGATTCACCCATTTTTTATCAACCTTCATCGACTGCCATACTTCTTCAATGATAGTTCTTGGTCCCCCAACTACAAATCTGTCTACCATCTGAGACTTAACATTACATAATATCCGAAATGCAATGACCCAACAACCTTGTCCGGTAGGTTTTTTCCCAACAGAAGCTAGATGAAGTGCTGCAGCTTTTAATTGTAGCTCAAACATAGATAGTGGATCTAGATTATCGGGAGTCAATGGACCTCTATCTTTTAAATATTTAAAAATATTACTCTTGTATTTATCGACTGATGGAGTGTTTAGAAATTTAAGTATAAATTCATAATCGACTCCTTTAAACTTATCATTCATCTTGGATTTGGAAGATGAACTTGTCGATTTGGTCGTTTTTGTTGTTTGTCCAAAGGGAAAATCTTTTCGTTCCGAATCATAATTGAAAATTTCATAATAATTACTATTATATAAAGAAATCATTTCAAAAGACCTTTTATAAATTAGATCCAGATCTTCTTTATACGCTAACCCTTCTTCTCTATTCATTTGTTCGGCCCTAGCAAACTCATTAGTCCAAAACTCTTTAATGTGAGGATCCGGGTCCTTTGTCATCTTGGCTACTAAGAAATCTTTGCTATTGATTTCTTTCATCTCATTTTCGATAGACTTGCATAGTAAATCCATCACTCCTAAATGAGATTCTCTGTTTCGACTTTTACTGTCCTTGTTCTTGTCCATCCAATAAGGAACAGGAAGGTTACTGAACTCATCACTATCATACTGTAGAACGTTTGGCTTGATATTAAGCCCTTGTTTAGTAGCATCAACAAGTTTTGCGCACATTTGGGCGAGATAGATAGACGATTTATGAGAAAGTCCATATTTTGATGATTGAAGTCTGTGCCATCGATCATATAGGCCTAACGTAGGTTCCAAATCCTTAAAATAAGTATCTAAAATTACTTCTTGTAACTTGATCTCGATTTTATCGGGTGTTGTAGATGATAGTATTTCATCCACAGTCTTATTGTCTACGGTGAAGGCATTTTCGACACTTGGATCGATTGGTAACACGGGTGAATTTTTAAAATTCTGAACAATTTGTGGTTCCCAGCAACAAAAGATCTATGTATAGAAAATTTTATTTTAATTGCGAACTTTTGTTTTATTTTTATTTTTTTAATAGAATAAAAGAGATATATATACTTACTTTGTCTCCATCATAATCTCCACCACTTAAATAAGATGCTAATGGAACATTACCTTTTATAGGGAATACAACGACGTTATAGTACATGCTTAAATGTACATTTTTAACGGCTTTAACTCTGACAATATCAGAAGGTAAATGGGATGGATTTCTTGCTATTATTACTTCATCTTCTATAATGCCAAATGGTAATCCGGTACGTTCGTCACGTCCTGCTTCTTTATCCAATTGAATGAAAATTTCTCCCGGTTTTAATGTTCCAGTTGGATCGGCAATACATATCAAAGTCCGTGATAATGGCACATCAATTCGCAGTTTATTAACAGGGGACTTTAATGCTAACGAGAGTACACACTTCAACTTTTTTGCTAAAAAAGGACATGTAGAAGGAGTAAATCCCGCTTGTAATAACTGAATACATTGTTCAGATGGACTATTTGGAAATCCAGATATAGCATCTCCGCTGCCAAATATATCATCAGAATCATTATTATACATTTCTATTCTCTTGGTCATGATATTTGAAACGCCCATTACCCAGGTTATTAAAGAATGAGGATCATCACAATCCACCACTTGAGATGTAATATTTTTTATGTGATTTCTCACTATATCAAGGAAAACTTCCACAGGAACCCCACCTTCGATCAAAACTCGAATAAACTGACAATTCAGTGAAGCTGGATTTTTCGGTGGTAAAGCAACATGTAAAACTTCTAGGGTTCGCAGGTGAACTTCGTCTCTTATATTTCTTAAATTGTACTTTGTTTGAGACTTTCGTAACTTGATCCATTTTTTGCCACTAATATCTCTTTTAGGTTCGATATACCAAACACCCTTTGCCCCTCCAATTCTACCTTGAAGAACGGAAGGTGTTTCTTCAAAACCTAAAATTTTTGCTGCTTCCCTCATGGCGGCTAAAGATATCGCTGAGCATCCATCAGTGAAACAATGCTGGTCGTTTTTAATATCCTCCTCATCGTATAGGATTTCATTAGGTTCGAAAATTACCGTGGACGTCGAATTTGAAAATCCAAGTGATATTCGTGAATAAAACTTCGCTGTAGTATCACTCTTATTAATGTCTATAGGTAAGTTATAATCGATTACCTCTTTAATTGATATATTTTTAGTAATGTCTAATCCTCTCGTTGCAAAATAGTATAATGTATCAGATTTTGCATATAAGAATTCATAAGTTCTTCCTGCCAACGATAAAGGTTGTAGCAATAATCTTTTCAAATTAGACTTTTGTTTGTTGTCTAAAGAGTTTATATCCGTAATAATCTTTAAATGAAGGAATCTTTCGGATGAAAACATCCTATAATATCTCTTCGATATACCAATCTTCGGAGGAAGTAATGTTAAAACCAGCCGACGATCTTTAAGTTCTACTTCTCCAGAAAATAATATATGAGATCTAGGACCAACTGAAGAAAATTCCTTTGAACTCAGAGTCCAAACACGTGAAAGATTTCTATTTATTATTTGTGTCATTTCAGCGTAAAAGTTTGGGTCTTTTTCAAAATATAGTTTACATTCTTCATAAAGAACCTCATGAATCGCTGAGCCACTTACTATTTGGTTCCAGAAATTGCCCGATGGTTCAATTGGACCAAAGGGTTTTAAAATACGGGTGATCTCATATGTACCTAAGAATGTTATTCCTCCGATATAATTTTTGTATTCTTTTGACAATTCCGTTGACGTGTAATATTGTGTGACCCAAGGATTTTCAATCTTCGGTTCAATTTTTGGGCGTGAGGTTAATAAATTTTTTGATTTTGGAGAAGTTAATGATTTTTGGGATGAAAATATTGGTGAAGGTGGTAAAAAAGTTCCACTATTTTGACTAAGCCATTCATCATCATCATCACTACCTCCTGGTAGATTAGAATAAGCCTTAATCAAATATTCCGTAAACATTTCATGTAATTGTGAAATATTTATTTTTTTTTCTACCAACTTAATGTCATTTATGAATTGACGGATTGTATTATTAAGTGACTCCGGATCAGTCTTTACAATTTCATACATGTAATATCGCTGATCGTTCGTAACAAACACGTCATCTGGATTTATACGACCCGGAAAGTTCTTGGTAGCATGGTTAAGTCGACGTATAGATGACAATATTGCTTTGTGATAGTCAAATTCGCTTGGAGAATTATTCATTTTAAAAATTATTTATTAAAGGTGATTTTTTTTTTTTTAATTAAACGATTAAAAGTGGGAAATTATTGTCCCTGTTACGTATTTTATGTATTTTGTAGAATAAATGCTTTTTCGGTTAAAGTTTCGATTGTGAAACTGAGTATAAATGCAAACAAACATCAAAACAATTTAAATGGAAATGATCGTATTAATAATTTCTAATTTTAGTAATATTGATCATGGTTACGACCTAAACCCTGGAAAATGGGTTCATTAGGAATTTTTCAACAATTAAGTAACATGGTATTTTCACATGACCATTAAGAATTTTTATTCCCACATTAATATATTTTAAGTAATTTGATGTGATAGATCTTTTTATCGAAATCAATCAATATCTCCATTTAAAAGATTTCGGTTAAATTAGCCATAAAACCATTGTACCTTATCATTATTAAAAAAAAAAAAAAAAAAATCGTCAAATCTTATTATTTTAAACCAATATAAAAATATATATATATATATATTTTTATTTTTAACCTTTTTTTTTTACAGTTTTTTTTTTTTTACTCCGGAGATAATGAAGATAATGTTACAAATGTTACGTTACAAATGTCACGTATGTTACAAATGTTACAAATGTTACATGATACAAAAAAAAAAATTAAAAAATCTCTTTTTTTTTCAAGCAAGATTTCATATGTTCGTATTTAAAAAAGATTATCGCAAAATAAATATAAAAAAAGAAATTCTTTATGATTGTATATTTTTGTTTAGATATTTATGTTAAAATGGCAAAGATCTTTTTTTTTTTTTTTTTTTTTTTTTTAATAATGATTCCAGTTATAGTTTCGAAATAAAAACCGTCATTTAAAATTGGATCAACAATATTTTTACATTATGTCATTCACGTGAAACATTAAGATGCGTTTCACAGATTTCTGGTCGAGAAGTCGACAAAGTAAAATGCCAAAAAATTTCCTGAATGAAGCATCTTTAAAAATAAAGAAGTTAAAAAAAATCATGTGATGGTAAACACGAAAATTATCTAAACTCAAGTTCAATTTTAGATATAATAAAATACCCAAGTGAATCGTCAAATTTTTCGCTTTAATGACCAGTTTCATACCAATTTTCTTAGCTCGTGACATCGCATTGTAACCTAATCTTGTGAATATAATAGCCTCATGGTCAATTATAGGATCATTTAATATGTTAATCTTGCAGATTAACAATTTCAAATAATAATTTTTATTTAGCTCCGAGCATGTAGCATGATATAATAATTACATCATGAATGCTGTACTGATTACTTGAGAGTTGAGAACGATCTAACCATATTGCATAACACCATCCATCATTAAAATAGTGATTGAATGATTTCTTGAATGCTAAGCTGATCTTAGCAGGAGTATGTTGCCTACTTTCCAAGCATCGATCAAAGTAGGTCCACAACACAGAACGGTTCCAACGCATCGTGGTCTGTGGGATATCAAAGTTGATACTTTCCGAAATTTTGGAAAATTTATTAGAGGGAAATCGATCATATTATACATGGATGTAAATAATAACTACAGTGGCAACATTTCGTATTTGATTTTCCAAAAATACGATCAATCGTACGACTAATCTCTATAAATACGTGCACTTTTACATACTCGTGATTCTTTGTGCAATTATTTATTGCTGATGAAAATTTGAGAAGTATCTTATATATTATTTGCTACATTTTATCATAAAACCACCAACACATTATAATAAATATAATTACAATAAACTTGAAAGCAGATCTTTACGGCCAAATTGAATAGAAAAAGATCTTGAGGGTAAGCCTTTGAACCAGATGATACAGTTGATCTTTTCAAGACCAGTATAAACAAATCAGTATTTTCGTACAACAACCCGTCACCATTAAGGTTAAAAGTCTTGATAATTCGGTAGCGTATCATTGGTAAATTGTAGTATAATTGGCTTTTAGCGTAGTGGTGAGCTGAAAGAGTTATAAAATAATTGATGATTTCGATTGACGGTTAATTACACAGTAGAAAAAATGGATATGGTACTGACATCATACAATAAGTGATAAGTCAAATTTAAATTTATTATTTAAATGTCTTAAATTTCTTTAAATGGAATATATAAATTCTTTTTGAATATAAATAAATAACTTTACCTTATTATTTTATCTTTTATTATCAATAAAGTTGGTTTATCAGAAATAAAAATTGATTACCAGATCAGAAAGTCTAAGCAAGCTTTATAGAAATGACAAATTCAAGCTTCCTTGCCCACTATCAAGTGATCAAACTCGTGCAGAGGTGATGTCAATTGATAATAAGACATGAAACCCACCACCAAAGGGAAGGGCCCCACGTACAGAAATCTGCGACATAGCTTGAGATATCTGTAATTTGTTTTTGTTCTCATTAAGTTAACAAGATTATTTGAAGAGGAGGATAAATAGCACACTAGGTCCAACTTAGTCAGTTCCACTTACCAAGATAATAAAAGCTCATTATAAATAATTATATTTAGATGAGGTTCTAAATAAGTAATTTATTATTGGAAAAAAATAAATGGAAATACTATAATAACTGCTCATATTGTCGTCTCGACTCACCACACTTATAGTAAACTATTCACCTCGGAGAAAAACTTTCCAAAGCTTTTGCTAATAAACAAATTTTACATTTCGGACTTTGAAAAATACTATATTTAAATAAGGTTTAAAAGTTGTTACAAGTGTTAATAGAAAACAAAAAAAAAAAATCTTTTAATAAGGGGAGGTTTATTGATTTTAGTGAAAAAGGTTTAACGGGAAAAAGAGTTTAAGAAAATTCTGGAAAATCACTTGCGATTAATATAATGATGTAAAGATTATTACGCGTTTTATGCTAATAATGATCGGTAATCGGTTAAAATAATGGGTGGCTTTGGTTGTGTAACAATACTAATAATTACATTTTCAAAAATCCGGAATGTTGTTGGGAGTGTAGGGACGATGATTCAGAGGTGAAATTTTGAAAATTCCTTGAAAATGCTTAAAGCAGAACATCATAGTCTGTACTGTATGCAGCGCTCCAATAACAAAATGAGCCATTTGACAAATATCGAGAGTATAGATTTACATTAGAGATTTTCAAGTCCGTTCATTACATAATCATTTATGCATTATTCATGCGGAAAAAATTACTCATGATACATCCCAATACCTTTTTTTTTATGGTGTGTGGGTGTATGGATGTGAGTGAGTGTGGATGGGTGGGTGGGTCATGGGTGTATATACAGTATGTGTGTGTTCTCTCGCTCTTTCCCCCTCACAGTTAGTTACCTTAATAGTACCTTAACAGATATGTACTTGTAATCAATCAAATGTTATTTACAAATTTGCCTCATGAGGGTTATTATTTTACTTGTGAGATCATAAGGTCGCCAATTTTTTTTTTTTTTTCCTTTAAAGAATTTATATGGTCCGTTCATAATACTTTTTACAATTATGTAGTATGACTAACTATCGCTATTTTTTTATTTTAAAACAAAATTGTGAAATTGTATTTTTTTTTACCTTTGTTAAAAAGTAAAATACCTCTTTCATCCCGAGGGCAGCACCTTAACGTTGGTGATCAGTTTTTTTTAAACGACTTGGTTAAGTCAACAGCAATAGATAATTAATATATATGTGAAAATTTAAAAATTTTGAAAATAACTAAGAAATTAAATAAACTTTTTATTGGACAGTACGAAGAATAAAATTGCAATCTACATAATAAGCGTTCATAACCTTTTGAAATTTACATAAATCGAAAATTCATTATGCCTGAATCCCCAGACGCAGCTCTAACTTTATGAAAAAAAGTTATACCAAAGAAATATCGTTATTTATATTATAATGCTATCAGAAATATGTACAATAAACGTATGTATGCAAACCAGTTTGTTTATTAAATTAACAAACAACAAATACTACTTTGAAAAATCAATAAAAATCGATCATAACAGATATTTTATTATTATAGGTGTGATGTTTAGAATCTGGTAGACAAGTGTTATTCCTGAAACACTAGTAACTCCACATATATAAATTTGAGGTAAAACGGATTTAAAATTAAATACTAAGCCTTACCTTTCCGAGGCCAACTTTGG
The DNA here is from genome assembly GCA_003833135.1 of Oehlia diaphana. Lineage (NCBI taxonomy): Eukaryota > Fungi > Glomeromycota > Glomeromycetes > Glomerales > Glomeraceae > Oehlia > Oehlia diaphana. Next base: position 165,121 of record QZLH01000003.1, read on the forward strand.
AGATAAATGATGGGGAATATTTTAATTAACATCAGCCTTATTATTATTGTTATAATGAGAATGATCACTTTACCTAGAAACTAGAGGGGGAACTTTCTTATTTTGATATAAATGCACCTACAAACATTATTAAGAATAGGAAATTTCAAACTGTGAATCCATGATCGTATGGCTAAAAAATGGATTCATACCTAATATAACCAGAGCTACAATCTTTAGGAAAATAAATAAAAAATTAAAATGCCACACAATTGAAGATTCCAATAAAAACACACATATGATTTCAAAATATGACTGCTGATTTTACGAGAGGGTACCAATTTATGGAATAAGTTACTAAATGTCATCTAGATATTATTTATTTTTTATTTTAGCTGTTTTAATTACAAAATGACTAAATGTTAGCTATAATTTAATTGTCATTGAAAGTCCAGTTTTCTTCACTACTATCTACATTAACTTTGAAGTATTCATAACGTGTCGCTTCATTAAGATATTTTTCCTGTTTCAGGCGACAAACTAGTACGATAAGAAATCTTTGTTGTGTGTCGTCAATAAGATAGAGTTCTAAAAAAGAGAGACTTTACTAATTAAAAACATATCCAATTTCTTTATAGAATCTAATTATAATAAATTTTTACTATCCAATAATATTAAAGCTCCCCGCTATATTTAATGTTTACTTGTTATTTTATATCACATCAACATGCCGGGATAGTTTTGACCACCCTTTGTATATTAATTAGCAATGAGAAAAAATGGAAAATTTTGTTACAATAAAGCAAATTATACTGATATCACAAATAATGAGTCATTTTGGATGGATATACTGAAATAATGTAAAAAAGGAAGCCAAATCGTTAATAAATTATTGTAAAGGGAGTCACAATTGAGATATAAATAAAGAAACTCAACCTTTATCATCTGGTTTCAAACATTTCTAAGGAAGCAATCTCGAATGGTTAAGAAATCGGATCCGGAAGGATATTTCGAGGAATTGTAATTCTCGGAGACGCATCATGATATAAACAATTTAAATCGATATTGATAACGCAAGTCCCTGGTTAAATATTAAGTGCCTGTCCATTTTGATCGTGGGTACCGAATTCAAATTAAAATTAACCATCACGAACGTTAAAAATTAAAAATTTAACGTTAAATAATTATAATTTACATGAGTACGAGGATCAATGTCTGCGTTTCTTGTCGTTTTGTCCGAAACGCAGAAGTGCCACGCCTGTAGTGGGGTAAAGTTAAATTATTTAGGATTACACAAACAATCATATATTCTTGCAATTTAGGAAATACAACTTACTTGCATACGTGTTGACGTTTCACCTTCAGGTATTTAATCCATTTTAACAGCTATCACATCATGAACGCAACCATGATTTGTTAACTAATAATCTCGTACTTTAGCCAGGACATCTTGTTTATATATAAAAAAATTGGGACCAAAAAATGTGTCTTAAGAAGGGGAGTTCTTATATAGGAGGCCTATAAAGGGGGTTGGTTGACTGTATCAGATTTGTTCGTAATTTTTTTTGTGGTTTCTTATAAACATAAAATTTTTGCTATACGAGAAAATTTTATAAAGTACTATATTTCATTAATTCTGATAAAATTTTAAATGCACGTAATACTATATAATAGGTTGATTCTTATATTCGCTTTTATCTAATAATTAAATAATACTGTCCAAATTTTTCAAAGAATAAAATAAGTTTCAATGAATTAAATTATTATAATAGGAAAGTATTAATAAAAGCACTTAATTCTAAAATAAACCTAACAGAATAGATAAATAAAGATTAGAGATTCACAATAAAAAAATGATGAAATAGATATTTTTTTTCATTAATGTGCATTAATCATTTAAAAAGATTCATTTTTTATTTATTTATATTCTTGACGAAAAGCTAAATACTGTTACAAAGTATTTTATTTTTTTATTCTTTTAAAATCACTTCTGTTGAGAAACGCCTTTTCCATCTATTAAATGAATCACAATCATTTGTGTACCCCAAGTTGACGATTGCCCCAAATCAACGATCGGCCTAAATTATCGGCCCATCTTTATAATGCCAAGAATTTTCAAGCATTACTTTTCATATATAGTAATCATCGATGTCATCGATGATTATGAGATTTCGGGCACAACATGTATATTGTTTTACTAAATTAGGGGAACGTCTAAAGCCGTGTTCGATCACGTGACATTAAATTATTTGTCGCCCCTCCCATCACATCCCAGTTTTCCATTTTTACTATTTATCCTGGGGACGAGTTGTGAAAAATTATTTGTCACATACCTATTCATCCTACTATGAAAAATCACGTGATCGAACACGGCTTTAGACGACCCCTAAATTAGGCATTAATACAATCAATGTATTATTGTTTACAGTTAGGCGTAAAAGATCTGCAAAAAGAAATGTATTTTATAAAGCAGACATTCACTTGCAAGTAATAAATATAGAGCTGTAAAAATTTTTATTTACAACTCATAAAGATAGAATACACATAAAAATCTATTAAATACTATAAGCATAAGTTTTTTGTAATATTACTTGATTTTATTTAAAAAGATGTCTAAAAGATCATCTGAAGAAAAAGAGTATAACAATGATACTATTTTGTGTGAGGATGAGACTGGTATGGAAATAGAGGCGTACGAAGCAGAAAAAGGAGCAAATGATAAGAATTACGCTTTTAACTGGTATCAAAAAGAAGCAGCAAATGGAGATATAGAAGCACAATATAATTTAGGTATGTGCTATGAAATTGGAATTGGGGTCAAGGAGGATAAATTTGAAGCTTTTCACTGGTATCAAAAAGTGGCGGAAAATGGAAATAACAATGCACAAAATAAACTTTATCAAAAAGCAACAGGAAAGATAGATAAAGAGATGCAATATGTTTTAGATATGTTTTATAAGATTAATGGAATTAAAATGGATAAAGCTAAGGCTTACAGTCAGCATCAAATAATAGCAAGTGCACAAAATAAACTTGGTATTTTTTATGAATATGGAATTGGTGTTGAAAGCAGTGAGATTAATGCCTTTTATTGGTATAAAAAAGCAGCAGAAAATAGGAATATATCAGCACAATTTAGTTTAGGTATATTTTATGAATATGGAATTGGTGTAGAAAATGATCGAAATGAGGCATTTAAATGGATCAAAAAGGCAGCTGAACAAGAATGTAGTTTTGCACAAAATAAACTTGGTATTTATTATAAAGATGGGATATGTGTTGAAAAAGATGAATTTAAAGCCTTTTGCTGGTATCAAAAAGCAGCGGAAAATGGAAACGAAAATGCATTGTTAAGTTTAGGTGTATGTTATGAAGATGGAATTGGAATTGAAAAAGATGAGGTTAAAGCTTTTTATTGGTATGCAAAAGCAGCAGAAAACGACAATAGTGATGCACAAACAGAATTGGGTTTGCGTTATATATTGGGAATTGGTGTTGAAAAAGATAAAGCTAAAGCTTTTTATTGCTTTCATGAAGCAGCTGTAAATAGACATAGTGATGCACAATACTATTTAGGCTTGTGTTGTGAAGAAGGAATTGGCACAAGTAAAAATTTGGAACTAGCTTTTAATTGGTATAATAAAGCAGCAAATAATGGAGAAGGAAATATAGAAGCACTAAATAAACTTGGTTTTTTTTATGAATATGGGATTGGCACTGAAAAAAATTTCCAATGGGCTTTTGACTGGTATCAAGAAGCAGCAGAAAATGGAAATAAAGATGCACAATATAATTTAGGCAATTGTTATGAATATGGAATTGGTATTGAAAAAGATAAAGTTAAAGCCTTTTATTGGCACCAAAAGGCAGCGGAAAATGAGAATGAAAAAGCACAATTTAATTTAGGTACATATTATGAAAATGGAACTAGTATTGCTGAAAAAGATTTAAAAAAAGCATTTTATTGGTATAAAAAAGCAGCGGAAAATGGTGAAAACAAAGCATTTGTATTGATTAAAAGTTTAGCAGAAAAAGAATATAATAGTGCTCAAAATAGTCTTGGATTTTTTTATGAAAATGGAATTTGCATTGAAAAAGATGAAAGTAAAGCCTTTTATTGGTATCAAAAAGCGGCAATAAATGGGAATGAAGAAGCACAATTTAATTTAGGTAATTATTATAAATATGGAATTTGTATTGAAAAGGATGAAGTAAAAGCCTTTTATTGGTATCAAAAAGCAGCAGAAAATGGAAATAAAGAAGCACAATTTAACTTAGGTATGTATTATGAAGCTGGAACTAGTATTGAAAAAGATTTGAAAAAGGCATTTTATTGGTATCAAAAATCAGCAGAGAATAAAGATATAAATGCACAAAATAAACTTGGTTCTTTTTATGAACATGGAACTGGTATTGAGAGAAATGAAATTAAAGCTTTTAAATGGTATCAAAAAGCAGCAGAAAATGGAAATATATCTGCACAATATAATCTAGGTACTTGCTATAATAATGGAATTGGTATTGAGAAGGATGAAATAAAATCCTTTAAATGGTATCACAAAGCTGCAGAAAATGGAAATAAAGAAGCACAAAATAAACTTGGTTCTTTTTACGAAGATGGAATTGGTATTGAGAAGGATGAAATAAAAGCCTTTAAATGGTATCAAAAAGCAGCAAAGAATGGAAATAAAAATGCACAGTATAACTTAGGTAAATGTTATGAATATGGAATTGGTATAAAAAAAGATGAAATTAAAGCTTTCAAATGGTATAAAGAATCAGCTGAGCAAGATTTTAGTAATGCACAAAATAAACTCGGTTTTTTTTATAAAATTGGTAAAGGAGTGGGAAAAAATATGGAAAAAGCTATTTATTGGTTTAAAAAAGCAGAGAAGGGTTTTGAAGATGCAACTGGATGGATTAAAAATACTTTAGAGTATGAAAAAATAAAACACATACCTTGTAATGAACTAAAAAGTGCAGTATCACTTCATGCAGGAGGATTTGGACACGTTACAAGAGCTATTTGGACCAAAACAAATGATTATGTTGTTTGTAAAAAATTGACTAATACTACTGATATTAAGCATGGTTTATTAGACGCATTTATTCATGAACTAAAAATACATTTGCATCTTGATTATTGTGATAGAATAGTACGCTGCTTAGGCATTAGTACGGGTAATTGAACATATTTTATTACTTTATCTATATTTTTAATTCCTTACTTATAAAATAAATCTTTCTTTATTTTAGATCAAAGAACAAACGAATATCTTCTTGTAATGCAATACGCTAATGGCGGAGATCTTCAAAATTATCTCAAAAAGAATTTTAAGAATTTGACTTGGAACGATAAGAAAAAATTAGCATTTCAAATTGCAGACGGATTAAATTACTTACATAATGAGAATGTTTTACACAGAGATCTTGTAAGTATTATTTATAAGAGTAGTTAACATTCAATACTGGTTGTTGAATACTAATTATATGTTTTATTTTAGCATTCCAAGAATGTAGTTATTCATGAAAATAATGCCAAAATTACAGATTTTGGTATTTCAAAATTTCAAAATAACCAAAGTTCAACAGTTTACATTGGTAATTTTGGTGTTGTTGCTTATATGGAACCAAAGCGTATATTAGATCCAAGTTACAAATATACTAAATCATCAGATATTTATAGTTTTGGTGTATTAATGTGGGAAATATCTAGTGGATTTTCTCCATTTAAAGATCATGACAATAAAGTTGCGCTAGCCATTTCTATTAATACTGGTATTCGTGAAGTGGCGGTTCCTAATACTCCAGATGATTATGAAAAGCTCTATAAAAATTGTTGGAATCAAGAAGCTGAACAGAGACCAAATATTAATGAAGTATTAAATGAATTTGAAAGAATGGATTTTGGAATTAATGTTAAAAATAAATTAGTTACAGGTATTTGTTTGTACAGTTAAATTATTCATTCGCACCTTATAATTTATATAATTTGATTTTTTTTACTTTGATAATTTACAAAAATTAAAATGTAGTATCAATGAGGGATGATACTTATTTAGGTTCGGAATTACAAACTAGTAAGAATAGTAACAAATCTCTAGACTATGCTCAATCTTCTGGTTTATGCAGTAAGTTTATAATTCTTTTTTTTTAATAAAATATTTTAATATATATAAACTAAAATCATTTTAATATTTTCATGATATTTAGTTGAATTAAATGAAATGGAATTAGATTAATATTAAAGTATAGTTCGAACTATGATTTTAAAATGGATAGACTCTATGTGTAGGCTAATTTATTTTTAATTTTTTTACTAATGGCTCTATAACTTTGAGTGAGAATGTATGATTTCATTCTATGTTTTAATTATTGTTGCATTATTCTACTGGTTTTATTCAATTTGTATTTATAATCTTACCGTTCTTTACGTCATATTTGAATTCTATCATTATTTTTTTTTGTTTGCTTCGTTATGTACTGTATATTCACCGGAGCATGAATTTAGCGGGGTATTCTTTTAGTAATAAAGGGAAGGTAAAATCGAAATTCATGAATTCAATATTATCTAACAACGTAATTAAATGTTTTGAGCATTTAGCACCCCAAGCTCTAGTATTACGAATGAATATTGTGTAATAAAATTCTAAAAGTAAATACTCATAATTGATAAATACGAATTTATAGAAAGAGTGGGCTGAAAGCAGTTTATATTTTATCGAAAATAAATTATTCTGTAAAAAGATGAACATATGAGAAAGTTGACTATATTTATTATTTGCTTGAACCGTTTAATTATACGTGTCATCGGATATTAATTCGGCATTTTGAATCCCTATAAAAAATTTTTAGAAAAATGATCACGTGTCTGAGTTTCTTTCGGAACAAAAATTAGAAAAATGATCATTTATGGGAATATGGCATATATTATTAATAAATACATATTAAATAATGCATATAAATGGATTCATTTTTTTGTATCGCATAATCTTCCTATTTATGGTATTTGAATTACGGCAGTACGGATTACGTATCAGTAAGCTCTATATAGCGTAATTAATTTCAACGGTAAGTACACAGTGAAATTCGATAAACCGGAACTTCGATAAACCAGATTTGAGCCTAAACCAGACTTTTTTGCTTGAACCAAGTCACGTATATTAAAATAGTTTCGATAACGGATCAAATTTTCTAACCAGCTATAGTAAAAATGATTCGATAAACCAGATCACGTGATCATTATTTAAGTAACGAACTTCCCCAGTAACACCATCAAAAATTTCACTATCACGTGACTTTTGGCCCGCATTACGGCTTAATGCACTAACATGTGAAAATAAACAGTGACGAATAAGAGGTGACGAATAAGTTTTTGCCCACTCGAAAAAAACTAAGTCCCTCAGATAAATATAAAAAGTGGAAACGCGGTGGGGTGTGACGGTTGTGATGAATATTTTCACTGTCACGTGATAGTGAAATTTTTGATGGTGTTACTGGGGAAAATTTAAGTAACGTGATGAGGTAAATCTTAATTTTGGCCGGAATTATAAAAATCTTAATTCCGGCTGAAGTTATGTATTTCAATTAAAAATATTTTATTCATTTCATGAACTCTATGACTTAAAACTAAGATGAAAAAATTAAATTATAGCGTATATTAGTATTATTAGCACGAATAAATTCAGTATAATAGATTTTCAGTATATCTAAATTTTTTCGCTATACCGGATATCCCGATAAACCGGATATTTTTAGTGGAACCGATAGATCCAGTTTATCGCATTTCACTGTGTATACGTTTAGCTGATAAGAAACGTCGAAGTTATGTAAAAGAATTAAGCGAATTAAATATTAATTATTATGAAGTCCTGAGAATAATAATTTTTATTTTTTCTTATAATGCCGCAACAACAATATTGAAATTTATTATACAAATGAAGTTATTAATAATCTTAATTATTGAATATATTTAATAATAATCTTTATAATATCTTACAAATCTATAATTAATATTTTAGATAATCTTTCAACTCATAATTTAAAAATTGATGTATTGTAACATATATATATTTTTTTAGCTTAGATATTAAACCTTCCACTCATAATTTAAAAAATTGACTTAAAATATTTGTACATAATATTTTCCCTTAATTATATATATATACTCGACTAATAATTATCATATAAATTCATAACATTATAAAATTCCTTATTTTGCATATTATCTATAATATTTTAACCGCATACCGGAATAAAGTTAATAATTAATCTTAATTTTATTATTATTATTATAAATGAAATTATTCCTTGATAAAATTTTATTCAATTCAATATATGCACCTTCTATTCCATTTTCTAAAGCTTTTTTATACCAAAATATAGCTTCATCAATATTTAATCTGGTTCCTATACCATTATAATAACAATAACCTAAATTATATTGACCTAAATCACAACCATCAATTGCAGATTTTAAATACCATTCAAAAGCTTTATTATAATCTTGTACCACACCTTCACCATATTCATAACAATAACCCAAATTATTTTTTGACATGGCATGACCATTATTTGCAGATCTTGAATACCATTCAAATGCTTTATCATAATTTTGAGATATACCTTTTCCATCATAATAACAATAACCTAAATTATATTGACCTCTAGCATAACCATTATTAGCAGATATATAATACCAATCAAATGCTTTCTTATAATCTAAATTTACACCTTTACCATATTGATAACAATAACCTAAATTATTTTGACCTTTAGCACAACCATTATTAGCAGATTTAAAATACCATTCAAAAGCTTTTTTATAATCTTGAATTGTACCTCTTCCATAATAATAACATAAACCTAAATTACATTGACCTCTAGCATAACCATTATTAGCAGATTTAAAATACCATTCAAATGCTTTCTTATAATCCTGTGTTACACCTCTACCATATTGATAACAAATTCCTAAATTATATTGATCAATTGGATCACCTTTCCTAGCAGATTTTAAATAATTAATAACTAAATCACTTAAACTATTTAAATTTCTTATATCTAATATAATATCTTTATAATAAAATAATGATAATAAATATTTTCCAATTATACAATTAATATTTTGAAGCATAATAAAATCATCATTATCATCATTATAATCATTATTCATATCTAATAAGTTAAATTTATAATCCAAAGATTCTTCATTTTTAATAGCCAATAAATAAAATTCTAATGCAATATCTTTATCAATATTACAATCGATACCATATTGATAAAAAAATCCAATAATACTAGAAAACCAAAATTCATTTTCTTTATGATTTTTCATTAATTCTAAAATAGTTTTCGTATTTTTAATATTTATAAGTTCGATTAAAATATTTTCAAAATTATTAAAATCGTTTATATAAAGAATTTTTCTATAAAAATCTATTAAAAATTCTTTTAAGAAAATTTCATCATTATTAGAGATATTTGAACTTGACTTTTGAATAATTTTATCGTTTAAAGGAAAAAAGTATGACATTGTAATAAAAAAAAAAATTTTTTTAATGTTGAGAGTTTAAATGGGAATATATAAATTCTACTAACCAAATTAAGGTAAATAATGAGCTACTAATTTTGGGATGGGACCGGAAATTATTTTGATTTTTAGATTATTGCAAAACTATAAAATTTTTTTTTTTTTTAAAAAAAAATAATAATATCTGTATTTAAAATAAATTTAAAGTTTTTTTCAGTCAGAGAATTATAAATTACATATTTTTATTAGTTTAATATTAAATATCATAATTTATTCTCGGGTAAATATTATTCCAATTTAAAAAGAGTGATTAAAAATCGCTGAAAAAAAAAAAAAAAAAAAAAAAAAAAAAAAAAAATAAAAAAAAAAAAAAAAAAAAAAAAAAAAAAATTGAAAAAAAAACTGAATTCGTAATTTGCCGTCATTTCATAACATGCATGATCGTCAAAATAATCCAAACCTGTTGAAAATCATAAATGTAAACAATGAGAAAAAAATCATTCATTTTATTATAGGTTTCAGCATATGAAACTTCAATTTTATTCCGTAAATTACCCGAAAATTAATTCATTATACTGTTAATCAAAAATATTCCGACAGTTTTCTGCATAAATAATTATTAATTTTCTTTGGCTAAGTTTCTTTGTGCAACTTTGCATTATGACTACATAATGATCGGCGACAGAATGAAAATTTTTTTAACTTGATTTGTAATGTTGTATGATTTACTTGTATGATTTACTGCTTGATAACACCAACTTTCTGATAATGTTTATCGAACATACCTTTATTTTATTTTTTATTTTTTTTTTTTTTTTTGAGTTGAAATCGAAAATTTTCCAATCACATACATAAACTTTTATGAAATTGTGGAACAAGTGGCTTATCTATGTGCTGGTTGTACCACGCTACGATAGAATCTTTTCGTTTTCATCCACAAATACTAAATTAGTAAAAAATTAATTAAGTTTACTAATACGAATGTTTAGTTGACGAATGGTGTGCAAACATTTGGAAGGGGTTTTTTATATTCATATAAATTCATTCAAGAATTATTTATAATTCAGTTATCATGTGAATCGTTGATCAAAGATTGCCGTTCAATAAGCATGCGATTTTCACAAATTTCATACTAAATTAATTCGTAATCAGGATATTTACTTTTTTTACTATACTTTATTTCTTCTTTTATCATACAAAGTTAGAGATTTTTTTCTCCTTTACTTTTTTTATAGATTTTGAAATCAGGTTTTACTTCGAATGGTATCGAATGAATTTAAAACTAAGTAGTTGAATAATTCATAGTATATAAGGGTCTTTTCCAGTAAAAGAAATTTCAATGGTTATATTCGGGTAAACAAAAAAAAAAAAAAATTTCAATTGGAAAACTTTTATAGTATATAATCGAGCGCTCTTATAATATCTAAATGTATTAAAATCGATCTTTCATGTGAAAAAAGACTTTAGAAATTGGGATCCAAGTTATTTGGTGCCTTGGCGCGTGTAGCTTCTGTATGAATCAGAAAATAGGGGGTAACGGTGGGCTGTTGTCTTCGAGCTGACCTTATGATAGTAGTAAGTTAACCAATGTATCTATGATTCTTCGACTAATTCCTATTCATATGAATTCCGTTAAATATAAAATAAAAATGATTGATTTGCATAATAAGCTCGGATTTATTTATAAGATTATCGAATATTGTTCGGAAAATTATTTTCCCAAATCTCGATGGTGTTACAATTAAAAACGACGATTTCTAATATAATAATTTATATTAATTTCTCTATTTATTTTTCAAGTATATAATTATGATATACAAATCACAAGTTCTATGATTTGACTTTTTATATTAATTCAGAAAGCATTAAATTATTAATGAAATACTTTACATAATATAATAAAAAAATATAAAAAAGACAAAAAATGATTGGCAGTTAATTGTTCTAATCCATTAGTTTACTTTTCATTCTTTTAAGAATATGTCTTAAAATTTAATATGGAATTTAAATCTAATACTCCACCTTCAAAAAATAATCTAAATCTGATTCAATTAAATTACATCACTTTTTGCTTCATGGATTAAAAGTATTCCTTATAAAGTTATTATATCGCTCAAAGTAGGGATGTATTTAATGCTACATCATTTTATAGAAATTGTAATTGGGGAGTGGAAATAGTTGGAAACGTGCTACTATTTTATATTCAATTTTGCAAAAGAAAAATATATTCTATTTCTACCGTAGTAGTAAAGGTATATTATATTAATATTGAAGGACTGGATTATACTTTTTGTTGTTGTCATGTTGCCATAATGATAATGGACGACAGATGAGTTATTAATTCTATGATGGTGGAGTGAATTTTTATAAATTTATATTATTTATTTTTAATGTATATTCCTTTTTTCATAGATGTGTTGAAATTTATTTAGAATATAAGTGAGCAATCGAAGTTTGTTTGTTTGTAGCAAAGATTTTGACTTACAATTGTGACAAAACTTTTTGGAATAATCATTAAACAAAGTTAATAACAGTTTTTTACATTAAATACAGTATATCCATAATAGTTTAAGAGCATATACATAGTTGGTAATTGCAATAGAAGAATTTTGGATTTTATCAATCAAGTTATATCATATAACTTAATGATTTTTAATGAAGAAATTTTATTGTCTTCTAATTTTCTAACTTTAAATTCTTTGAAACCTGTGTTAGGCCATTCGACTCTGTGTTTATCGGGCTGATAAAGTAGTCCTTTCATAACGTAATCCAGATAATTAGTAACGAGTGTCATTTCGCTTTTAATTTAGCTTTTATAATATTTTAATTTCTCTAATTTCACATTTTTGAACTTTAGTAACAATATAATACAATACGTGATAAAAAATAAATTTAATAATATTACTTTATAAAAAATTAAAATAATGGAAAAAAGAATTTCAATCATGTGATACGTGTTCTTTCACGTGATCCGCAATCGGGGTTTTGATTGGCTTTATCTTGTGTAACTTCATTTAACTAGCAATTTTTCGAAAGGAACTTAATAAATTAACATTTTTATAGTAAATATAGTGTGTTTGTATTTAAAAATAACTTTTTAACACTTTATTAAAGAAAATTTATACTTTTACACATATTTTACATATTAATGATTAATTAAAATATATATATAAAATATGAAATATGAATTTGTACTGTTATAAAAACGCTTATAACGTTTATATGAATACTTTTATAATCCTCATCTGCTAAAAAAAGCTTACAGAAAAAGAATAATAATAAAAAGGATAAGGGGATGGCCAGAAATGACGTAATTTAAATTTTAGGATTCTTGACCCCCCTCTTAGGAAATGACGTCATTTCTGGCAGTCCCCTAAGATAAAGGAAGATAAAGGATTTTTTAAAAAAATTGTTTACAAAAAAAGAAAAAATAAAATAAAATGAAGAAAAAATCAAAGTTAGGTGGGATGCCTGTTCACACGATTTACAAAAAAAGGTAAGTCAATGTTTCAAAAATATACGGAGTATGAAAAACAAAATATATTAAAAGTTTACCGTATTGTCACTATCTTCTCCACACACATCACAATAACAATCTCTTCTGTAATATTTCTTTTTCAAGTCATGTCCTTCAAAACATTGACTTACTACACTATTCATGGATCCCGATACGTCGATCAAGAGAGCATAATCGATCACCACTTTGCAGAGATTTCTGCGTCTTTGAACCTCGGCCCATGATGCGGATTAGTTACCAACTAATCGAGAGTCAAGAATACAAGTTCAAGAAATCTTTGACGGGAAAGTAGATAAAGTTGGCAATGCTAGCTATCTAATTTTATTTTTAAAAACATTGAAGAAGGATGATATTCAATAACGACTTAAAATTAAAATATCGAAACATGACTTACTTCAAAGGAAATATAACGCCAAACTCCTCCAAATAAAATTCCTTTGTGATATTTCTTCAGCATTTTTTTTTAAACTTAGACTGCTACTACTGTCATCACCATCAGTCACGACAACCAAGAGAACGATCACCATTACTATGAAAAGTTTTTACTATATTAACCATACTGTCGTAAAAGCGAGTGCTACCACTAGCAACGTTACTTAATCCGTTAAGTGAACGACTTGAATATTAATTGTAAGAACGTGTTAAAAGATATAAGAATATAGTACATAATTCGACATCAGAGAGGATCATCTTTTCCTGTCTTATTACCATAGAGTCATTAAATGTTGCAATGCATCCACGATCTAATCCATCACGGTGTAAATTCTTTGCAAATTCGTTGCTCGCCTTGATAGCACATGTGCTTTGAGTGGTTGCTTTTACAATTTCCATTCTTTAGCCGGCGTAATTAGTTATATTAGTACAAGAAATTTTAGAAATATTATGGTCTAACAGCTAAAATTTTGTAGAGAGATTATTTATTTATAGGAACTTTTTGATTTATTGAATTAATTACTTAAGAACTGTAACAAGTGGCTTTTGAAATTATTTTTAATTAAGGGATTAAATTGTATGAATGGCATACCCTTCATACCCGATACTGTCCAAAATCCCGACGCGTACATGTCACGTGATAAATATGTAATTTCGGGACCATACCCTAGAAGTATACACATGTAATGAATAAAGTTTTTTAAACTTCGTATAAATAATCAGCAGAGGTCTAGAAGTCCAGATATTCAATTTATATTTCTAATCAACGGGTGATCAAACAACTCTATTTTATTACTTTGATTTTTACCTGAAAATAACAAAATGTGTGTACATTTTTTTTTTGTAATAAACATAAAAGAAAACAATAGAATTCAGTCTTCCGAAATTTGTATTACTATTTTTGTTGTTTGGATTAACTTTAATGTTAATAATGATTGAAATTCAAACATTAAACACATTCCTAATATACAAATTATTTGTTACTTTATTACAGCCTCATTATGTTTTGTTTATTTTTAATGACTTTTGTGTGCTAAAATAATGTCTTTGGAGTTGTATAATTTAGTGTTTCGGGCGAAACCGAACTAAATTTTCGACGAAATTTCCGAAACCTGGCGAAACTTCCGAAACGTGGAGATGCCTAAATCAAACTTTTTTTGCTTAAAAATATATTAATTTAAGCTAATTTTAGCACATAAATTTAGTCAAAAGTTCTTTCTAAACAGATCTGGTACTAGAAATTTATGTAATTATGTATGAATCAAGTAATTTATTATTTTTTTGTATGAGAACAACTAATCATAAAATTTTGTTTTACAGTATAATTCTTCACCTGCTTGTCTCGTGTGTTAATTATGTTGCATCGCTCCGGACTTAGGTGTCCTGCAAAAATCATGATAAGTATTCCAGTGAAATTATATATAATTTTATTAGTAAACTTTTCGGTTTAATTAAACACTAATTCATGAAAAATTGATTAAGTATTACTGAACGGTTCCGGAAAACCATTACTCTGTGAAATTGGCCGCTCACTAATATTAAGTGTCAACCCTCTATCCTTGAAAGTTCATAGTTACAAATATATAATATTTGATTAAAAGTTTTTTATAATTTTTTTACGCATTATTAAAATTATAACAAATCGGTTTATCCATCAGATATCTGTCAGATATCTGTTAGATAATCCATTATCTGCATAATAAAAATATTCAGACTTTTGATGAAAATGCTGTTACGTTTAACAGAAATTCATCTATAGGAAGATTAGAAAGAAGATAACCCTTCATACGTATATTTTAAACTCAGTAAAACAATAATTGCTAACTTTGAATTGGCAGGTTGTTTATTGATTCTAATTCATTTTTCTTTAATGATTAGTAATATCTTATTAAATTATTTAAATAAAACCAAAAAAATCACTTATTTCTGTAGTTTCAAAATAATATTATAATATGTGTAAAAAAAATTATCCAAAATAAAAACAATAATCTTATCTTGAATCGAATCACAAAGAAAAAAACAATAAATTTAAAAATTACATTATTAGAATGTCGAGCAATTATAATAGCCTTCTACATCAACTATCGCAGAAAATGACGAAACAGATTCGTCAAAATAAAGTTTCTAAATCTTCGAGCATCGTAGAAGTTGTTGGAATAACCCTCCATTTGTGGAAATAAACTGATCAGCATGATCAACTGTAGTGATGTGCGTAAGCTTGAAAATTAAAATTATTGATCTCCAAGGTGTAGGGAGATCTATAAGTTGCTGCTTCGATAAGGTTGAAGCATTGAGAAATGTAATTCTTATAAGGGATGATACTGGAGTCGGGGATGTTGTGTGTGTTGATGAAATATCTGGTTTGTGGATGAAGAGCGATGATTCGACCAATGATCATGTAAGGCGTCGTGTGTTATAGATCTATCGATAGGACCACTATCAGGCTTATCATTATGTTGAGTTGATTTTTTTTTTTTGGTAGATCTTTTGGGTCGATATATTCTTAATTCTTCAATACTTTTCACAATAATCAATGTTAAAAAACTTAGATATTCAATGTTTCGGGCGAAACTGATTTGCAATTGGCGAAATGTTTCGCCAATTTAAGTTTTTGATTTCAACTATCCCGAAACTAGCAAACTTTGCGAAACTAAAATTGCCACGTGCATGATTTATTAATTGGTGACTACTGAAACCAAATGTTAAAATTGTTTTAACATTTATTATTTTAGTTTTAGCTAGTTATTACAGTTTATTAAAAGCTATTAATATTAATAAAGTTTAAATAACCTATGTTTAATTATAGTTAAAATTAACTTTTGTTATACGCATTTGTTCTTATTAAAGAAATCTCAATAAAATTTAGATCTACTAATAATTAATAATCATGAAGTCTTGTTATTAAGAAATTTACTAGAAAATATTCCATAAATTATGTAGGTTAGGCAAAATTTCGCCAGTTCTGGAACAAACATAAGGCTAAGAACCATTATGATAGGACCAATAAGTCCTAATCTAAATCGTATTACTACATTCAGTATGTACTGTACTGTACACATTGTACATCTACCATCAGACGTAAAATCTATCAATAACACTTTGAGCCTGTTCGAAAAGAAAGATAAATTTTGGGCCTATTCAGTTGAAAGGCACATTCCATCACGTTCTTTAGCAATTATACATGCATCATTTAACGGTAGATTTTTGTCATAGCTGAATCTCGAGATTCCAAGAGTCGCGTTACTCGCGTATTCTTTGCCTACATGAACATTCTATATGAAAACAATGGACATAAATCATACGTCTACAAATATACAATGTGGTGTTAGGATCAGCCTAAACAAGCGTTTGGCGAAGCTAAAGTGGGTAAGTGACTCTGCAGCACCATATTGTTTTCTATGAAGTGACCATACAGATGGTGGAGACTAGGTAACCTTCGTCTCAACATCCAAACCTTATTCTATCGTTAGTTCCAAAATTCTTATCAAAAGTTTCCGAGTTTCGATAAATATTTTTTTAATATGGGAATGCTAATATATAATAACCATTTCTAGAGTCTATGTAAATTATTATCTAAAAAAGATTTTAAACTGCCAAAGAATGTAATATATTTATGTGGCTACTTAAATGGGGAATTTTTCACTATACCAGTTATTGAGTTAGAGTTTCATATAAAGTTCCAATTCCGATAACTTATAAATATTTTTCGTAAAGCGTTGATAATAATAATAATATCTGATATATAATTAAAAAAATTCTCACGTCTGCAAATTTTTATAAGATTTCACTTTCTCTAATCTCTCATACACTTTATGAAAATTCATATATAAAGTTTTAAAACTCCCTTACTGAGAGAAAGGATTGTTAAATTCACTTAAAGTATTTGAAATCCTGGTATTTTTCAATATACAGTAATTTTTTAAAAGCTTTAAAATATAAATGAAATTTTCTAACATTTTTTTTATAGGAAGTATCGACTTAACAAAATTAAAAACTGTGATATATTGAATCTCTTACTTTCATCAAATGAATTTGAACTCTAAACGTACGAATGGTACGATCAAAAAACTTTGATTATAATTTTATAATCAAAAATGATGAAATTATTGAATTAACGAAAAATAACTTTAGATAAGTTATGGAATATTGTGATGAACTAAATTTCTTCTTCAATCCATTTATTTTAGAAATAATTTTAAAAAGAGATGATTTTTACATTGACGAAATCATCATTTGGGAAGCGGGCATATTGAAAGAAGATTAAGCAGATTTATTCTATTAGCTATTTTATCATATATCTGATATCGACGGAAGATAATTTCTCTTAAAAGTATATCCTTTTAGTATAATACTATCAAATAATTCGATCAATCTAAACATAGTTGCATTATACTACCAAATAATTCAATCAAATAATCTCATCGAAAATTACTCACGATTTAGTTATAACTAAAGAAGCAATGCAAAATCGTATCAACATTTTGATATTTTTGCAAGTTGGACCGCCTAATATTTTACTATCTTGTAACAGGCGAAGTTCAAAGTAATTAAAAATAAACATTATCTCTATGAGCTACTAGGATAATCCACTGATATTTTTCTTGGAAAATTACAAACGTATGAATGGCTTTGATATTCCCCGTCATATAACTGCTGGTTTTATAACCGCATTCGAAAGAATTTTATAATTCTTATTGCAGCAATGATTTATTTTATCTCTTTTCAATCACAAAACTAGAAAGTATTTTCAACAATTGATTATATTTTTTAAATTAATTAACCTCCGGAGAATTAATAGTATATTTACATCAAATATTAACCACAATGTATTTTTAGTATTTTAAAGGACCTATCATTTCTTGTTTATTGATAAATGCGAATAAGCATTGTAATTTTAAATTGACACTCTGATATAGGTAAGTAGAATTACTAGAAAAGAAGAAGTTATTACACGTTTACTATAGAGACAAAAATGTGTGACGATTAATTTAACGTTCGTTGTAAAGCAACTAAATTATAGATATTTAGATATTCCTTTATTTGAATCATATCAAAGGATAGATGTTTACCCTACAATTCAACTACGATCTTATAGACTTCTATTGTAATAATCTCATTTATCTCCAAAAATCAAAATAATCTTAATTCTTCGATATCATAAAGAACGGTTTCTTAATTGATCTAAACAAATAAGTACGTGTTTTGTTCTCATTCAACCCAATATTTTCTAGAATTAGCAGCTATTAATTTTGTCTTGTTTCTCCTTGCAATTCTTTTATTATGATACCGATGGTTTATCTACTTTTATATAATATACAGTATGTGGGCGTGAGCTTAGAGATCAAAATTTTCACACTCTATAAACACGTGACTTTACAGGTTAAGTGATTTTTAGAGTAGTGACTTTAAGTTAGTTGTAATGGATCACATAAATTTCACACAAATAAAATTCGTTAATAAAATGTGCAACACCTTAATAAATTTGGTAAAGCGGTATACCAATATTTAAAAACGAGTTACGAGCTATAGAAAATTTCCTTTAAAATTCGTTATCAAGAACTATAACTTTGAACTTTCTTTGTTATATCAAGTTATTCGTTGTAATAAGAGAGCGAACTGTATTATGAGTTAGAATATTTCCCTTAATTTTGCTTTTAGTAGATTTACTACTCTCACAAAGCTTAACGCCTTTTAATTCTTTATCTACGCCATTTTATTATTTCCATTTCTCGCTGTCGTGGATTTGAATCTTTTTTCAGTTTATTTAGATACTGTAACAAGAAGTTCATAATTAAAGAAGAGTTAGAATTATAAAATGTAAAATATATGGAATGTAATATGACATTTGAATTTATAATAATAATTATTTTTGAGTTAATTATGCAAATTTTTAAATTTTTTGGTTTCTTAATTTTATCATATTCTTAGAATTGTTATTTTTTTGTGCAGCAGCGAAATTTAATAATAATTTAAATTTATTCTTCCAATAATATAATAAGGTTTTAACGGCTGGAGATCATGTGTGCTCAAAAATTTTATAATCTGAAATAATAAATATTTATTTATTGAAAAAAAAAAACTTTATTTAATATAAAATTCACTCTACAAGCATTTTGAAATTTTGTACAAATTATTATTATATAATTAATTACGTATGTCTTTGGTTCATATTTACATTGCCACCACGTCCACGCCAACCACGACCACGACCACCACGCCCTCCACCACGCCCACCACGTCCACCAATCCCGCCCATCCCAATACTATAATCACGCCCACCACGTCCACCAATTCCGCCAATCCCATCATTATTATTCCCTCTGGATGTAAAAGAAAAGGAATGTTTTTTATTTTCATTCTCCCTTATATTTCTTTCACCTGGTTGAAAAGTCAAAAATTTCACGACTCCATATTTCTCTATTTCAGAGACTTTATTATCTACATCATTTAACCAACTATTAGGAGTAGGGATATTCGCTTCATTTGTTCTCCTTAGATAAAATAATTCGTTATTTGTATAAGGGTTTTGGTGATATTTACTTGTTTCACTATCTCTCACTGCGTTTGTTAGCATGTCACAAATTTCTGATTCCCAATTTTGTTTTGGTAATGGAAAATTAATCACTTTAAAAAAAACATTCCAGGTTTTTGCCGCATAAATTTCCTTGATAAGAGAAAGAAGAGAATTACTCATTTCGTTTGAAGGGTATCCATATCTTCTATCCATATCATCTTCTTTTCCTTTAACCATATTCATGAATGCAATTTGAAACATAACCAGTCGTAATGAAGTTCCACTTTGAGTAAAAGTTTCTTCCACTCTATATTTAGAAACATAATCTTCTGGTTCAAGAAATGCTAATCCAGGAACTTTACATAAATACCAAACTACGTTACGTGATAATAATTCTTTCAAGAAACAAGGAACGAATTCAGACCAGGAAGTATTTTTTGCTAAAAAAAAATAAATCAGGAATTCTCCTAAATCAGGTGTCGAAGATTTCTGACGATTTCTTCTATCTCGATTAAATGCTTTAATTTTATTTTCAGCTTCGGTAATAATTTCAGGAAATTGTTTTGATAACTTTAATAATAGATGCAACAAAAGACAATATCCTTGTAATGCTTTCTCAGAAGCTTTTAAAACTTTTGATCTTGAAGGCTGACCACTTTCATCACAAGCTTTCATTAGGGCGACCACAGTTGTATTCATAAGACTAGGAATTGTTTTTAGAATTGCTGAAGAATTCCATGGTTTTCCAATTTCTCCACGTAATGCCATTAAGGAAGATTTTATTATAGGTAAAGCACGATTGAAATGGGATTTATTTAATACTAGAGGAAGAAAATTCGTGAAATTGCCACCCCAAATTCCTTCTCGTAAACCATGATCTTTAAATGCTTCATATGAGAAGAGATCAAATTCACTTATAGTAATTTTTCTTTTATCAATTCGTCCAATGGCATTTACTCCAACTCCAAGAACGCATTCTCTAAAAGTTGTTCTTAGGAAAAAACAAACTAATTGTCGTCGAGTTAATATATTATAGAATTGAACAAGAGTACGAATACGTGCATAAACATTCGACAAGACCACAATATCACGATCCGGTAAAAATTCTATAATATGTAACCAAGCATCATCATCTAAATCATTTACCGTAGTTGTTGAAACGTATGAAGAATCTTTCACGGTAATATTTTTTGGGTTTACCTTTACGCTAGATAATATACTGGAACAACCGGAATCCATCTCTTTCATTTCTTTTTGTAATTCCTTATCAGTAAGGATTGGCATTAAAGGTTTAGAAGCTTTCGAATCATTATAACCACATATTTTACATTCGAATTTTTTTACAACTTTTTCAGAGGTTGACCTAAAATCTTCGTGATCGGAATTAATTTGTTCTACAAGACCAAACTCCTGTTCAACATTATTATCAGAAAAGAAGCTTAATATTTGTAAAAAAATATATTTAAGTAAATAACCAGGAGTATATCCACCATTATAATATTCAGAACTACGATGATGATGAGCTTGTAATATATCAGCACAAATAAACGTTCCGAAAACATTAGGATGTCTTACTGGTGTTTGTATTGTAACAATAGGTGCTATTTGAGGATAACCCGGTGGTATCTTAACATTATAATGTAACCTTAGGTTTTTATATGGTCCTTGATGGAGAGTTAATATTAAACACATTGAAGTTATATCATTTTCGTGTAACTTCACTTTGATTCCTTTGAGTGGTTCATTATATAATTCAACTATTTCGCGTTTTAAACGTGGTAAACAAGCCGTATTATCTTTACGAATTTGCGACATTGTTAATTTTAAAAAGTAAATATAACAATTCTCGTAAAAAAGTAAAATTAAATATTATTTTTTTTTTCATATACCCTTATATAAAGAAAATGAGCACTTACCCCCATATAACCATGTGATCACTCAATAAAGGTATCGATTTTCAGTTTGAAGCTGCGCATAATGGATACGTATGCACATGTAATAAACAGTCACTGCGTACAACAATGATATGTTGCGGCTAATCGTCACAAATTACGCCTACATTAAACTTTATTTGGGTGAAATTGAATGAGAGTTGCATATGAAAATAAATAGAAACAATAAAACATTATAAAAGAGTTTAATGACAATCCAATACTACTGTATTATCGAAGATGTTTATTGTAAGTATTTTGTCATACAAGATAATTGTTACATTTATGTTACACTCATCATTCGAATATTTACTGATTTATCTTACACACAAAAAAATTTTTTGTTTCGTCATATAAAAACAATATATGAAAAAAATTGATAGATTTTAAGTATATTAGCTAATATTTTAGGAGCAAAATCTTACGTGACACAAATTAAACATTTTTCTTGGATAAAATTAGTATCATATGTATAATTGAATATTATTGGTTAAAAAAGATGGGTGAGGCCCATCCGCCCATGAAACTAATATTAGCTAGTATATGTCACACTGTCCTTACTGTTTGATTAATAAAATGGTACTTGAAAAAAAATAATAATCCATTATTATGCAACCAAATAGGATCATGTTGTTTTTAACATACTGATATTTTTAGATAAATTATTATCTTTGATATTTTTGACGCATTACGTCATATAGATTAATTATCAAATATTTACTATGCTTTTCATATGGAACATGATCTTGAACGTCTGCATAATAACACAGTTATTAGGTATGGTGATTAAAATATCATCCGAACTGCTTTGCAGTTCGGTGATATTTCAACCCCCCTACCCAATAACTATTATTTAATTGCCGATTCATCTAAAATCGGCACTGCGTTACTAATACCATAAACTTTTACCTGGTTCTAATAATAATAATATTTCAAAAAAGTCTTTAAGAACAACTTTGAAAGCTAAAAATTATATGTTTCTAATGTAAATAACGCAATATAGCAAAATAAAATATTGAAATTTCCTATATTTTAAGGTGTAAATCTGACGCGCGTACATAGTAAACTCATTATTTTGCATATGAACGTATAATTTTTTTTTTCAAATTCTTTTTTTTTCAAGTATTTTTTCAGTATATCATATGACTTTTATATATAGTTAATATGTCGTCTATGAAAATATCCAGATTGTGTTCTGGCAAATTTAACCCCGAATTTTATTAGTAACGCAATGCCGTACTAAATGTCAAAAAAAAAATATTACCACCGTGTTATTACCGTGTTATTTGTATATAACTCGAAAATGAAATATTAAAGTGATGCTAATTTATTAAAATTTTTTATTTTATATATATCGTTTACTTTATATTTCGTAAAAAATTACATTATATACAATATTTTAACAATATTGATATTAATAAAATAGATTTTTTACTATCTTTGAATATAATTATATTTTTATATATATTTTTTTTGGTACCGTTAAAATTATGATATATAAAATCGGAGATACTCGGACTATATATATAATCGAAAATTTTCTAACTATATATTTTATCTTTCTAGTATCTACCAAAATTCACTATACTTTTTGTTGAAATATTCTAAGCTACTAATCCTCGGTGAAACTAACAGTAATCATATCATCTAACATTTCATTACTATCAGGATTTTCTTTAATTATATCTTTTTTTCTTGCGATAAAATGTTCAATAGCAGTATAAATACCAAAAAATATATACCACAAACTTGCCCAGAATAATAAAAGTGAAATTGGATTGGGAAATTTTGTTAATAAATAATAAATAATGTAGAAATCTATTCCACTCACAAGATAAAATATTATAGGTCCAATTACGTTTTTATGTAAAAAAAGAATTATAATTCCTAACACGTAATTAATAAATAAATATGCGTTTAAATTTAATTTAATTTTGAATTTAAATTGTAAAGACTTAATAACCATTACTATGGAATAAATAAATAAACCAAGCACCGACAAGACTAATATTAGAATTGTAACTCCAAAAACGGTCATTCTTACAGTGTCTGTTAAGAATTGGCAATTGTAAATCAATACCGCTATAGCGATTACTACTATTATACAGGTTAATGCTATCAAGATGAATACTGTAGCACTAGGACCTTCCGACTTGTAAAGTAGTACAATATTAATAATAAAAAATGAAAGTATGCCTAAAACTAGTACCAGCGAGAGTATAAAAGTTGTTGTTTTTTCATTTATTGGCAAACCCTTATATTTTTTATAAATTAACGATGCCACTAAGATCACTGTTATTAAACAACTTAAAATTATAAACGTTATTGTCGTACCGCTGAGACCTTCCATCGCATAAAAGAACATACATGGAAAAACTAACATGTTAAATAATATTAAGGAAATAAAGATTATTTTCCTAAAACCTCTAAATTTTTTAATTGGAATCATTGCGGTTATGAGTATTATAGTGATAACGATATAAGGAATATATTTTTTCAATTCAAAATTAAACATGTCAAAAAGTCGTAATCTTTCTGATGATTTAATAGGGAAGATCGAAAAGCAAGCCTCTACGAAAAGAATTTCCTGGCATTTTTCGTCTGACATTATTGTTATATATTACTTATCAAGTTGAAATTTCAAAATTCAATAGTGATAAGATTCGTTAAATTATCTGCTTCTTTTATAATAGAATCATAAAAATGTTATCACATGATGATTTCTATATACGTATTTGTCTTTATGCGCGTGTCACATTCTTGAAACATTCTTTCAAACGTCCATCACTTTAAGATTCGAGATAAAATGTAGTGTTAGACGGTACAAAACTACGAATTGGTAGCTAAACAATAGGTTACAAAATGGCGGATTGGAGTATATTTCCGTGTGTTCAATATTAAGCACCATTCCTTTTATAGAATTTCAATCTTCTTTGTTGTTTGTATTAATTTGGAAAATCATTTATGAACTTTATGAATACAAAATCAAGTGTAATTAGTTGATGTTGTGTTCAGCGAATAGAACTTTTTCTTGAACGAATAATATCTTAAAATTAATCGGATTATCCTACATTGTATTCCGGATAATTTTAACCGATTAACCGGATCTGCCAAGGATTATCCGGATTATTCTAGACTAAATATATAAATATAATGATCAACGTGCAAAACTTTATGCAGAAACACTTCCAAAGAGAAAAGAAACAAAGAACTTAATAACAAATTCTAGAGAATATCATTTCCAAATTTGTTAACTGATAGAATTTCAAAAGAACATTCACTGTGTAGAATGATAATATTCCAGAAAAAGACTTTAAGATCGACACAATCGACCAAAATTTTCTTGACTAAACACCAAAAATATCTAGGAATCGGCTATTACCGGATGCGAATAGTTTCCTGGAGAAATGTTGAAGCATAATATAAACTTATTTGAAAAACTAGGAAAAAAATCTGATTTAATAAAGGTTCAAGTCAAAACAATAGAGGTTTGAAACTCTACAGTTGAATATAATTGGAGCGAAGAAAAAATCATTCAACAGATCCAAAAAAATTTGTATTTGGGCGTAATCAAACATTAAGTATGGTAAACTCTGTGCTGCAAAAGTTGAACATCAGGTTCAATTGGTAATATTATTTAACCGGTATGGATGAAAGCATAAATTTTATGAATATTCTATACCTTTAACAACTATATCATCTCTAAAACGTTCGTTTCGCAGTTCGGATAATATTTTAACCTTCATATCAAATATATCAGATTTACCTCCACAATGACACCAGATCGACAAAAATATTTGAAACACCTCTCTTTGAATGGCTTATTTTAGATTTTTAATCGCTTTATCTCCCTATAAAAAAAGTCAAATATTCCATCTTCTTTCCGTAAAGGCTTATTTCCGGAATTAATAACCTTATATCACGATAATTCACATTTTCCGTGAATGGATACGTGAAACGGTGAAAGGATTATTTTTACGGAGTTTTACAGAAATAGAAATAACGGATAAAATTTTTTATGGAGGATCTCCTCCATCGTTTTATTAATGCATTAAATGAAACTTTGAAAAGCAATTAAAGCAATATATCCATGAAAATTCAAATTCAGTTTCATCAACCTGCGACCTTTGGACTTCTCGCAGTAAGTAAGGATTTCTTGGTATTATATGCCACTTTATTACACCAGATTTTGAGAAGAGAGAGTTAACTTTAGTTATTAAATCAGTATTATGCCATATCTACATATTGGAGATGCTACTCAAAAGGTATTAAAAAAGTCATTTTGAATAGGATCATTGATCAAAAATCGTAAACCTTAATATTTATTATATGTTAATAAGATAAAAAAATGAAAAAAAATATTCAAAATTGGCTTTACAATTTGAACAGATTCAACTTGTGTCTTAAATATTACATTTGAATTTTATCCAATAATACACGTATATCAACATATAAATATATCTAACCCATCTTTACATGATTATTGCAAGGATTCAAAGTTTTTCACGTTCACGTTATAAATTCATTTTTAACTCTTGAAATTAAATAAAGTATGAAAAAAGAAATAATTAAAAAAATTAACAAATGATAAAAATTATTTAAATCACCTTTATTTAATTTAACGTCGCTGTCGTCGCACCACAAATGATCATATGAATATCCTCCTAGAATTATTTATTCAGATTATCCTTTATCCTATTTAATAGGATATCCGAATCTCAAAATTTTCAAACGGGTTGTTATCCTATGAAGTACTACTGGATTCAGCGCAATGTGACGCATATTATCCATAGGTCATAAATTCGGTGAAAAGCTCTATTCATATCCGCCGATCTGCGGAATTAACAAAATTCGGGAATTTGACAATAATTTAATAAAAAATTAGGTAAGTTTCGCAAAAATGACCACACTTGTGCTACATGATCATATGACAGATATCAAGAAATTGCTTCAACAAAAAAGTAGCGTTAAAAATTTTTTTCTTTTGTAACCTCCCTATTAAACTCCCCATCAACTCCCCCATCAACTTTTCAACCAGTTTCTACATCAAGTAAGTTGAGAATTTTTGCAAGTTTATTAGTAATTATTTTACATTAGATACAACTTGGCGCTGTTTTTTAATTTTTTTTTTTTTTATAGTTTATAAAAAGAATTTATTTAGAAAGCAAAATTATTCAAAAAAAATTCTTTCAATAAATAAATAACTCTAAATATAAATAATGATGTTTTAGCGAATTTAAATTATGTATTGATTAATTATTTAATTAAAATCTATTTGATATTTATTATTAATTATTTTTCAGTTAATTTTTTTTCGTTAAATCAATAAATATTCTTTGATTTTTGTAAAGTATTTCCATTTTTTTTTTAATAAACTAACTTTATCCTTTTTTTTCTAGAAACACCTTCTAGTGGTTTTGGGATAAAGAGGTAAATATTTTGGAAGAGGTCTCAAAAATTTTTTTTTATATATTTTTGACATAATTTCTTACATAGGAACGGGTTTTGATCGATTTTAATCGGTACTGCGCCACATAACTGATGATCGTCAAATTCCGCAATATGCTAATCTCTTATCATCTATATAACTTCTTCTTTTAGTCGTTGCAAGCAAGAGAGGAAATTATTCTCCCGGTCGAAGCCCAACAAAGCAGCAAAATGATTTATCATAATGATAACGTTAGTTAGCTTAAATGGTAAAATTACTTGATCAGTCCAATTTATCTGTTTTAAAAAGGTTTGTGTGTATTTAGAATTAAATTATTTCATTTTAAATCATTATTTAAACGCCGTTAAAGCTTTTTTTTTTAAAGAATAATCGTCTTCACATTTGCAATAAAACAATTTAGGCCAGGCAAAAAAAAAAAATTT
This sequence comes from Oehlia diaphana, assembly GCA_003833135.1. Lineage (NCBI taxonomy): Eukaryota > Fungi > Glomeromycota > Glomeromycetes > Glomerales > Glomeraceae > Oehlia > Oehlia diaphana. The sequence goes on from QZLH01000003.1 coordinate 192,897, forward strand.
GGATTCTCATAACATAAAATTATATTACATAGTGATAATCTTTTCTTTACATTCTAAACATGCCAACAATTATTATTGTAAATATAGAATATCATTCCAAATCAGTTTTTGGCTGGGAAGGAATTGAGGAAAATATAAATATTGATGAATTTATTAAGTTGTGGTTACCATACAAGAAATAGGAAGAGAGTTATGGGATAATAAAAATATCATGGCATTTTTTAGTCATACGAGACTAAGTGAAAAGGAAAAGATAGGATTAAGATGTAGAACATGACTGCAATGCAATATGGAAAATATGTTAATACTTAATGTAATAATGTAATAAAATATAGTAATTATAATAGCACATTAAAATTTATTATCAAGCATATTGGAAGACTCCAAGCAAATTCCATCGTGAATGTTCAGTTACCTCCAAATATTTCGTTACCGATATGTATAAAGATTCCATTAATGAAAAATTAGAGAAGTATGCTAGCAAATAGTAAAGCGCAAAATCACCAAATAGCTAATTAGCTTAGGAATAATAAGTTTAGTCATCCAATAAAAAAAGTTATATATATAAAAATTTATCACGTGATTACAGAATGTAATTTTATTGGCGAATTAAGGCTTCTATCGTGCGTTGTCAATAAAAGTACTATTTATAATTCTTTTTTTATAACCATTTAGTTTTGACATTTTTGTTTACTTAATTTTACAAATTTCTTTTCTTCTCTTTTTGCTTTCATCAAGCATATCAAGCTTCAAGCAAAGCGTTGTGTTGAAACCTTTTCACCGACTAATAATGTTTTTGATGGCCTAAAATTTTACTTCAAAATTTGCTTCCCACCAATCTGATGATAAAATATAAATACATCTCCACAAAAGTCTTTTATTTTTATTTTTCTTTTCAACAAGTAAACCTCCCTAATCTTTCAAAAATTTTGATTTGCACATGTATAATGAGTATCCTGAAATTATCTTAGATGTAAGAATTCGTAGTCCTGCGATGGAGTGTAATCCTATGTAAGTTTACACAAGTTCACGTAAATTTTCATAAGAAATTTACAAAACTTACACAAGCTTACGCACATTTACATAAATTTACGTAAGTTTACACCCCCGTCGCAATCGTCGCATGGTTACGCCTACTGATGTCAGGATAGAGAGTAAAGAAATTGGAAAAGAATTTCGCTCATAATCCTATTTTATATGATTTTCAGGTGTATTGCCATTGTTTCACTTATTGATTGGAAATATAAGGCCAATAGTTGATGCCGTCTCCAGAAATGATTTTGTAAGTTAGTATATTTGTGGAATTTTTACTTTGTATGATTTTTTATGTTACTATATACTTATCACAATTATCACAATATATTAAATACGAAAAATATAACTATATAATTATTCTTTCCCTAATTCGAGATTCATTATTATTTTTTTTTTAAAAAAAATTCTTTTTATGAATATTTTATTACATAAATATGAATAAATTTCACGTTAATTAAAATAATTACATTAATTAAAATATCAAATAATTACTAAAATGGAAATGGTTCTCTTGGATGTAACGAAGCTTTAGAATTGGCTAATTTAGCAAAGTAAAAGGAATTAGGATTATAATGTAGGCAAGAAATCTTATATAATTTTTTATAGGTAAATTATTATTTTGTAGCTTCAATTTTTTTTACTTAAGTTTTGCAAGAAAATTAAAAAAAAAATTTAAAAAATTTAAAATTTAATAAAGAACATGAATACATTTTGTAAAAAGCTTAAATATGATTGTGTTTATAATTTATTTATGCACATAAATAATGACATGCTAGTATAACAAATAAAAATATTTATTTAAATTTTTATTTTCATATTTTAAAGAAGGAACGAGCGCGACTTCAAGGGATTGAAAAAGTGTATGGCGAGGCTGATAAAAAAGTATGATTTATATTCGTACCCTATAAAAAATTTAAAATGAGCCTTTCACGGATCCATTCACGGAAAATGTAAATAATTCGATAAATTTCGTGATATAACTCATATAAGGTTATTAATTCTGGAAATATGGGCCTTTACGAAAAAAAGATGAATATAAAAACGGATAGACTTTTTTTACAGGGGTATGTATGATTTTTTATACAATTTTTCTATATTTAGCAATCAAAGTTGTACATATTAACAAAAACATTCAGATACATCGTCGGTACGCCCTTATATTTTGATAGTACGTACGTTTACAAAATCTAAAAAAAAAATTATACTAGTACGTACGAATGTTTTTCAAATTGAGCGTGATAACGGAAAAATGATTACTGCTCAAGGGATGGGATAAAAGTTAAAAAAATGCCGACTGATTTTTTTTTTTTTTTTATTAAAAGAGGTAAATAATTTTATTTCGTTCTGCCAATTTCCTATTCCATATCATAATTATCATATGTTTCCTTAAATAAATCCATTCTTTCTATTTCTACCAATATTTCATAATATTCATTCGATACTTTTTTTTAAACCACTCTATAATTTTCCTTTTCTTTTTAACATATTTTTGCATAAATTCTTCATACAAAAGGATCTTCAATTTCACTTCTTTCTTTCTTCCTTTACTATATACCCTCGGGAAGGGGTTCCAGGACTGTACCCCAGATATTTATTAAATTCCTCTTTAAATTTATTCCAGATACTAGTTGTTTTGGTCTCGACAGTCTCAGGATTATTAACGACTCTTTTTGCTTTATGTATTTCTAATAAATTTGAGTCTTCATCATCATGATAATGAACGAACTTTTCAATTATTCCCTTTTCTTTATATGATTCTATAAATTCAATTAAACTAACATATTGGTTACTATCATAATAATAATCTCTTTCTTTTTTAAATTTTAAAGAAATAGGATGTCTACCTTTCCAATTATCAAAAAGGTATTTTAAACATATGAATTCAGGATTTTCATCAGTATATTTAAAAACAAATTCAAATAAACTAGGTGGTGATGATACAGCTAACGTACAGAATAATTGATGCCATCTAACATATAAATAACCTCTTAATTCTTTATAATGATAAATATTGAAATCTATTCTTTTTAAATATCGACAATTAATCAATAATTTTTCTAAATCTAATATAATTTTATTCCTATATAATAATTCAAGATAAATAAGATTTGGACAATTTTGATAAATAGCCCGAATAAGTAATTTATTACTAAAAACATCTTTATAATGATAACAAATTTTAGTAAGTTGTCTGCCGGAACTTATAATTAAATTTGTCAAACAATTAATTGGAATATTACGAACTTTTAAAGTTTGTAAGTAAAGTAAAGATAAATCTCTTATATTATTCCATTTCAATTCACTATCAGTTCGATTACCTTTCAATTCCAACATTTTCAAATTTACAAAAGATGTAAAAACTTTCGTTTCAAGTTGTTCACACATACTAAAATATTGTATAGTATTCGAATGTTTAACCAATGAATTTTCAATAACCTTACGAGATGACTTATCATTAAAAAAATCATTTAAAAAATTAATACTTAATAATCTATTTTGATTTTCAATTAACTTGGCAATTCCACAATTGTAATTATACTCATAAGTAGTAAGTTCCAATTCTTTAATTAATTTGCATGATTTCGTTAATATTGATAAAATATTATCATTTACTTTAGCATTACACTTAAGAAATTTAATTTTTGAAATACAACATTCAGCTCCAGAAGTGAAATGATAATCAAAATTTTTAGGTATATAAAGATGTGTATATTCCATATTTTTATTAATAAAAAGATTCAATATATCATTTTTAATTTCTTTAATATGAGGATGAATAGTTATCTTTTCAATTATCTTTTTGATTACTTTTAAATTTAGATGTTTACAAAAACTAATATAATTAAACGAAGGTTTCTTATATGAATTTGTAATAAAACAAAAATTTTGATTTAAGTCATTTCTTGTTTCATCTGATAAATATGAAATTATTACGTTTAATAATAATTTCTTCTTCCCGTCCCAAGGATTTTTCCATAAAATTGGAATAATTATTTCACACCAAGTTTTATTAACTCTAAGGCAAGAAACAAGTGACTTTTTATCATTTTGTAATTCTTTGAATATCAAATAAAGAATATCTGTATTTAATTGCGACATTGTTTTTTAAGAAGTATGGAAAAGTCTAAAGTGAATTTATTAAGCTGATTGTTAGTGTCATGTAGTACAAGTTACTGTATTACATTCTAAGATGACGATTCTATACATTGTTAGTCCGAAGTGTAACGAAAGTAGTATGCACGTTTATGCAATGTGTAATGTCCGGATATCCGTCCGGCAATTGTGTTATTCTTGATATATCATGTCTATGATATTTTTTCGCTTTGCACGTGACATTGTACAACAAAAAAAAAAATTAAATGGCCCGTTTCCAAGTTATTATTATTTTTAGAAAATAATTTTTTTTAAAAAAATTTACTATTATTCTCATTTAAGGCCATTTCAAATGAATAATGAGTTTAACTTCCTTTTGCCTGAAAAAAATTGAGAAGGGGGGCCGGGGGGAGTTATAATTGTCCGGAGCGAAGCGAAAGGACAATATATGTCTACTATGAAAAAAAAAATCGATCACGTGAATTTCTCTGTTCCCACGTGATCGTCACCCAATAAAATCGCAAATTTTAGTTTTTCGCTCCGGACTTACAACGGTTCCCGTTTCCTAGTTTAAACAAACATGTTAAACAAAACAAATTTATTCATTCATTTCTTTTTAGTCTTTTTGTCCTACATTAATTTTTCCTCTTGTTGGCCAATTATTTTTACAAACGTCACAAAAAGAATATATTATTTGATAATTTTTTATCAAATCTTCATTTGGTTCTAACAATCCATCTTTTTCACCATAATAATAACAAATAATTGCTTTATTTAAACTTTTACATGAATAAATATGTTCAAATTTTTATAAAATGATAAATTTATACTAATTTTTTTTAATACTAGCCCAATATTATGTTATTGGATTATAAAATAAATAATTGTACAGATATTTACGTGAATTGAAAAATCGAATTTATGTGACCTAAACCATTTTATTTAACCTTACTTATGTTGTCGTATTACTTACATTCCTGGTATATAAGGTTTTATCTTCGTTATCCATACTACTTTATTCCGTTTGCTAGCGAAGAAATTAAAGTTTAGTAATAACGTAATAATCAGAAAATCTATATTATAGCATACTATACAACTTAACTTAATGATATCATTTATTAATGCTCCTACCAAATCATGGCATTTAAGTGAAAAATAAACTTTTTAAATAGGGTATTATTTGCGAACTTCAAATTTGTTAACACAAAATGATAAAAATTTTTTTTTGATATTTTTTTACGAAAAATAATATATATATATAAAATATAAAATGTTCAAGTATAGTGAAATTCGATATACTGCAGGGAAACACTTCACACTAACTAATATTAATCCCACGGCTCCTTGTACCCCAATTTATACATGGAGGTGAATTAGGTTCAAGCCATGCCGAAATATTACAGCACATTACACCAATTCGGCATTACACCGGTGTAATATGGTGTAATGCTATTTTCATATGAATCTTCGAACAAAAATTTGGTGTAATATATTTCATCATTACGCCGTCTTAATGCCCTGTTATCTGAAATAATTACGCCCACATGTATAGTCCCCAATTCATTGTCAGTAATAAAATCTCACCGAAATCTTCTTACTCGATGTACTATCTAGGTTTTGAAGTTTCAGGTGAGTTCTTCCTAGATAATATTAAATAATATATTTCTAAATAACTCATGATACAGCAGTTACTCACAAAAGAAACGAAAAACTTAATTTTTAACTTAAAAAATCATAACTCATTAACTACTAATGCAACAGAGCCTTTAATGCTATCATTTTTTGACGGTCATTCCAAAGGGCCTGGGACTTTCTTATTGCTACTCGGATGAAAGTATCGGGACCAATAGAATTCTTCCTTCTCGATCGTGAAGGATATTCTTACGTGTTTGATATTTTTCGAAATATCCTATCAAACATACGTTCCCCTTTCGCTGTGGTAATAACCGAAGTTTAAAGCTTTTGACATCTAAATTCCATGATATTTTGGCATTTTTACACCCTCAGTTACTATATATTATAGACCACTGTCTAGAATTTTTCATGTTGTTTAAAGCATATTTCATGGGAACTATCATACCAGTACAGCATATCTCCTATCATATAGGTTCAAAGACTCATAGTGAATGTGGTGAAAGTGATTTAACACACACCGACTAGTACTTACGTTGTTTTTTATTCGACAGATTGATTGTTGTACCCGTGCTGTAAGTTCGTTTAAGAGCTTTTCTGGGTCCATGTTATAGGATGTTCGCTTTATTTGAACGATCATTTGATCGGTAAATGTATACTTGATTGGTCTTCTTTTTGTCGATTTTTATTGGAAGATGATTTAATATTTGTATCACGTGAACGATCGGCGTTACTTTGCCACGTTGATTTCAATTGGTTCTTTGAAACGAGACTGTGTACCAGCCAACTGGTTACATTGGTTATATCATAACACGTGATCAGATACATTGATGCTAATAAAATTGATGCAATAAATCAATTTTGACCGTGAAAGTTACTGATATAATATTGTACTCATTTTCTGATCCCTTTCACTTATAAAGATGGTTAAGTTAAAAAATATTATAATTAGTTTATTTAGCATGTTGTTGGATAAAATTTTTAAAAATTGATGTAATCAATTTTCAGTATAATCAATATTCATCGAACTTTTTTCGCTGATATCGGATAACCCGATAAACAAAATACTTTTAGTGGAACCTATAGATCTGGTTATCAAGTTTCACTGTGTAAAATTATTTGAAACTTTTTCCGTTATGCCGATCATTTAATCTTCAAAGATTATCAAATACTTCCTAGTGTAACTATAAATAATATATATTGTGCAAGATAGTGTACAAGTGCTAATGTAACAAAATAGTATTACATCTTGACAAACATAAAATTTTTAGTTAAAAATATTTGTTATTGTCACGAAATACCCCTGTATCAAATATTGATTCATGTATTACAAAAAATAATGTACAGCATATATAAATGGTTTCTTTAGCTTATTTACCCCATAAAAAAATTCTGGAAAAAAACTCCGATAAAATCATTTTTCTAGTTTTCATTCCGAAGAAACTCAGACACGTGATCATTTTCTGAAAAATTTTTATAGGGTTACGAAGTAACTAGTTCTTCTGTAAATTTTTTTTTCTTAACAGATTTATTTTTAGAAATGATTAAGACATTTCAGTCTAAATTATCAATTAAATGGTACCACCAAAAAGAAGCAAAAAATGGAAATAATAATGCACAGTATAATTTAGGTCAATGCTACGAGAATGGAATTGGTATTGATAAAGATGAAGCTAAAGCTTTTTATTGGTATCAAAAAGCAGTAGAAAATGGAAATAAGGATGCACAATATAATTTAGGTTTATGTTATGAGTATGGAATTGGTATTGAAATAGACGAAGTTAAAGCTTTTTATTTGTACGAAAAAGCTGCAGAAAATGGAAATAATGATGCACAATATAATTTAGGTTTATGTCATGAAAATGGTATTGGTATTGAAAGGAATGAAAATAAAGCTTATTATTGGTATCAGCAAGCAGCAGAAAATGGTAATAATAATGCTCAATATAATTTAGGTTTATTTTATGAAAATGGAATTAGTATTGGAAAGGATAAAATTAAAGCTTTTTATTGGTATCAAAAAGCAGCTGAAAATGGAAATAATAATGCTCAATATAGTTTAGGTTTATGTTATAAAAATGAAAAAGACTTAAGAAATGCTTTTTATTGGTATGAAAAAGCAGCAGAAAATGGAAATGAAAATGCACAATATAATTTAGGCGTATGTTATGAAAATGGAATCGGTATTGATATGAACAAATATAAAGCTTTTCACTGGTATCGAAAAGCTGCAAAAAATAAAAATAAAGATGCACAATATAATTTAGGTCGATGTTATGAGAATGAAATTGGTATTGAAAAAAATGAAGCTAAAGCTTTTAATTGGTATCGAAAAGCTGCAAAAAATGGAAATGATGATGCACAATATAATTTAGGTTTATGCTATGAAAATGGCGTTGGTATTGAAAAGGATGAAATTAAAGCTTTTTATTGGTATCAAAAAGCAGCAGAAAATGGAAATAATGATGCACAATACAAGCTGGCTTTATTTTATGAAAATGGAATTGGTATTAAAAAAGATGAAATTAAAGCTTTTTATTGGTATCAAAAAGCAGCAGAAAATGGAAATAATAATGCACGGTATAGTTTAAGTTTGTGTTATAAAAATGGAATTGGTATTGAAAAGAATGAAGCTAAAGCTCTTTATTGGAATCAAAAAGCTGAGGACAATAAAAATAATAATATGCAATATAGTTTGGATTTATGCTATGAAAATGGAATTATAGTAAATATTGAAAAAGATAAAACTATAGATCCCTGTTGGTATCAAAAAGCAGCAGAAAATGAAAATAGTAATGCACAATATAGTTTGGGTTTATGTTATGAAAATGGAATAGGTATTGAAAAAGATGAGGCCAAAGCTTTTTATTGGTATGAAAAAGCAGCAGAAAATGAAAATAGTGATGCACAATATAATTTAAGTTTATGGTATAAAAATGGAACTAAAATTGAGAAAGATAAGGGAAAAGCTTTTTACTGGCTTCAAAAAGCTGCATTAAATTGCAATAAAAATGCACAATATGATTTAGGTATATATTATGAAAATGGATTTAAGATAAAAAAAAATAAAGTTAAAGCTTTTTATTGGCTTCAAAAAGCTGCAGAAAATGAGGATAGTATTGCACAATATGAACTAGGATTATTGTTCAAAAATGGAAATGATATTGATAAGGACGAAATTAAAGCTTTTTATTGGTTTCAAAAGGCTGAAGAAAGTGAGAATAATGCACAATATGAATTGAGTTTATGTTATGAAAATGGAATTGGTATTGAAAAAGACTTGAAAAAAGCTTTTTATTGGCTACAAAAGGCAGCAGAAAATAAAAATACCAATGCACAATATAGTTTAAGTTTGTATTATGAGGTTGGAACTGATCAAATTAAAAAGGACAAAACTAAAGCTTTTTATTGGCTTCAAAAAGCAGCAGCAAATGGAAACACTAATACACAATATAGTTTAGGATTACATTATGTAAATAAAATTGGTACTTCATCTGTTACTTCATCAGATTATTATAAAGCATCTTATTTTTATCAAAAAGCAGCAGAAAATGAGAATAAAGATGCACAATATAAATTGGGTCTATGCTATAATAATGGAATTGGTACTGAAAAAAATGAAAGTCTGGCTTTTTATTGGTATCAACAAGCAGCTAAAAACGAAAATAAAGATGCACAATATAAATTGGGTTTATGTTATAAAAATGGAATTGGTACTGAAAAAAATGAAAGTCTGGCTTTTTATTGGTATCAGCAAGCAGCTAAAAACGAAAATAAAGATGCACAATATAAATTAGGCATGTGTTATAAAAATGGAATAGGTACTGAAAAAAATAAAGAAAAAGCTTCTTATTGGTATCAAAAAGCAAAAAATTACACTGTTATTAATAAAAATAAAAATAAAATTTTTTATTGTCATCAAAATGTAGCAAAAAATGAAAATCAAAATATACAATATAACTTGAGTTTTTATTATAGTGAAGGATTTAATATTAATGATAAAGTTAAGGCTGTTAATTGGTATCAAGCCGCCGCAACAAATGGAAATCAAGATGCACAATATAAATTAGGTTTATGTTATGAAAATGGAATTGGTATTGAAAAAGATTTTAAGAAAGCCTTTTGCTGTTACCAAAAATTAGCAGAAAATGAAAGTAGTGATGGACAAATTAAACTGGGACATTTTTATATAAATGGAATTGGTATTAAAAAAGATAATTCCAAAGCATTTTATTGGTATCAAAAAGCAGCAGAAAACGGAATTAATAGTGCGCAATATAATTTGGGTTTATGTTATGAAAATGGAATTGGTATTGAAAAAGATAAGGTTAAAGCTTTTTATTGGTTTCAAAAAGCAGCAGTAAATAAAAATGCAAATGCACAATATAATTTAGGGTTGTGTTATGAAAATGGAATTGGTATTGAAAAAAATGTTCTTACAGCCTTTAATTGGTTTCAAAAAGCAGCAAAAAATGAAAATGCAAATGCACAATATAGTTTAGGTTTATTTTATGTAAAAGGAATTGGTATAGAAAAAAATGAAGTAACAGCATTTTATTGGTATCAGAAAGCAGCAGATAATGGAAATAATATTGCACAATATAATCTAAGCTTATGTTATGAAAATGGAATTGGTATTGAAAAAAATAATGTTAAAGCATTTTATTGGTATCAAAAAGCAGCAGAAAATGGGAATAATAATGCGCAATATAGCTTAAGTTTATGTTATAAAAACGAAAAAGATTTAAGAAATGCTTTTTATTGGTGTGAAAAAGCAGCAGTAAATGAAAATGAGAATGCACAATATAATTTAAGCGTATGTTATGAAGACGGAATTGGTATTAATATGACAAATATAAAGCTTGTCACTGATATCAGAAAGCGTCAGAAAACGGAAATAAAAATGCACAATATAATCTAGGTTTATGTTATGAAAACGGAATTGGCATTGAAAAAGATGAATTTAAAGCTTTTTATTGGTATCAAAATCAATAGAAAATGGAAATAATAATGCGCAATACAATTTAGGTTTATTTTATGAAAATGGAATTGGTATTGAAAAAAATAATTTCCAAGCTTTTTGTTGGTATCAAAAAGCAGCAGAAAATAAAAATAAGAATGCACAATATAGTTTAGGTTTATGTTATGAAAAAGGAATAGGTATTGAAAAAAATGATGATAATGCTTTTTATTGGTATCAAAAAGCAGCGGAAAATGCAAATAAAAATGCACAATATAATTTAGGATTACATTATGAAAAAGGAGTTGGTATTAATAAAACTAATAAAGATGATGCCAAAGCTTTTTATTGGTATCAAAAAGCAGCAGAAAATGGAAATGAAATTGCACAGTATAAATTAGGTTTATGTCATGAAAATGGAATTGGTACTAGTGAAAAGAATGAAATAAAAGCTTTTTATTGGTATCAAAAAGCAGCAGAAAATGGAAATAATAGTGCACAACATAGATTGAGTGTATTATATGAACATGGAATTGGAACTGAAAAAGATGAAGCTAAAGCTTTTTATTGGTGTCAAAAGGCAGCAGAAAATGGAAATAAAGATGCACAATATAAATTAAGTATTTATTTTAATAATGGAACTGTTACTAAAAGGGATGTCAAGTTAAAGCTTTTTATTGGTATCAAAAAGCAGTAGCAAATAAATATGAGGAAGCTCAGCGTGATGAAGGTGAAAAGCATGATGTTAAAACATTTGAGTGGTTTAAAAAGGCAGAAAAAGAAAGTGAGAATGCAACTGAATGGATTGAAACTGCCTTAAAATATAATCAGGTTAAATATATATCTTATGATGAATTAAAAAATGTAGAGCCTTTTTTTGGTACAGGAGTATTTGGACATATTAGTAGAGCAATTTGGACTAAAATACATGATTATGTTATTTGTAAAAAATTAGCCAATACAGCAGATATTAAGCATACTTTAATAGATGCTTTTATTCATGAATTAAAAATACATTTACAGCTTGATTATACACTACCCTACAAAAAGTATTCGGATTTTATAAATTTTACTTAGTAAAACATAGTAAAATTGATGATTTTCAGGTTGCACAAAAGTTTACGGATTTTCAGTAAATCCGCCTG
>QZLH01000003.1:223367-236289 GCA_003833135.1 Oehlia diaphana
AACCATATTTTTAGTGATACGGAATTGTGCATTTTTCCGTATCCTATTAAGATACGTTATTTCTAAGGAAAAAAATCGTATGAAAACTTTATAAAAAACGTATCCAATTTTTTTATAGGGATTCGAAAATAGAGATGATACACATCTCAAGCCATAATGGTTAATGATAGTAGCGGATTTAATTTTGATCGGGGTTCATTATTTATGAACGGAATTAGTTTTCATGTTAACAATAATATCAAAAATTATGAAAATAATTTAAGTACACACATAATTTATACCATTGAGAGCTTTACTGTAGACAATATTAAATATATTCATACAAAATTACTAATAAAAATGTTAAAACATTATTAAGAAATACATGCCAGTAAAAATGAGATTTTAATGTCATAAAGAACATTCATTATTATTGTTATATTGTATAATCCAATTTTAAAATACACTTTAAGTTCAAAAGTAATCCCATTATATTTTTAAATTTGGTACAATTATATAGGCAAATGTTATTTAGAATACTACGATAAAAATGCTTAAACTGATTGATATAAAGAATCATTTCTAGTATGACATGCTTTTTATCGATCCAATTAATTACTCTATTTGCATTTGATTTGAATATTAAACTAGTTTTAGGTAATAAAGTTGTAAAGTTTTTAATAAAAAATTTTTATAATGAAATATTGCAATTTCTAAGTAAATATTATCAGGAATAATAGTCATGTAAGAACAGACTTGGTTAAGAAAGTCATCATTAAGAATTTCCAAAAATAGAACAAGAGGAATAAATTGGTTTAAAGTCAATTTTGATGCTTAGTAATTCATTATTCCATTTGGCTCTATCGTATTATTCTCGTTCTCAAGACCAGGAGTTTGTTCAATACTCACTTAATTAAATAATTCCAAACGATAACTTCTTCAATTAATAATTCACAAGCAAAAAGTATTTACTTATTTATTGAAAGAAAAGCTTTTGGCGAAAATATGTTTATAGGATTTTGCGGATAGATTCAAGCCAATAATCTTTTAATTTCTTGCAATTATCAAAGTTAAACACAATATTAAAAATTTTCACGGCTCGTTTTTATTTAAGTAATTTAAAAAAATCCAAATAACTCTTCAAGAAATAATTCATCGGATGTAACTAGCAAACCAAGAATATTTTCACTCAGTCAAAACAATTTTACAATGTTAAAATTATTTCAAAAACGGATGGAGTAATATTTGGTTTATTAAATATAATCACATTAATTTCCTTTTTCATCTAATTAACAAGAAAGTACACTTTTGAAATAACGAGCACGTAAATTAAGCGAATATGTAAGAAATTCCTATATTTTATCATCAGCATTGCTTTAACGTTATGGGAGGGCCTTTAAAAAAAAAAAAAATATTCATTCCAATCTTTTAAAAATAAAAAAGTTTGCAAGTAAATTGAAAGAGTAAAGTTCGTTATATTTGCACATTGACATGTACAGTATCATATGACATTGTTATTCATTTTCGTAATTAGTTCATCAGTATCATGTATATTGATCTGCGTCTAAATAAAACAATTATATTATATTAATATTCATACAACTTGTCAATCAACGAAAAAAATTTTTTTTTCTTATCAAACTCTTTTGTGATGAAATTTTTTTTCAAAGAAATGAAAAAATCTCTTAATTATAATTATATTATTCAATTTTATTATTCATCAGATAAACTTATTTATTTTAATATATATTAATATAAATAATAAAAATGTTAAATATAAAATTAAATATATACGTAGTTTTTAAATAATTTCTTGCTTTCCCTTTTCTATTATAAAAAAATACGAATATAAAAATCGTTCAAACCTTAATAATAAGTACAATATAAAAATTAGAAAGTATCACATTAAATATTTTAAAAAGAAATTGTTTCTTATTGGTTTTATTTACATTAAGTGTATTAAGTATAATAAATAATGAATGTTACCCTTATTTCCTTACGTTTGAAAAGGTTTTGGTAACGTTAGTTAATTTAAATATATTAAGAAATAATTTAATATTCAAATAACAAAATTTTTAGTGCTACTATTTCACTTATTAACAAAATTAGTAGACTTTTAATAAATTTTAATTATTGGAATGATCTAACCGTTATTAAGTCCGAAGTGCTGTTTATTGTTGTACTTCGTCACGTGTCAGACGGACATTGTGATACTGTGATGTATCACAATAATGTCAATGACAATTTTGGTTGAAATAATTCCTTTTTTATCTTCATTGAATATAAATATAAAAGTAACGCCAATTTTTTTTTTTTTTTTTTACGAACGTGAAATTCTTTTTTCGCAAATTTGAAGCAAAATAAATTTAAAAATGAATTTTATTAATGAAAACGAAGTAGTAACTGAATTTAATGAATTAAATATTTCTGATAAAAATCCAAATTCATCAAAAATTAATCATGAAAATTGTTATAATCCACCTGTAAAATTTTGGTGTAAAGAATGTGTTCCTCGTTGCATAATTGAAGGATGGACCTGTGGAAATGATGATATTGATAATTTTATCAAGGATTCGATTTATAATGCAAGTTATTGTGATGATGTTATTTATCCATCATTTCTTGAATGGGTTCCATTTGATAGATTTGAAGATATGAAACAAATAGGTGAAGGTGGATTTGCAAAAGTGTATTCTGCAACTTGGATTGATGGTATAGCAAAATACATTAAAGATGATGGAAATTGGATAAAAAAAGAACCTAAATCCATGAAAGTTGCCTTGAAAAGGTTAAATGGATCACAGAATATGTCAGCTGATTTTTTAAATGAGGTATTTTTTCACATGTACAGTACTTATTTATAATTTTAAAAACTGTTAAAATATATTTAATTTATTTTAATTTTAATAATAGCTTAAAACGCATTGGAAATTAAATTGTTTACAACGTAATTCTTTAAAATTTTATGGAATATCTAAAGACCCAGAAACTGAAGAAATTATGATGGTTATGCAATATGCAGACGAAGGAAATTTGAGAAATATTCTTTCAATTAATTTTAATAACATTGTATGGAAAGAGAAAATTGGTTATTTATATTGGTCAGCAATGGACCTTAAGAATTTACATAAATTAGGATATTTTCATAAAGATTTTCATAGTGGAAATATATTAAATATTTGTAGTGGTTCTTATATTTCAGATTTTTGATTATCTGGTCCATCAAATGAACAGAAATCATCAGATAGTAATAAAATAGTTGGTGTGTTGCCATATATTGCTCCAGAAGTTTTAAATGGAGAACCATATACATTATCTTCAGATATTTATAGTTTTGGTGTAGTTATGGCTGAATTATCATCTGGAAAACCACCTTTTCATAAAATTAAAGAAAGCATGATGGTGGCTTAGCATTAGAAATATGTAATGGACTCAGACCAGAATTTGGAAAAGGAACTCCTGAAATTTATAAGAAATTAGCTCATAGATGTATGAATGCTAATCCAAATCAAAGACAACAGCTAATGAATTATTTAAAATATTAACATTTTGGGATGTATATAGTGAAAAATGTGGAGTTGTTAAAGCTGTATTTGAAGAAGCTGATAAAGAAATACCAAATATTTCAACCTCATATGAAAAGAAACCTAATGCTATTTATACTAGTAGAGCATTTACATTCAGTAATTTGTCAAAACCCATTAATTCATCTTTTATTGCTACAACATATCTTAATGAAGAAGATAATGAAGGTATTGCATTTTACCATATTATATTTTTTAAATTTTATCATAATTAAAACTTTATTTAATTTAATAGGTTGTCAAGATTCTCAATTAATTAACTTAGAGGTTCCTAGCACATCAAAGTTAGAAGGTAAGTAAAATTTATTATATATTTGTGATATTTTTATGTTGTAAAATAAAAAACTAATTCACTAATGTTTTATTTTAAACTTTAAATAACAGATGGTGATAGTAATAACTAAATAATTTTCATTGTAAAATTATTTCTAAAGAATCAATATGTATATATATAATATACATTTATTTATTTTATAGTTTAAACTATATTTTTATCATATGATTTTACATAAACTATATTTGAATGAATGATACATTCAAGATTTTAATAAAAAAATGGAATATCAGCGATTATTGGAATAAGCTACATAATTTTTTTATTTTCAGAAGTGAAGGGAAGTATTATAATTATATACTAGCGTTATGTTAAATTATAAAAGTATAATAAATTAGAAATTTTTTTATTTTTTTTAAATTACGAAAACAAAATACAGAAAATGGAAAATTATTAAAACTTTATAAACTCATTCATAGTTATGATCAGGTATAAATATTATAACAGGTTAATTTTTATTATTAACTTCGTCTTTTGTTTTCGTGAATACTTTTTGATTCATAGTCATTTTTCTAAAAAATATTATAACTTGGCATAATTGAGTTTTTTTATGTAGTTATTATTTATTTTTAAAACTGTCTATTAGCTTTGAGCAAATGAATAAAATTTACTTTTATCTTTTTATCTTCAAAATAATGATAGTTCGATCAGTTAACATTTATTTTGAAGGCGGTTTTATTTATAACTCATATAGGTTCTCCTAACATTTCTTTTTTTTTTTTTTTGATAGCAATTTTGAACCTAAGACTTGATTTTGATTTTTATCATTCTTGATTTAGAATAAAAGTTAGCCAGAAGAATTTGAGATTTTATACTTATTTCTGTTTATTATTAATTTTAGATACGATTCTGAAAAAGGAAAGAAATGAAGCCTTTTGGCAGATTATAAGTACTATGGCTATAGCACGTAACTTTTATATATTAAACATAATTATATACACACGTAGTAAAAATTAAACAGGAAAATTTTTTAACTAACGTTTCTTTTCGTTTAATTTTCTTTTCGCAGTTGTCGGCTTGTTTGGTATTTATACAAACGCTTTAAACCATAATTTTTTTATAGTCGTGATAGTTGTAAATGTTTCTAACTATAATCATACACGTAATAAAATTTACAACGACTAAAAAAATTATTTTGATGCAATTAATATAATATGCAATATGTTCGTTATACATGTAATTTTAATTTTAGTTAAATTTTATATTTTAACATTGTATTATTAATAAACACCTTTTATTCGTGTGTAATATTTGTAAATCATATTTATAATGGTAATATTTATATTGGTAATAGTAGTGAAACTCTAGCCTTTCAAGATACTGTATTTAAATAATATAATTTATATGTCAATTATTAAAATCTTTATTTTTTATTAAAGTTTTCATCATCATATATTATTTTCTATATTCTTTAATTATTTAAACTTAATAAATGACATTTATTGAATAAATTATCTATTTATGGAATTATGATAAACGTTTCAATCTCTTTGATCAAATAAGTTCTATTAGTGTGTAAATTATTTTCATAAGCATTGTCGCTATTATTAAGATGTAAAGTTTGATTGGTCTTATATAATGAACCCATTCAAAATTTAATCCAGCGCGATTAATAATTATAGATTTAGAATAATATATTACTCGACTTATTTTCATATTTTGTGTGTCTTCTCCATGTTCAAATGAGAAAATAAAGTTATCTGATGAACTATATCATAGATATCCAAATTCAACAAAATAACTATCTCCTATTGAATTAAATCCGATAGAGCTATACCCTCCAAAAATCTCGTTTGAATTTTGAACCTTAATTAAAACTAAACTTGCTACTCGTCCATTACAATAATCTTTAAATGTTTCATTATTAATTCCATCACGATAAATAAGGTCGAACTTATAAACTGGATCATTTATAGTACGTATATACATGATATCCTTTTTATCAATCCAATTAAATATAATATTTGCAAGATTTGGTTTGATAATGCTTAATTTAATTTTTGTTAGTAACCCTTTTCTAAGTGATGAATTCTTTGGTAAAGTATCTTTATATTAAAATTCTTCAATTTCATCATAAATATCATTAGGAATAATGGCTTTGTAAGGACGAACTTTATCAAAAAAATCTGTTCACGAAATTTTAACAAATTGAATAAGTGGAATAAATTAATTTAAAGTTTTCTTCAATGCTTGATAATTCTCTTCATTCCACTTTGCCTTATTACTTTCAAGACCGAGGGTTTGTTCAATGCCCCATTTAATTAAATGATCCCAAACGATAATTTCTTCAATTGATAAGTCGTCTCTTTGGAGCAAGCAAAAAAGAATTTCCATTTTTATTAGGAAAATTTTCTGAGGACATAAATGGTAGTGGATCTTTGCAGATAAATTCAAGACAATAATCTCGCAATTCTTACAATTTTCAAGATTAAATACAGAATGAAGAATGAGATCAACATTTTCATAAATCTAGCTATTTAGTTTTTCGATCAAATAATCTTGAACATATTCGAATAACTCTTGAAGAAGTAATTCATCAGATGCAACTAATAAACCAAGAATGTCTTCACCTGGTTGATTAGTCAGATCAAGTTCTTCAGTATAAATGTATCTAAATAATATTTTAAAAAATATATTAATAAATTAAAAATAAAATTATAAAATTATATAAAATAAAAAATTTATGTATAAATCTTTCTTACTTTAATATAATTTCAAAAACGATTGGAGTAACATTTGGTTTATTAAATATAATTATATTATTTTCTCTTGTTATCCAATTAACGGAAAGTGTAGTTATAAAATAAGGAGAATGAGCACGTAAAACAATTAAGTGTGCACGAAATTTTTTTGTATTATTTTCACCAACTTGAATAATAACATTGTAATCATCTGCATCATTTAATATTAAGGAAAAATCCTTTGAAAGATTATGATGAAAAGTTGTCATTTTTTTCCTTTCGGTTTTTTTTTTTTTTTTTTTTTGTTAATAAAAAAGAAATTAAAATAACGCGTTAATAATTTTCTTTTTCAAAAATTCATTTATAGAAATAATCACGAGTTTAATATAATGCTATATTCATATCCAATGTTAAAATGACAAATTTACATATAGTAGTATCATACCGAAATTATCCGTAAATCAGCCTGAATGATTTCACAAATTTGTAAACAGCGAAATTTATTCTAAAATTAGTTGGTTTCACAATCTTCCCCAGTAATACCATCAAAAAAAGCTCGGGCATGTGATTTAGAGCATGTGATGCAAAAGTATCGGACCTGACCCTCCTAGTAGCATCATCCTGACCCCCATTATTGTAAAATATATTATGCGGGTCAAGTCAGACCCGTCGCACAGGTCAAGAACGATACATTTGCGCATGTGATTTTGTTACATACGGCGCAGTTTGTGGCAACTGATCTATTTAAATATTTATCACGTATTATTTAAGCTATTATTTAAGCTTTCTTTTCGCGTCTTTTTAAAATAAAAGGTTGGCTTATTTCATTACAATAGCTATAAATCTTTTAAACAAAACTTGCAGAAAATATGAACCTGTAGTAATAAATCTAATAACTTGGAAATCGCCAATATGCTACCTTCCCTTCTAGAAGAGCAAAAGCTAGTCTGTATCATAAAGTAGTAAGGAAATCATATAGTCCTATTAAAAAATTAGGTGAAGACGTTGAACATTATCAAATAAGTGAACCATTCCATTAAAAATGGAAGGGGAATACTGATAGCACTCATTGTTTACAATAATTTATTTTAGATTAATGTATTTTAATAAATTGAAATTGAATAAATTTAATTGTTTAATTAATATTACATTCTATTTTGATAAAATAATTACTCTAATTTTATTAATTTAAAAGAATTTGTTTTTACTCTTATGAATTAACATAAATAAAATTTCATCATATTCTCAAGCAATCATCTTTGGAGTGGAGATCTTAAGGTAAGGAAAGTTAGTTTAGGCTGAAATACTTATCTTTGAAGATAACATTGATGTTGAAGTATCTTAGGGTTAGGGTAAGGAAAGTTGGTTTAGGCGGAAATACTTATCCTTGAAGATAACGTGGACGTTGGAGTATCTTAGGGTTAGGTAAGGAAGGTTAGTTTAGGCTGAAGCTTTTACCTTTGGACTCTTAAGGTCAAATGGTCAATAACTGCGTAGTGCGATTTCCATAGCCACACTTAGCCACAAATTTACATATTTTCGTAGTGGTTCTTGTTATTATGCAATCACGTAATATTATCAAAATTGATCATCACATAATTATCCTTGACACCGAAATGTTAACATTTATTATTTTAGGGTGTTTTGGGTCATTATCTTACTGAAATTTCAATCATTTATAATAAATACTGCATTTCCAATTTTGACTCATCTTTGTAAACTTTCATCACTAAGGAAACTATTTTCAGCTAAGTTAATTTAAAATAATTTTCCCATTCTTTGTTTAATTTATCAAAATTCAACAAGTTGATTTTTTTTCCATTTTCTTTGTTCAATTGTAATAACCTCTTAGCACTTGAGAACCAATCCTAGATATTTAAAAAATTAAAAATTTTTTTTTTATTTCATTTTAGGGTGCATGTGGATACACCTGTATCCCTGTTTTGTTATGTTTAAATGTCCAAAAATGCTTTTGAGTTATGGGATTTTATTCCAATAGCAATTTCAAGTAACATTACCATTAGCATTACTATTAGCATTATTATTAGCATTATTATTAGCATCAGGAGTACTGAATTCCCACTATAATATTTTCCAAAAATACCTTTAAATTGATTGTAAGAAACACAAATGGTATGCAGTGTGCTAATATTATCTTTTCAAAATATACTCCTGGTTGTCCATTTACTGCTGCATGATTTGTTTTTAAATATTCTACATTTATTATTAAGTAAAATAACTCATTTTTGCCTATTATGTAACAAATCTGCCTACTATGCAACAATTTTCCTTTATCCACAAGCCATAACTGAAACAAATTGGCTATTTTATAATCATAACAGTTTCAATATTTTTAAAAACAAAGGTTGAATTTTCAATAAAAAAAAAACCTATAAATAATTGAAAACTGTTACATTTTAAAATAATTTTGGTATTGTTAGCTGTACCTATATTATGAAACTATCCTTCATATACTTATGAATATTCCCTTGATAAAAAGTGACAAACTCAAGAAAAGTTTATAAAGTCATTACACTTTTTAGTAATCATAAATTTGTAATTTAAATTTAGTAAACTATTCTCATTTTTAAATTTTTTAATTATACTATTTCTGTTTTCCAAACAGTTGAAGCAGTATCCTTATAGCAAAGCAATAGTCATCTATGTTTGGATATCTAGAAATTTAAACTCAAATAATTTTCAAGCACTTGAATGTTTAGACTAGCTATGAATGACTTGATTAATTTGCTATTAGGCTAAGCAGAAGACAATAGCAGAGTGGAATTTAAAGAATACTATGCTCTATATGATCTAAAAGTTTGCTTTGACAATCTTTATTAAATATTTTATTTATAGTCATACAATAAATAAATTTGTAAGTTAACTGGTCTTATATTTATTAGATATTTTAAACTTTTTATGAATGTATTGTTCCTTGTTGGACAGATAATATTTTAACATTAGCATAACAATCATTTATTCATAAAAATATATTAGTTACTTTTGATATTTGTGCATGTTTATTGCTTTCTTTTGACATTATTTATTATGTACTAAAAGATTCAATAAAGGTGTTTTAGAAAGAGAAGAAGAAAGCTTTAATATGATGTAAATAAACTAATAAAGTATAAAAAAAGTTTAATGATGATCATTCTGATCCATATATTAATATTGTTATTGTACAGACATCATGCTCTGGAATTAATATAACACTATAACACTATCATGTGCAAGTGCATAACTCCTAAACTCAAGCCAATTTGTATGTTAAAATTGTACCACTGTACATTAAGGACACTCTTAACAAAAAGGCAGGTGATAAATGAAACTGATTTATATTCTAGAAGTTGAACAATTCAAAATGATTAAATTCTATCCAAACTTAATTTGTAATATAATTCATACAATTTTGATGGCTTCACTAAGTTCATTATATATAATAAGAATATTAAATTTTGCCAACTCAAATGATAAATAAGAATTCAGCTTCCATGTAAATAATGAGAATAGCACAGACAAAAAAAGGATTTTAAACAAATCCAGGCATGTAAAGTTTTATATAAGTATGCATAACCTCTTTTGAGTGATTCACCACTCTTCATTATGATCACTTTTACAAAGCTTTATGCATATCACAGAGTATTTTCTGATCTTGAGAATATCCTTCATATCACCATCAGATTTTAATTCACATACAGAAAATTCTTGACCCCATGGTGAATCTTTACCTAGTTCATTTTTCTGTAACTTCTGTTAGTAATAAATAAATTCTGAAATATATAACAAAAAGTTTATCTATCATACTGTAAATATCCAAATAATATGGTATCCTTCTGCATTATCTGAAGTATCTACTGCACTACTTTCACTTATTTGAAAAAAGTAATTAGTATTATTATCATCTGTAAATACACTTAGAATGATAATGAAACTACAAGTGACAGTCAAGAATATCTTCAAAATATAAAAATATATGTCATCTAATAAATATGTTGATATCTCTTTCAGAATTTTTTCATTGTGGAATTTCTTTTTCTAACATCTCACACCTAATCAAATTATTAGTTAATGTATAATAAAAGCTGTAAATAAACTAAATATAAGAATAACTGCTAATATAATAACCATACTTACATATGTTTGAAATACTGTAATGGATAAATAATAATATAATCATAGTTATGTCAAACATATCCCACAGAATAGTAGAAAACAAAAGATTATGCAATCTGAAAATCTGTTTGATAAAGTGAGAACTATCAAATTAACAGAATTAATTCTAAAATGTAACTGACATCTTTGTCTAAGTAATCATTTTCTTCAATAGAAGCAACTTCAGATTCTTGTCATCATTATCAAAAATTCCTTTTGGTTTTAATAGTTCTCCAATTTTATGAAGTTTATTGTTATCTAGCTAGGAATCAATAGTGTAGGTAAACAAAATGATTAAAAAATCAAAATACTTTATTATCATAATTTACCTTACTAAGAAACTGAAGACATCTCTCAGCTGTAGTTCTAAGTACAGTCCAATCATCTACAGAATTTCCAATATTAAGAGTAGATGAAATCTTGGAATTTAGCTCTGCTTCAGAAAGGAAGTCTTGAGCAATCTTCAGATCTAACACATCAATAATATGCCACCAGATTAGCCTAAATAATAAATTGATTAAGTTTAACAATATCAATAACAAAAATAATCTAATGTTTATTAATAAGCACTTACTCTTTTAAAAATTTGAGTTTTATTCTTTCAGGTATGAGAGTTTATGAAGTCAATGATTTATGTATTTTCATTGCTTTTGTAACCAACCTGGAACTTGTGTATCAAATTCCCAATCAGTTAATTCAAAATCAACAACATATCCATCAAATGATATTAATATATTGCACTTGCTTCTTTATGGTTATCTGTTTTCATTTTTCTTGTTATCTTAAATAAATAGAAGCATGAAGTGCTCATTAAATACTGTAAAGATATTTTTCTATATCAAATGTAAGTTTCTTTTAATAATGAGAAGACACATAACTGATTTCTCTTCCAGAATAAGTAGACTTATTTTCTCTAGGTTGTATGTCCCTTGCAGTCTACAAACAAAGCACTTAAAGTGGAATCACTCTATGAATCCATGATGCCATTTTAATGCATCAAAAAGAGTGACCTCACAAAGGCAACCTAAAGGAAAGGACTTGCTATATAAAGAAACTGTCCGATATTACCTAATATCACATTATTTAATATAAGAGCTTACCCCAAGGTAAGATATATTATATAATCCCTTATATAGTATTATATGTAATCTAAAATCTTTAGTTACCCCCTCCCCTAAAACATTAGATAATATCTGACAGTACCCTTAATGGATACAGTTTTTTTAACTTCTTGTAGTGACAAATGGTTTTATTTGAGACATGATAAGCATGTAGTTTTTTTTTAAAATAAATAATATGAATATGACAAATGAAAAGTATTTATAATATTTTTATTTTTTTACATGAATGTTTTAAAGCAATAATGCAAAAGCAAATTAACATGAACATGACAAATGAAAAAATATCTGATATTTATATTTATTTATCACGTGACAATGATGAGTAATGCCACATCATTCCATTTATCAAGCGATCATCATTTGATTAGTCAACTAATTATACTTTTCTTAATATAGAATCATGTGTCAATCATTTTATATTATAAGCATAATTTATTAATAGCGTAATATGATGAAAGTAATAGAATGATATTGGAATAAATTAGATAAATTAGTAAATCACGGAATAAAGCATGTTTGTGTGTTACATCATGCTATTATTAATAAAATATTTCTTCTTTCCAAGAGGAAAAAAAGAAACAACGTAATCAGATGCAACATCTATTCATTCTGTTTAAACTATTTGTGATCAAGAATGTCCAAACACACTAATATCACATCCACTTCTTCTATGTTATCATCTAATAACCATTAGTATTACAACATTGGTGTTCAATACAGGAAAAGAATTGTTTTATTTGGTGAGCTTTTCCTTTAACTGTACTCGACCTTGATATTCGATACTGTTCATTAACACATCTTTTGTTATTTTTGAGAACAGGAAAAAAATAATTTTAATAATCTGTTGGTTTTATATAGGGATGGCAATGGTCGGTCACGGTCAGTTATCGGTCGGTCATAACCGGTTAAGGGTCTTTGACCGACTGACCGTTTTGGCTGACCATTTTTTCTGACCGCTTAACTGACCGTTCTTTGCTATCAGTGGTGATTTTTTTGGTAGTATTTTATAATGCTTTTTAAATAATATTAATAGGAATTTTTGACATGTCATGTAAATATCATATTTAATAA
>QZLH01000003.1:261498-272352 GCA_003833135.1 Oehlia diaphana
TTTACCCAAGAATCTGGAACCAAAAATGATCAGCATAATTAAATTCCAGATTTATATAGATTGACATTTCAATTTCCAAATTTATTTTGATGAATTTGCATAAACATTATAGTGGTTTTAATTATAATCTTTGATGTAAGATGAGAGAACATATTAATTTATATCGGTATAATTTTGATATAACGATATTTTTATATGGAACTCGAAATATCGTTATATCGGAGTAGTTTAACTGTATTACCTTCTGAGGAAACGATTAACGATTGTGGATCTTCCACTTTATTAAGCTTCATAATAACGTGAGAAGCTCTTTTTTTTAGAGCGAATATAGTGCGACGGTATTTGATTAGAATTTCATACCTTAGGCTTAACTCTCTATTGCAAGATAAAAGAATACAAGGCGTCTCAATGGGGCGTGCTGCCAATTAATTAAATCAATATAGAAAAATCGATCTTTAAAGATTTTTTTGATCAATTAATATGATATCAAATTCGGGATTTTCTTCACAATAACTTAAAGAATAACATAAACATCATTATTGTCGAAACTTGAATACTTTTTTTATTGGAAAAAGCATTCTGTTACATAATAAAGATGTAATTGCTTGAGGGAAACTGTTTAGAAAATTAATAGCCTAATATCAACGAGAAAAAAATGTAACTAGATATAGTTTTGTTAAACTATGTTTACCAGCACACCCCAGCGTCTCATAAGTTGTATTTATTTATTTTATCGACACATTATTTTTCTAACAAAATATTATTTAAAGATAAACCAATCCCATCATTCAAATCCAAAATTTTGAGGTTACACAAATAATTGTAGGTACAATTGCAGGATAACATAGTGTTATGCCAGTTCTTGTATGCTTATAAAAATAAGCTTATGTGTATATGGTAAGCAGAAGGAATTATAAATGACGGTAAATGCGTAGTGAAATAAAGTATATTAAAATATTAATAAATATGTCACGGTCGATCAATTTGCGAAGGTAACACAACAAAAATATAACAAAATTTAATCAATATGCGAATACGGTAATGCATACACAGCATACACTCAGACGCAATTATCGATTACAAAATATAACAAAACCTAAAAATTAACAATGAGATAATCTTTAAATAAATGCTTTATTTAATTCAAACAAAATTATCTAACATTACATTGATTCAGAACGCATGTATTTATAATAAAAAAAACCTATGCTAATCATGTTAAAAATATTAAATAAATGCTACATATTTAACAAATGTAATATGTTAAATATGTGTTATATGTTGCATATGTTAAACATGTTTAACATATTAAACATTCGTAACATTTGCAACATTCGTAACATGATCGTCGGTCACATGATTATTCGATTTAAAATATGTCATCACCATGAAATATCTTAGCGAGGCTCTTTTTATATCTATAACATAAATTCTGATATTATGTATGGTTATTACTTATTACATTACTTGTAACTTTACGGAATAGTCTGTAGTCCATAATCTATTTTTTACAATATTCAATCAAAGCTCATTATAGTGAAGCTCATTATAGTAAATTTGGTCAGTTCTCTTTATAGTTCGTTATAGTGAACTTACTAATATGAGTGAACTTTTTGATAATTCTACTATAGAACATGTTATAAATTTATACACAATAATCATGCCGTTCGTTCATTTTTCAAGTAGTTCTTTATGATTTTATCTTGTAGAAAAAAATGCCAAGATCAAAGATTATCAAAAAATATCAACGTTAATTTATTGAATGCTCTAAAAGACACATTCAACTAAGTAATAACAATATTATTATATATTCAATTAGATTAGGATCGAAATACCTGATTACTTAGTATACCCTAACTGATTTAGTAATAATTTCATCTACATTTAAAACATTAACAAAAGGACTACTTGATACAATGGTTCCAAGTTCTAAAGTCAATAACATAGAATTATTATGAAAGTTTTCGTTTTGTAATAAAGCTTACGTGTCCCTATAAAAAATTATACTCATGTCGCATGATCGGCAGATCAGCCGCAAATGAAAATATGCTACGATAAACTTTTTTCACTTAAAGTTAATATAATGTAATCAAATTTATTCGAGAATGAAGTTTAAAAAGAAAAAGTGCACGTGATTCCGATTAATATACTTATATTTAAGTTTGCATATAATAAAATAGTGATTTAAATAATAAAATGTTAGGTTGATTTGAATTAAATCTGATATTCGATCTTACTAACCAGTTTTGACAATCCGGTTTAAGGATAAAAATTGTTTGAACGTATTGTATAAAATTCATGAAAATAAAAACAATATTGTAAAATTATATTTTTCACAAAAAATAATTAAAAATCCAATAAACGACTAAAATAAATGGCTTTTTCATGACATGGTAAAATCCAAAGGTTCAACTTTTCTAAATTTACGTATTCTTCTTCAAATTGATTAGATAAATTAGACGTCCAATTTCCTAAACTCTCACAAATTTGAGATACTGTTGGTCTTTTTAACGGATTAGCGTCTAGACATTGCAACATCAAACTAGAGTAAACAGGCGGAGTTCCATCGATATTGCTTGGTCTTAAACCTGAACAGATTTCTTGAATAAGTTGTTTATCATGAGGTCTATCATAATAAGGACGTATGCCAGCTGATAACATCCACATAATCATCCCAAAGCTATAAATATCAGAGGCTTTGGTCATCACATTTCCGTCAAAGATCTCTGGTGCAATAAAGGGTATTATACCGTAAATTTGCTGAGATGGCATTGATGACATTGATTTATCAACATGTCCATGTAATCCAATATCTGCTATTTTCGTATCAATTGAATCCATCTCGTTTTCAACTAATATATTTCCTCCATGTAAATGTCCATGAACAAGATCATGTTCATGAACAAAATTAAGACCCACAGATATTGACCACAACATATCTATAATATCTCTCCAGCAAAGAGTTCCTACAGATTCTTCAAGATAAGAATATAAATTTCCATTTTTATAATATCTCATAACAAACATGTAACATGATGTTGGATCTTTGGTTATTCCAAAACAATCCGCAAGTGCCTCACTTTGTAAGCATTTGTGATATCTATATAACTTTTAGAATAAAAAGAAGAAATATTATAATACTATTATAATTGTAACAATCACATTCCCCACGAAACTAAACATATTTACCTGGTCTATAAATTCTTGAGACATATTTTGTGAATTATCTAAACGTTTTAATATAACTTTAGTCGGGCCATTACGAGTCCATACTTCGGCTTCTTCATCCAAATTCTTCCTTGGACCTTCCATCCATACAGCGGAATATATTGAGCTAAAAGCACCTCGTTCATCAATATTTCTGACTAAGTCAAATTGATCAAAATCAATCCACTCAAGATAATCCATACTTTCATTAGCATTTAACTGAGTATGTCTTATAAATTCGTCAATTTTAGTATTTCCACTATTCCAATTATGAAAATTTTCTTTTAAAAATGCAATATCGCAATTATCACACCATGATATAGCAGTTCGTTGTCGTTTGCAATCTGAGCATTTGCCATATAAGCTCTTTAAAGCCATACCTCGAGATATAGAAAGTTAAAAGCAATGAATACGTTTTTTGATTAAAAAGATTTTTATAAGATATGTAAGACCAAAAGTAAATTTATATATGCAATTTTTCTCTAGAAAATTCTAGTAGGTTAATGTTTGTGCTATCATATGTAAACCGAAAATAGATAATATTATGCGTACTAAATTTAATAATAATATTGACCTTTTTTAGCAGTAAATTCATTGGTTAAAAAATAATTTCGCTAATTGCCGACAATCTATTATCAATGAGAAAAATCAACTAAGTGACTAAGTGCCGTATTTGTATATTAGGTGTAGTAGTACATAAACTTTATGTATCTAAAATTGGTAATATCCTATTAATATTTTAGATATATCAAGTAATTTATTCTGGGCTTTGATCAACTAAATATTTCTATACCTCTGATACAATATTGTAATATTTCGTTCGATACTTAGCTAAAATATTTATAAAAACTAATTAACCTAATTAACAAAAGCATTTACACGTAAAAAGTATACAATCGAGAATTCTATTACAGATTAGATTTCCATGTCCTATAAGTCATCTGCTGTTTAAGGATATTTGAAAAAAGTAAAATTCTCGGAGTTTATGTATAATCCGTTCGGTTATAAATCGGTAATATGATAATCGAAAATAACGCTGAAACGCTGAAATAAAAAAAAAAGGTAATGCAATTTTCACACAGCCGAGTGATATATTAGGAAATTTTATTTTTGCAGATTTTTATGCTATGCTAAATATGGATTAAATATTTTAAGAAGTCCGATTATGTAAGCGACATCATTAATCACATGATCTTAAATTTTATTCGCTATAATAGCGTTGTTTATATTTCTATATAATAACATGAATAAACTTATTTTATTTAAAGAAATAACTCATAATACTCCCAAATTTAATAATTATTGGAGATAAAATTTTAAGTTCACGGAATTTTTTGATCATATCAGATATTGATCAGCGCTAATTATTTTTGTTGATCAAACTATTTGAACGTATGTATGTACAAATTATGAAGAAAATAATGATATTGCAATTTTATATTTTCTCAATATTTGATATTAATAGAATCAAATAGACGGCTAAAATATATGGCTCCTTCATGACATGATGAAGACTTAAGACTTAGCTTTTCTAAGTTCACGAATGGAATTTCAGCATCGTCAATTTGATTTGATAAATCAGAAACCAAATTTCTTAACGATTCATAAATTTGGAATGCTGTTGGTCTGTCTGATGGATCAGAATTTAAACATTCTAACATTAATCTAGCGAAAACAGGTGGGTCCTACTAATAACACTTGGTCTTAATCCCGCGCATATTTCTTGTATAAGTTGTGAATCGTGAGGTCTATCACAAAAAGGGCGTGCACCAGCTGATAACATCCACATGATCATACCAAAGCTGTATACATCAGTTTCTTTGGTTGGCGTATTTCCACCAAAGACCTCTGGAGCAACAAAAGGTATTACGCCGTAAATTTGTTTGGATGATATTTGTTTATCGACAGGTCCATATAATCCAGTATCAGCAATTTTAGCATCAATTGAATTCGCTTTTCTTTCAACTAATACATTTCCTCCATGTAAATGTCCATGAACAAGACCTAGTTTATGAATGGTATTAAGACTCTTAGATATTGACCACAACAAATCTATAATATCTTTCCAGCAAAGAATTCCCATAGATTCTTCAAGGTACGAATATAAATTTCCATTTTCATAATATTTCATAACAAACATATAACATGATGTTGGATCTTTGGTCATTCCAAAGTAATCTGCAAGTGCTTCATTTTGCAAGCATTTGTGATATCTATATAACTTTTTTTTAAATTAAGAAAAAAAAAATCAGAAGTCGAACTTTTTTGACTTGCATATATGAATATACTTACTTGATTTACAAATTCTTGACTCATATATTGAGAATTATCTAAACGTTTTAGAATAACTTTGATAGGGCCGCTACGAGTCCATACATCGATTTGTTCATCCAGTTTCCATCTTGGGCCTTCTATCCATGTGGCAGAATATATAGAGCTAAAAGCACCTCGTTTATTAACGTTCCTGACTAAGTCAAATTGATCATAATCAATCCACTCGAGATAATCCGTACTCTCATTAGCATTTAACTGAGTATGTCTGATAAATTCATCTATCGTAGAACTTTCACTGGTCCAGTAACGGAAATTTTCTTTCAAAAATGCAATGCCGCATTCTTTGCACCATGCTGTTGCACTTCGTTGTCTTCTACAATCAGAACATTTGCCAAATGTGCCTTCTAAATCCATATCTCGAAATAAAAGGAGGACAAAATGAAAGGATGCGTGTTATAATTTTAATTTTTTTTAAAAAAAAATAAATTAACAGATAAGAAGATAGAATATGTTAAAGGTCAAAATAGGCTTATTTAAATATCAGATACTATTTAAATATATATAGATACGAAATAATCGCGAAATTTTCAAAGACAATCAAATCATGTATAATAAAACATTATATTAGACTTATTTAACTTAACGCATAAAATACCGCATAAATCTGGTGTCAACATCCAAAGTACTTTTCGATACATGGCTAAAATTAGGCCAACTCTACCAGAATTAAGATATTATTATTACCCGGTACGCTTAAAAAGGAGATATTCTATGCAGTACTAGAGAATGTTGTATCACAAATTATTGTTACGAACATCCCTCGTGATTGTGTAATTGACAGTGTTCTTTGTACAAATATTAATTTAGAATTCCTAGTGCATATACATAAATTTTTTTTTTTTAATAAATTATTATGACTTAACTAAATATTAACTACGCGCAGTACATTTTAAACAATATCTAATATTGTACTGCATATATGTTACCGGTAATTTTACATTGTTTTTTGGACCATAATACATCTAAATTTGGGATTATAGTTTTCCCTTTCTAATACAAAAAATTTTATTTGTGGAAGAGTCATCAAAAAATTTTCTTAAGTACAATTGATCATCTGATTCAACTATTGTCTTCTTATTTTTTATTTTTGTTTAGTCTAAACATAAAGATTGTTTTGGTATACAACAACCTTTTGCGTGTTCGTCATACTAAGATATCATGAGAACATGTGAATTATACACTCCTATCTCGACGGATCTGTAATCGATGAGATATTGTCAATAACATCAACCATATCGTAATCAATCAATGAACTTGGGTTTCACGGACATTTATACAGAATTAATTCAGAATTTCAGACCTTTCGAGAAGTTTTGTCAAAGTTGAAGGCTGACAAATGCCCTCATTTAAAGTTAATGCATATTATTCATGTGTAGCAGTTTGTGGACTATAGAAAATTTACGAAATACACGTATAATATCATATATTTTCTATATATAACTTTATTGTATATAAAAAAAGAACGTAATAATTTATTTTATTCCAAATAGATGGATACTCGCTGTTATGTTGTATTATAATATCGTCTCGAAAAATTTATGACATAATACCTTTCGTTCTGCAATACTTTGATCCACTTGACGTAAATTCGGTGCAAAGTCGTTATTATTATTACTATTATGTCATTATTTTTAAATTTTGCCTTTAGTTCGTTATTTCCGTCGTTGTTCTGTGACATCTTAATTATTACAAATATAATAGTTATTATAAATACATTAAAAAATACTATCCAAACTCCCGCTACGAATCTATAAACCAAGGAAAAAAACAAAAGCCCCTGAGAAAAGAAGTAATAGTAACTAATATAAGATGTAGGTAGTCACAAACATTATATTTTCGCTTATAAAATTTCCGAAAATATGGCTGAATCCGAAAGGTTCGAAATCCAAAGCGAAACTCTGACCGAAATTTAAGAACATGATGGCAAATTATTTGGTATTTCTGGCCAAATTTTGTGGTGCCGGCCATAATTATAATCACGTGTCATAGGATAAAATTTAGCCACAGCCTGCAAATGTATGTTACATACAACTCATAATGCGGGCCAAAATGTATAGTGCCGGCCAGACAATTTCGGCTTGAATTTCGACTTCGGCCGAAACCGAAACCTGAAATTATGCCGAAATTACTGAGTTTCGGCAACATGATGCTATTCACATCCGAATTCTTCCCTAAAGAGTAGTTATAAATTTTTTATATGTATTTTAGTTACTTTTGGTAACAACAGTTATTTAGTTCGCAATTTTTATAAAATAATAAAGCATTGATTCTTCGCTAAAAGTCACGCAATATATGAACTACACTATAATATATTCAAAAAAAATTTTATTATTCCCTTGAATTGTTATCTTGTTCATTGAGCCCTTTCAGATTTCAAGAGGCTATTTTAAATTATAAATTTATTAACGACTACAACTACAGCTCATGATGCAAAAAAATTATGGTTGCAATCAAAATTTCTGTAATTAGATCAGTGAGAGTTAAATACTAATGAGAATATAGTCATTACTTTGATTTGTTGAGAATATTAAAAGACAAGTGCTTTTAGTTCAATTTATTCTTAATTTGATATGTATGGAAGGTTCAAAATTGAATCTAGATGAAGAAGCCGAATTATGGAATCGTAACGTGTTATTGGTAAATCTGCGAAATTTGTTTGTCAAAAGTCTTGATATAGCAAGATTAAATTATTCATTGTTTATTACTGTTGGATACAAAGGTTTACTACTTTCAACTTAATGATATTGCTTCAGAATAAGTGAAAGCTTTTTTAATCAGTTTAATATAAAGCTACAATAGCATCAACTGATCAACATAAGCTGCGATTATGCTCTAATAAAAATATATGAGTCTTATATAAGTACACTTATTTAAACGCGCTTTAATTAGTTTCTTCATCATAATTTTCGTAAAATGAAATAATAAGATGAAATAAAGATTTTAAATATCAATCTAACCAAATAGCTTAATTATGCATCAAGTCAATTACTACTTAGCAACTTTTCTCAAAAAAGTGTTGAAACGAAATATTTGAGCAAATTAAACAACTCTAATAAACGACTTATATTCCAAATGAACATCGTCAAATTGATCAATCGTATTCGTATCTTGACAAATTTAAGGAAATTTTAGCTGAAAAAATATTAAATGTGCTGTGGTTTGTAGTAAATTAGGCTTCCGTACAAATTCGCATTTTCAATTTACGATCTACACTACAATTTCACTCAGATTCACCTTGGGCAGGATACAATTAGTCGTTGAAAACATCTCGCTCATTATGGAGCTTGGATGGAAGGTTGACAGGTTAAATTTTTATATGGCTAAAGTGGAAACTATCATGATCATTTTATAACGAAACAGTCTATATATTTTACAATATAATTACACTCAGCTCTTAAAAAATTAAGTGTCACGATTATGGTTACAAGTGTTGATGATACTGACTGTAAATTGGTTCTTATAGACTTAGTGTACTGTAAGAAATAAAATAAATAGTAAATTAATGCCGGCCAGAATTAAATCGTAATCGGCCTCTGGTTTGACTAAGGATGGTATGCGTCAACTGACAGCTGATCATAGTGTGAGTCAGATGACGGCTGGCATTTTAATATCGATAATCAAAGAATAAATGTAGATAAGACTCTATTTCGATATAAAAATTTTAAAAAAAATGAAAAAAATAAATACATACTACACAATATTGGTTTCATAAGTCATATAAATCATATTGTACATATAAATTTACTTCATACACACAGCCCATACAGGACTCGGACATATCCTTTCCATTGATAACATCAAAAGATGACCTTTAAGATCAATACGTTCCGCCACTTGGTCCAATGTTGTTTTACTTCGGAAGTTTCTTGCTTGAGCAACCATTATTGCAACATCCCGCCCTCCTATTAGCAGGATTATTTGAATCAGATCTAATTCAATTATATCTTGTACGTAGTGTTTACGGTGAAGAATGAAACGATTTGGCGATCGTAGTGGTGGTTTAACGAATTCATTTATTTTCAGTACGTTTATTTCTTCTTCTCTTATTTTTTTTTCAGTTTTTGGTTTGTTTTGTCTTGATACTTTTGGCGTTTTGTTGTTGACCTATCATCTTAAAGGTAAAAAAATGATAATAAAGATTTAGTT
This sequence comes from Oehlia diaphana, assembly GCA_003833135.1. Lineage (NCBI taxonomy): Eukaryota > Fungi > Glomeromycota > Glomeromycetes > Glomerales > Glomeraceae > Oehlia > Oehlia diaphana. The sequence goes on from QZLH01000003.1 coordinate 271,186, forward strand.
AATTTTTCGTTATAAATATGTACAATATATAACAACGATATTTTTATAATAATAAACAAGAACTATAAAATATTTCTTCAAATGGAAGATAAATTCCAGAGAAATTAGTTCGGTATTGCAGTTTTTTATATTGTGATGGTTAATTTTTCACGCGAATAAGCAAGCTAAAAAGATAAAAAAGAAATAAAAGAAATTAAAATTTAATTTCATAAAGATACTAAACACGGTAAATTAATATTTTATTTCTTCTTTATTTAGAAAGGACCATTTACCAGAACATATCGTATATATATACTTACATTGTTATTTTCACTAGCAATAAATTATTTATTTGTCGGTGTATAACTATAAAATAATAGATTCTATACGGAATTATAAAATCGCTTTAATGTGAGAAAGAATACAAGTTTGATTTTTTATTTCAATTTTAATACATCCTGATTACATCTTGGCTATTATTAATACTATAATTTTGATTGATATTCAGTAATATGTTGTGGAATATTATATGTTATATAATTTTATCAAGAGAGATCTTCAGAGGTGTTTAAATTCCGGACGCTAAAAAAACCAAGTATTTATAGGGGTCATATGAGCCGTACTCAGAGACGTACGCATAATTGACACCTGATATTGAAAATCCTGCAAAAATACGCAAATACAACATGGCTTCTATATTATTCAGTGCGATATGGTACAGTAACCTCCATAATTAGTGTATTTATAAAGCAATTAGTATTGATATAATAATATTATATTTAACAGCAGAGGGCAATTAACAAGTATTTTTTATAGCAAAAAAAATAAAAGTGGATTTTTAACTTTTTTAACCAGAATAGATAGAGAAAAACAAATACCAAAATCTGATTTTTTTGAATCATAAATAGCTTAGATTTCAAGGGTTACAGTACGATTTCCTGAATGCCTTTTCCTGAATATATCTTTTCCCGAAGTCATTTGCCTGAATGCCAAATTTCCGAATGAACATTTTCCTGAAATATACAATTTTCCGAATCCTTATTTCCCGAATCCCATTTCCTGAAGTCTAATTTCCCGAATCCTAAATCCCAATATCCTGAATCCCAATATCCCGAATTCAAATATCCTTAATTCTAATATTCCAAATTCTAATATTCCGAATAAACATTTATCAAGTAAATATAATTA
>QZLH01000003.1:272762-306791 GCA_003833135.1 Oehlia diaphana
TTCAAGGGTTACAGTACGATTTCCTGAATGCCTTTTCCTGAATATATCTTTTCCCGAAGTCATTTGCCTGAATGCCAAATTTCCGAATGAACATTTTCCTGAAATATACAATTTTCCGAATCCTTATTTCCCGAATCCCATTTCCTGAAGTCTAATTTCCCGAATCCTAAATCCCAATATCCTGAATCCCAATATCCCGAATTCAAATATCCTTAATTCTAATATTCCAAATTCTAATATTCCGAATAAACATTTATCAAGTAAATATAATTAATTTGCATTTATGGAGAAAAAGATTTAGTACAGGTACAAATTTCAAACTGATATTTTGACTGAATAATAAAATATGCTCGCTTTTGCATTATTTATTTTAAGTATTTGTTTTAATACAAGTTAGTTTATTACATATTATATTTATATACATTATATATAATTTATTGATTAGTATACTAAATAAAATAAAGGTTGAGTTTAATTCTAATTTATGATGTAAAATTATAATATTAAATTAAGTAAAATGTCCATTCAGAATATCGGGGTTCATGATATTGGAGTTTGGGATAAAAGAATTCAGGATAAAAGAATTCGGGAAATTGGATGTTTCATATAATTCCAGAAATTGAGATTTGGGAAATTGGCATTCGGTAAAATGGAGTTTCAGGAAATGATCAATTTCTGGTAATTAGGCATTCAGAAAATTATATTCGGGAAAGGTATATTCAGGAAAATGGTATTCAGTAAATGGTCCGACAAGGGATTTCAAGAATTGAAATAATTGAATTACTAGTTATTAAGAAAATCAGCTTTTAAAAATCGCAAAAATCGCAAAAAAAAAAATTGAATAACAAAAATTTTTGTAATTTTTCATTCTGAAGAAACACAGAAACGTGATTATTTTTCTTAAAAATTTTTTATATGGACAATAAATAAACGTATGATTTATTAAGTTTTTTTTATTACTATATACTATCTGCTAGCAAATTAATTAGAATAATGATACTTTGATGCAACCAACAAAAAATTAATGATTCAAAATTGAATAATTATTTTAAGATGTCAAAATTAATTTGATAAATAAATACATAACAGATAAATAATTAAATACAGTATATAGTATACATATTTATTAAAAATTGTTGATGTAAAAAGGACGGAATTTAAATATAAAATAAATTATTCCCCAATTTTAATTGGGAAATATTGATTCGTAAAGATTCTTGTTAAATGATATTTGATGTAATATGTGGAAATTATTTGTCACATTGAGATGCACATCCTTCTTGACATTGTGCTTTAGTTTCATGAAGTTCGCATGAACAGAGGCAAGACTCGCATGGATCTTTTATGCTCAAACATCTAATCTGAGGATAGACTTCCACAATTAAACATGTTAAGCAAAAAAAGTAAATGAAAATTTTGAGTGGAGAAATAGAGACCATTTTTATGATGAATATGGAATTGAAAAGAAATGATATATTTTTCCTAGGTTAAAATTCGGTGATATTTATAAGAAAATGAATTATTATAAATTTACTGACATACTAATTTTTTCCCACATATTTTAATATATTTAATCTACATTCGCCAATGATATTATGCATATCTTAATATATTTTGGTATGGGTCCATAAGATCGACGATTTTCAATATATTTAAGGCCATTCCGAGCTAAATATTAGTTTAACGCCCTTAAATTTGAGGGGAGGAGGGAATAATTTAACATATTAAAAATTCGGAAATATTCGGTAAAATCGGAAACATTCGGTACCACTCAATTTTAGAAAGAGAAGGGGCGGGCATATGTGAACATATTACCTTTGAAATTTTTAAAAATAAAGGGGGGAGGGGGAGAACTTAAACTAAAAATTAATTTGAAGCGGCCTAAATCTACAGTACATTCACCAATGATATTGTGATTTTTCCAACAATTTTGTATGGGCTGATTTTTGGAATTCTAATCAACCTTCTTATTGTCTCTTTTTCAATTTTTTACATTTTCCTAAAAATAGGAACATTTGATTATTTTATCTTGAATATATAATTTCAACATTTACTGTACATAACATTTTTGTTACCTGGTTGGGCACCACCTTTTGGATCAGGAACACATCTCTTAATATATTTGATCCACATTCACATATTTACGGCAAAAATAACGGTCCATAGGATCGACAATTTTAATAGTTTACATTCGGCCAATGATATTGTGATTTTTCCCGCATATCTTAATATATTTAATCCACATTCGCACGGCAAAAATAATGGTCCATAGGGATCGACGATTTTCTATATATAATCTATCAAATTTATCCTATTTTACCATTTTTTTCAATAATATTAAATATTACAAAATGCAGTTAACTAAATAAGTACGATGTAGAGTATAGCCAAATTTAGGTCAAAAATACGCAAACCAATTTTTTAAATATAAAAAATTTTGATAAAAAATACGATCTAACTATTGGACGAAAATTCTTAAATTGTACGCAAAAAATCAAAACTTTACTCCATTTAACTCCATTATAATGGCGATGCATCTGTGTACCTTACCCTTTTTCTTGTGTTCATATAGTAAGAAATTCTCTCTGCAAAGTTCTTTTGACTTTTTCTTACTTTCGGTATATTTCTGGTTCCTAGTTAACTTATGGATGTATTTTATTAATTACTTTTTTAATTATGTACTGTACGTACGTATAGGTTCACATCATTTTACTGACAATCATATTACCGACAATCATATTACCGACAATCATATTACCGACAATCATATTACCGACAATCATATTACCGACAATCATATTACCGACAATCATATTACCGATAAAGTAATAATATAATTTAAGTATGTAATAAAATAAAGTAATATTTAATAGTTATTGGGTAGGGGGTTTGAAATATCGCCGAACTGCGAAGCAGTTCGGATTATATTTTAACCCCACTTAATAACTGTGTTATTATGCAGACGTTCAAGATTCATGTTCCATATGAAAAGCATAGTAAATGTGTGATAATAATCTATATAACGTAATGCGTCAAGATATTTGATTTATCTAAAAAATATCAGTATATTAAAAAAAACATGATCCTATTTGGCTGCATAATAAAGAAATGTTATTTTTTATTTTGTTATGGTTTATTTATTAATGTTTAAGATAAAACTTTTATTAGTTTATTATTTATTATTAATTGAAAATAATATACACTACATTATTATCACATATTCAATTAGCATTTTGAAATACTCTAGAATGCTTACAAAAAAAGCAAAGAAAATTATTAAGAACAATTCTAAGTACAATATATTATGAAGCTGAAATAAATTTTTTATTTTATATATTATGGTAAATTCTTTTATATTAAATATGTATTTTAACTGAAGTGGGTAGTGAAATAGTAGTTGATGGTAAAATGAGTATTCTTTTATAATAAAGGAAACGATTGAATAAGAAAGGATTTAATAAATATTTTTTTTCTTTTTATTAGGAAATTATTGGTTTTTTAATGATACAGTCATGAATAATTGTTCCATAGAATAGAATTTTTCTTGCAATAGGTATGCACGTGGTGATTTCAATGTCACATTCCATAGTGTGATCGAATTTAAATTCTTAAATAAAAAAAAATGGACTTTCGAATTTAAGAATAATGTATTCCGAATTAGTGATTCTTATTATTATTGAATATAACTTTGATAATAGTAATATTTTTATTAATAAGAATAATCGAATAAAAAAAGTCATAATTTAAATAAATATAATGTCAAAATAATTATATAATAAAAAATTTGCATTTATATGGTACGATCAAATTCTGCGAAAAAGTAGGATATTACAGATCACGTGCACCCGAGTCGTAGAGTCAAAAAAAAAATAGTGCGAGTTTGACTCAAAGCTAACTAAACTCTAAGGTCCGGTATAAACTTTAATTCTAGCCAAAGTTTCTGGCCGAAATTAATCGTATTTTCAAAAGTCTTGTACGATAGAAGAATTTACAGAGACTCCTTGATTCCATAATATTGGTTTGATAAATGGATGCCAGCTAACATTTTGCACATCTACATAAGGAATATTGTTATCAGAATGTTCATATTAAATTTTTTTTTTTTTAAAAAAAAAAAACAGTAACGCGTTTATTATTTATGAACAAATCAAAAGAAATGGTTACATAATATAATATAACACCTAGAAAAATAGACAAAAAGTCATACTTCCCTCTATAACTGAGTCCAATCTAGTCTAAATTTTTTTAAAAAAAACTATCTATTGTAAGCTTAAAAAATCTATATATTGTGTAAAAAGCACTACTATCCTAAAAAAAATTTCTCAAATTTTACTATTTTTTTTTTTTTGATTTTTGAATATTTTCCTATGTTTTCTTATTTTCTAAAAACTTTACTAAAAATTGACGGGAAAAAGTTAAATCTAAAAATTATCTCATAAAAATTTGTATATAATTAAACTCCAAGACAAAATTGATTAAAAAAAAAATAAAATTAAAACATTAAGAAAGAAACCCATAATCTACGATCTTGATAGAAATATATACAATTACCGGCCGAAAATTCTCTAGAAATAATCTAATCGTCCGTGTTTAATCTTCACACAAATCCAAAGCGCACATCCAGCGATCTTGATCTTAAATTTGTTTAATTGGAGACGAAAAAATTTTGTTTATTCGTCGTCAGAGTCATCTCTGCGTCCTTGCGTGGTCGCTACACGTTTTTTGTTTCCGTTAAACTTGTCTTTATCCATAATCTCCTTTTCTTTTTCATTTGATTTATCTGTCGTTTTCTCTATTTTATCCAAACGTTTGCTAAAATTGTTATTCAAATTTTCAAATTCTTTGTGTTCTTCTTTACTTTTTGGTACCGTCGAAATAAAAGATGCTTTGGGACTTGTTAGTGCCATTTTGTCATTTACAATCCCAGTTCGTCTCTCCATTCTTTCCGATAAGTTCGGCTTGTCCTTTCATTTGCAAACCTTTTCCCATATCTTCATCCATTGTGGAATCTATATATTGTTTGTAATAAATCGGTTTCATTGTTGAAAATTGAGATACATCAAAATAAATTTAATTTTGTTAATTTTGATAATTTTAGCAAAATGTCCACCGTATTTTTTGATATGGTCTTTCACTAATATAAAATCGTTCTCTTCTCGTTCCTTATCGGCTAATTTTCAATATGCTTGCCATACGTACTATCTTTCCTTTATTTCCTTATTATTTAATTTTGCGTCAAGCATCCTGAAATAATAAGTTCGTTCGTTCTTGGAAATTGCTATATTCCATTTCTTTTGTTAAACGGATTCTAGCGAACTGTTCTGTGCTTATAATTCCGTTGCCGGAAAATCATAAAACTTGCGATCACGTGATTGTTCGGCAAGTTCATATTACGAAATCGTATATATAAAAACTTATATGATATATTTATTAACGAGTAGGTTGCTCGAAAGAAACGATAATATTTTGAAAATGTGAAGTCTGTATAAATATAACTATAGTATACTTATTCTTCTTCAAGAAAATTTAATAATTTGAAATTTCTATCAAATTGTTTATTTAGAAAATAAAAAAATTAAAAATTGGATTGAGGGCTCGTTATTTATATAATAAAATATTCGTGAACGGAGAGCCAAATGAAAATGGGCGTTACAATTTGCTCCCTATTAATTTTATGTGATAATTCTCTAATTTTCAGTAAACGTGCATCAGCCACGTGACCGGATCACTCGCTTTACGCAAAGAAAAATATTTTGCAAAATACATTTCAAGTAGTTCGTAAATAAAATTTTTGATACATTTACGGAAAAATACTGTAACTAAAATCTAAACAACTTGAATAATTTCCATGTTTTGAGGCTATAAATTCCGTGAATACGACACATTTACAGAATAAGGGCCTCTTTACATCGATTTGAAATTTCGGAACATAACACATGGTTACTTTAAATCATCTTATAAATATTTATAGTATAACATGCCGTTGATTTTTTGATAATATCGTTCCAATTGTGAATATTAGACAACATAATATTTCAGTTATAAACATATTGTCAATATCATCTAAGACAAAATTTTCATCTGAATTTTGTAGATCTTTTATGATGAGCTATAAGTTAGTCTTATTCTACTGATATACTGTACATAATATTTTTGAAACTACTCGAATTTTTAAAGAATATATCATCTAATATAAAAGTTTATTTATCTTCGCTTATTAATATCGTTATCACACATATCGCACATAACCTATCAGCACAGCTTTTTTCCATTTCAATATTAACAATACTTTAGCTATATCAATAAATAGTTTATATACAATGAGAATTTTTTTGAATATTTTACTTTGTTCACGATCATTAAATCACCTATATAAATTATTTTTATTATAGGAGTCAAATGTATTTCTAAATGAGGTATGAAATTTTTTTATACATCTGAATTTAATATTGCTTTGTTTTGACATAATCTTTTGTATAATGCAAGAATAATACCAATAATGTTTTGTTATAAAAATATAAATGATGATTTATAATATTATAAATATTACTAGGTGCCCGTTTGATTTACATTTTAGATTTCTTGTACTGTACTAATCTTTATTTAACTAGAACGTACTATTTACGTACCTATCATGATTAATTTAAAATAATACAACCAAGTTAATTGAATTATCAAGATATTAAATGGTGCTAATTTTCAAAAAGTGAATTTACATGTTAATAAGCTCCCTACTACCATTCCTACATATTTTCGGCTCCGGCGGCGTGGGGTTAGTCCCCTGTATTTCTTTCGGTTGGCTGTGCTGGCGGGGCTTTTACGGGTTGTGAACTGATTAATGCGTCGTCTCACGATTGATTGACTTTCAATTTACGAAATCAGCTGCGACGCATATAAGAACATTAATGAAATTATCTTATGACTAGTATTTTTTATCCCAAATAAAAATTGCTTTTAACCCTTATTATTTCCAGATATTTATCAAAATTTGCGCCGCCTATTAGCTAATAAATGAAACAAGAAATTAAATTAGTTAGAATTGTACTATCTTTCATTTGAAAAATCTAGTTCAAGCGTTTTTGCTTTGATAAAATAAAAAAAATTATTAACAGAATATGTCCCCCACATGCAGCACTGATAATAATAATATTTTATTATTAGGAAACGGTTAAACCGTTAAAGTCCGTCGCGCTTATTTACTCGCATAATATAAAAAATACGTAACACCTAAATAAAATAAGCAGTGTTACAGAATCATCAGTGAAACAAGCAAAAAAGGAAAAAGCAGGGGTAATTAGTGAAGTGACGTCAGCGGATGGACAGAAGGAAAATTTCATGGGTTAGTCCAAAATTGTTAGTTCGATTATAAGAATAGAAAGTCCTTCGCTACGCTCCGGATTGTGATCACGTGCAACAAATTATCCTCAGTTCCCCCTTAAAATATTAACTAATATAATAATTAAAAGACAGACCCCAAAAAAAGTGATTATTTATTATTTTTTAATTAAAAAAAAAAAATTTAAGGAGTAAAGGAAAATGGATGGATGAAATACTGGATCGTTTTTATGATTTTACATGTTTTTCTGATTCGTGAATTTAATTTAAGAGATAACAAACAAACATTGTAATTAAGCAGTTTGGAAATAATCACGTGCTGTCCAATAACAAAAAAAGGATCAACGCTGCAACTTGCTAATGGCTGAATTTTAATTATTGTAAAAAAGGAGGTGGTTGTTTAAAAAGTTATTACATGTGATAGAATTCTAAATAAATATGGTTACGATATTTTCTACGCATTAATAATTTTTTTTTCTCTTTTTGATAAAGTTGATTACTAATGTCGAAAATAAAACGAAATTTTAAGTCAATCAATCATTTCATCCAATTGTGTCCAATTGTGCAAACATAAAAATTTATATACCGTACGGTTCCGAAATTACGCAACCATTTTTTTGCACTTAATTCTGGCCAAAGTCCTCATAATTCCGGCCAAAATCGGCTTAATGCGAGCCAGGGTTGCTTATTTTCGGGGGTTGCTTAATTTCGGAACCGTACGGTAAATTAAATTAAATAATGCAATGCATGTAATAGCTGACTGATTGCATAAATTATTGACGTATTGAAAATGACACGTTATTTGCTCTCATTACTTATTAAAAATAGATTAGATAATCTCGGTAACCTGATCTAACGCTAATTTAAGTTCATTTAATGCATATATATCTCACATTATCAAATATCAACAAATATAAAAATAACTATTTATTTTTGTTACATAAAATATTACTATATATATAAATGAAACAAAAGTCATTTAAACGATTAAGTTGTTTTACTGCGCCATAAGTTAGAAATTAATTTTGCGAATAAATTAGAAACGAATTATTTCTCTGATTATTTTTAAATAACAAATTATGTAATAGACACGAATTATAGTAATTATAGTAAGATTTGACAACGATTATTTCCCACGGAATTTATATATAGTAAAAAAATTATACCCCGAACAAATTTACCATTTATGGTAGTTCCGAACATCATTTATTAACCTTATTGGCCATGAGAATATAAGGAAACGCGGATACGTAATTTATTATCATTTCACAATTATTCCTAATAATTAAATTGCCAATAAACATCTTTTAATTTTTTTTTGCAAATATATACTGTCCTAAAATTTGGGATATAGCTGATCCTAACAATGATTAATTTCAATTTATTTGATAAAATAATACATGCAAAGCTCGAAGAATGAAGATAAAATCTGGATTGATTAGAATTATTCTCAAAACATATATCAAGAATCAATTCGTCTTTGTTATAACATTACGATATAGCTTATATAATTTTTATTTGTAAAACTTTTTTCTCCTAGGGTAACGAAGTTAAGATTTTCTTTCTCTATCAAATATTCCGTAGGCGCTCGCGACCATTCGATTGGTATTTTTGAGATTGATTTTTTTTTAATTAAGATTTTTTTTTTGTTTTAAAAAATTAAGATAAATTTTTTTTCTTTTAATGGCAGACTTCAAATTATTAATGAATTATGGGTGTGCAATTATCTAATTATTTTCCGTTATTCTAAAAAAGATCACGAATGAAGCTTGATGTAAACAAAATTCTTGTACTAAGTGATTGGAAGACGCAATAGCACTTTTCGCTTCTCTAAAGATCTAAACAAACTAAAGCATTTGACGTGTCTCTTATTGACAAATACCATGATTATTGGCAAATTCCCCGTAAAAAATGTCAATCCGTTTTTTATATTCCATCTTTTTTCCGTAAAAGGCTCATATTTCCGGAATTAATAACCTTATATCTCGGAATTTATCGAATTATTTACATTTCCGTGAATGGATCCGTGAAAGGCTCATTTTTACGGAGTTTTTACAGAAATAACGGATAAATTTTTTTATAGGGATTCAAGAACAGCATCTCACCTTTACGAAACTAAGTCCCAATTGTGATGTTCCTATTTACCGAATACTTATTTGAAGATCTGAAGAAATTAAATTCGCATTTCTGCAATTGAGAAAATATGAAATAAGCAAAGGAATATGATGCAATTAAGTTCAATTTTATGATTGCCTCTCTCCAATTATACAATTTTTCTTTTTTTCATCGACGTTCATTTTAATTATGTATTTATTTCTAATTAACTGTTATCGAACATGATATACTTGATCATAATATAGTAAACATTTTCCTAATAGATAAACGTTATTATAATAAGTATTAAATCATTTCATTTGATTTGTGATAACATTTAATTATAATTTTATATTTTACTGTTCATATATTTCGGGCGCCGGCGGTTGTTTATTATAATGAAATATGACTTTTACAAAAAAATACATATATTTTAGTTTTTGATATAGCCACTAGAGGTGCAAACTTTACCGTCGTAACTACCGTAACAAAGTTACGTCAATAACGTCACTGTACATAGTATTTTTATAATAATTTATATAATATCGAGCTACGTAACGAGTTACAACCTTTCATTGACTTAAGGAGTGACGTAGCTAAAAAAAGAAAAGTCTGCACCCCCTTCTGCATCAACATGTGCGAATAAAGAATTCCATGAAAGTATTGAAAGCTAACCATTAATTTCCAAAGGAGATATATAAATAATTGTGTAATGTTACCTCTTGCTGATGGGAAAATGAAATCAAGCATTTTCAACAATAATGTAAAATAAAAAAAAACCAGTTATAGTGTACAAGGTAATTAAAAGATAAGTTTTTTTTTAATAAAAATGTAAATTTATAACTTTTCGGCGTTTTAGATAGATTGTTTTTTAATATTTAAAGGCTAATTAGTATTATAAATTATAATCTTATATTCATATAGAGATGCAAACTTTACTACGTAACTGCAGTAAAAAAGTTACGTAAGTAATGTCACTGCAGATGCTCACATAAAATTTGATAAAAATTGGTATAATATCGAGCTATGTTACAAGTTACAACCTTTCATTGACTTAATGAATGACGTAGCTAAAAAAAAAAAGAAAAAGACTGCACCCCTATATTCAAAATAACATATTAATATTTTCACCGCAATTACGGCTTTTTCTAGGACTACAAATAAAAAATTTTACTATATTATATGACCTTTAAGTTCACTGGTAACATTAATAATTTATGCAATTCATTTATTTAAAAAATGTCCATTTTTTTACGCGTTTTCTTTTTGTTTTTTATAATCTTATAAAGTGATTAGTAATATCTGTTGGATTTATGTAATTAAAAATAAATTTAATTAGTTATATTAATTATATTTAAAACGTAAATTACCTTCGGTAATGTCCTGACCTGATGTATCACGATTCACGAAATAGTTTTGGATATAGATTACCTTAATTAGGACATCATTTTGTTTTATTTGTTTTAATATCCCTGACTAGAACCCACTGAGAAATTAATACAAATTAGTCATTATAAACGCGGGATAGGAAGGAATTCCCCGGAACCACTTTACCTTATTTACTCGGAATAAAAATACACAAATATTACAAACTTTAGGTTTGATTCAGGTTACTTCCACAAAAGATAATGGTGCTAATATGATAAAACTTTATTTTATATAATAATATATTGTGAATTAATATAAGGAAAATGAATAAAAAGAAAGATTTTTCTTTTTTAGAAAACAAAATTCAATATTCTCTTTTTTTTTAAAAAAAAAACATTCTTTTAAACTTCGTCTCATTCATCAGACCTTTCCGGGTCTCTCTTTTGAATGTAGATTATAACTGAAAGACAATGAACTGCAACACTAATAATTAATAAACGAAAGATGTAATTACTTATTAACAATGTACCACTTCATATTTCTTATACCTTAATTACGCGTTCTTGACTTCTGCCCTATAAAAATTTTTATCCGAATATTTATAATATTTCTCCGTGGCATTTGTAAAAATTACGTGAAAATAATACATTCGCGGTATCCGTGTTAGAGAGATGAAGGTCATAAATTCCATGAAAATGAATTCACGAAAAAACATGGAAATATAAACACGGATCAACATGTTTAATTAATTTGCTCATTGAGACATTAAAACTTATGTTCATATTTCGACGAGCAAATAGATAAGCTAGTTTTAAGGACATGGTGATATTTCAATAGTCAGGAAATGTGTTAGCTTATAATGACCAGATGACGATTGAGTGTTTTCAACGAAACTTCACTATTTTTGTTAGATTTATGTCACAATGTTTAGATGCTAGCTTAATTAAGCCAACAGCATTTACGAAGTTCCTTGTTCTATTGATTCATCAGATGCCGCCGGCGTTGAAGAAGTGAATATACGTGTGTCATGAAAAGTAATTGATTTTTTCATTCATTAATTCTATCAGTGTTGTCATTAAAAAAATATCACTAGTAGCACAAATACTAGAGAATTCACCTATTAGATGATTCTTTTATCAATAGGTTAGTTGGCCTCAATCATTTCCATTAGTTGTACAATTCCTTTATTATCCTTTTATAATCTTCAAATTCGCATTCATCTTTACTAATAATTCATAAAAAAAGGAATGCAATAAAATGGATTTGAATTTATTGTCTTTAATTAGTCGTCGAGGAACATGTGAAATATATAAAGAGGATTCAGCTCACTAATAATCTGGAAAATTATGTCCGATACATAGAAAATTATTTTTGGACATATATAGCTTTCATGAAAAGTTTAATAAGATCAAAGATAGACAGATATAAGGATAATGAAGCCCTTGCATTCAAATTCAGATTCACTATTAATTATATTTATTAAGAAAATTATTCTTATATTTTTTATGGTATGATTATAATATTTCTCATTAAGATTTTATTTTATGGATCAGTCAAGTTTATGGTTGAAGCCACTGGACTACATGCATGAGCTATTTTGACGAACTATTATTACAACAAAATTCGCTACTCTTTTACTGAGCGAACTTATTTTATATCCATAAGTCTTAACTATCTGAAACCGGTTTGTTTATGTTCTTAATTATTTGTTTATAAGATTCAAATACCATACGCCTAGGTTGGTTACTGGGCTTGATTGATGCTTTTCATGGCGGTTACAGCTCCAGCGATTATTGGACATTACAAAACCATCTTAAATGAAACCATTTATGCTTGGTTTAATGTAACAAAAATTCTGTTTTTTTTTTGATATACTAGCATCTAAACATTGTAACATTAATCTAGCGAAAATATGTGAAGTTTCACTGTTAATCTTAATCATCCTGAGCTATAATAATTAGCTGATAACATAACAAATGTACTGTATGTTAATTAAATACGGCATTTCATATTTCATTGAAGCAAAATTATTTTACTAATATTACCATAAAAAAATTATATTAAGACTTTCTTCCCTTTTTTTACCACGCATCCTAAATCAATTTCTTTTTTGTCATTAAGTAGTTCATTTAAGATTTCTTATTAAGCTTAGTTAATTAAAACATAAATTCTCGTTTAATTAATAAAATCATGATTATTATTTTACGCAATTTCTAAATTAAATTGTGAATGAAATATATCAATTTAAATTATGAAAAAAAAAATAAAATAAAATAAAAAATAAAATAAAATTAAATAAAATAAAATAAAATATATCAATTTAATGAATGTACTATATTTTTGGTTACAGTACATTTCGCCGAAACCCATTTCGCCAAAGACATTTCGCCGAATGGACATTTCGACGAAGGTGGTAGCGATTAACATTTTTTATAAGAAAATATTCAACACGCAATGAAAAATAAACGATTAAACGAATTATTTTTATTTTAATGGTCTGGATATTTCACTTTGATATTAATTGTAACGCAATAAATAAATCACTTTAAGACATTTATTCACGAAAAAGTAATGAAAAAAAGATTGATGTATTATCGTTATAAACAACCAATCTATAAATATGAGATAAATTCATCGAAATTCAAACTTACAGAGCGACTTTCGGGCAGCATTAAAGCTTAATATGGGCCAATTTTGTACCTGTCGGGATTTTGATCTGATTACAAAAATACATTTATTTAAAATTTTTTAATATATATATTAACTTTTTCAAAGGACATTATATCTTTTCTATGACATAATTATAATGGTCAGTATATAAACAAAATTGATATTCATCCTTGAAGCTTTTTCATATAAAATAAAAAAAAAACACGAAAAATTATAAATAGATCGCATACTACATAATTGTTATTTATTTCACATTGATAAAAGAATATTACAAACAACGTAAAATGCTATTAACGCAATTATTTAAACACTAAATTCCTCCTGCTATTTTTAGATTAATGTTACAATTTTTAGTCAGGCCATTCCAACTTGATTGTTTGTTTAACGTCCAGACTAATTAATCAACAACAGAATCCCAAATTTACGAATTCTAATCATCTGGTTTACTGAATTTTGATATATTATCGTTTCATGAACGAGAACAACGTTCGTAAAATAGGGCCTGCAGATATTGACCATACAAAGATTGTTTATGAACAATGTGATTTGGAACAATAAAACAAAATAATAGATGGACAACTTACTTTTATCATTATCTTTAGATCAACTTATAGTCTACTTTTTACATATTTAGAGCAAAAAATTTCTCTCGCATGATCCTTCAAACGCTTATCATTAATTATTAATGTGGTAATGACTCTCGAAAGGATTAGATAATACAAAGGATATTATGAAAGTGATCCATTAAGGGAAAGAATGTCTGAAATGGAGTTAAATAGAACTAAAAAAAAATTGTGCAACTAATAATAGTATATGATTATGGATTTGATATTCAATTTTGTACTGAACTGATAAAATATTAACTTGCTTTTGTGCCTCTTCTTCAGAAATTTGTATAGATTTAATATTAATAAATGAAATGATTGCTAGTGCTAAAATGCGGCTTTTTTGCGTAGTTGTCCTCGTCGTTTAAGTGCGTATATTATTGAACGACCTTTAAATAAATAATATTCGGGAGGAATATTATAAAGCGAACAGAAAACATATACAATCAATTAATATAAACCCAAAGCAAATATGCTAAATGTGAGACAAATGAAAATAATTGTTTTTCAAGATATGCTAAAATAATTAATTATTTTTCAAATTTATAAATTTAATTTTTTCAGCAGTCGCAAAATAGGTTCAATAGCCGGGACAGCGATCAGGTGCGAAACGTTGTTGAATTAAGAGAAAACATGTGGAACCCTACTCACAGTAC
This sequence comes from Oehlia diaphana, assembly GCA_003833135.1. NCBI lineage: Eukaryota > Fungi > Glomeromycota > Glomeromycetes > Glomerales > Glomeraceae > Oehlia > Oehlia diaphana. The sequence continues at coordinate 287,491 of QZLH01000003.1, forward strand.
TTTATCTTAATCTAAAATGGATTTTCTTGAGCAAGTTGTTTATCGTGAGGTTTATCAGCTGAGTTAATATTATCCATCGGTTGCTTTTGTTGGCAAATTTTTTGTTAAGGATCGATGATATTAGTTGTTAATAAGTCCATACACGTAATCCAGTATCCGTAATTCTGACTTCTCGTTATAATTAATATAATATCTCTATATATTATGTCTACGAAGACCAAACTTATAAATGACAAACAAAGGCTTGCGAATACTGACCGTTAACATATCCACACTATTTATTCAACCATAAACTCTTCAAGGTATGAGTAAGAATTCCAATTATACATATTATACGATATTAAATTAACATCATCTATATTACTTTTACTAGGCTTAATTCTAAAAAAAATTAAGTCGGAAAAAAAAATGTCTGGTCGTAATAATTACATTATTTATCACGTGAATCACGTGCCAAATAGACTGCGCCTGAAGAAAAAATACATGGTATTCAAATTCTAATAAATTTACCAGATTTCATTACTTGTATAATAGTCGAACTGATAGAATCCAATCCATTAAATCCGTACCGTTTAAATCTAATGAATCTATCTATTATAGAATTTTCACCAGTCTTTTCTGCTTGATTTTGACAAATATTTCAAAAGAATTAAAAGAATTATTTAAAATTTTGACCTTCCATTATTAGAATTAGTCAAAGTTGCAGTATCATAATTTTTGCACATCGGAATATTGTTCGCACGAATCAGGGAGGCGAACAAAATATTTTTTTTTTTCAAAAAAAAAGATTGTATGGATTACTATTTTACACCAATAATCAACTATAAAAAGTAATACGAATTCTTATTTTTATTCACGTATTGCGTAATTTTTATTATAAAAAGTATAACATATAATCAATGAACATGTCAACTGATGCCAACTTGGGAAAAAATATTATATTTATAAGAAAAATAAAATGAACAGCTGGATCTGACGGCATAAATTTATTTTTAGCTCTTTAATTAAAAAGTTATTTAAATTTAACTGAATAAGTTATAGACGCAATAAAGAAGTATAAAAGAAGTATAAAAATGAATATACAATCCGATTCGTTAGATTCGTTATAATAATTCATTATTATCTCTTATTTATCAGTTCATTGTTATTTTAAGTTATAGTATTTCGGTCATTGCCGTTGATTAAATACATTACTGTAATAATCGTTAATTATTATTTGCAGATCCCACAAAATATTTGCACATGAGTAGTTTAGTATATACAAACATCTAATGAAACTATTTTAAAAAAGGAGCATTGAAATAAAATTTCTAAATGCACCCCTTTCTTTGTGATAGTGTAGATAAATGACCAATGATCAATAACTTATTTGTTTCTTTGTAGCGAAGAAATATATACATATATACAAAGATTGACATGAAACCTTTTATTCAGTTAGAATTTTTGGATACAGTATGCGCACTTAAAAACCTGTTTTATGCTTTAAATAGATAGCGTTAAAAAATTCTAAATTAATCTATGACGTACATGATTTATTTTTATTGTTACATAAATGTCATAGTTATAGAAAACTCGGTAAAAGCACAGAAAAAGTTACAGTATTCGGATTCTTTCATATTGACCAAAAGAACCTAAGAACGGCAGAAAAAAGAAAATCTGACACCGTTTCAAAATAAAATTACTAATAAATAAATAAGATATTGTACGTAATTACTATTTTTATATTCAATACTTTAAGATTCTTAAAGATGATTTTAAAGAATAATGATATAAATTAAAAGTGAAATAAATTCCTTGAAATTTGATAAAATTCCAAGATTCTTATGTAATTTCAAGGTATTGTTACATAATTATTTGTGATATATTTTACTTGTAGCATTTTGCCAATTTTGGAGTTTAAATAGCAGATTGTAAATGTCTGTTGATCAGTTCATAAATAGCATTAATAATTCAACTTGAAATAATAGTAAGAGCATATATACATATTCATAATTTCTTTTTATACTAATTAACTATGACGATGTGAATACTTACTAATAATTTTAAATTAAAGAATGCTTATATAATTAGATAATAATGTCCATAATCATGCACTAACTGAAGATTTACTTTCGATCCTTGAAGAAAAAATTAAATGAAATAATAAAAATTAAAGGATTCTAGTATGTTGTATCTTTCTTAATGAAATTATGAGCGAAATTCTTAAAGATATGCGTGAGCATTGAAGGATTATTATTGCTCCAAAAATTATTAGATGATATTGGTTTATCAATGGGTCCATGTATCCGGCAGTTTCAATTAAAACACACTTTGCTTTCAAGTGAGGGAATATAAAATATCTTCTTTAATAAAGAGAGACGGAAGAAAGCAAAAATGGTTTCAATTGAATGATACGCTGATACACGGACCTAATGAAAAACAAATATAATAAAACAAATTTGGCGTAATATCTTTCGTTATGTCAAATAGAAAACATGTTTACGAATAAAATTAAAACAATTTGATATTAGAATTGTGTAGCGTATATTTATAATAGAAATATTGATATATAGTAACTTACAGTAACTTATCATATGTAAAAGAGGTGTCGAGCATGGAATGGCCTTAATTTCGGGTCCATACTATAGCTTTAGTTGAAAGTCTGTCTGTCTGATGACTTTTATTCAATGTTACATAGTAAAGGTTAGAGGTTAAGGTCAACATTAATATGGATGATTGTTTGGATTCCCATCTTTAAATATTTAATCAAGTGGTAGATAATAATAATTAAATTTTCTATTATTCCCTAGCTTTGATACGAATTAAAAGTTAATCCAATTAAAATTTTTAGCGCAATAAAATGGGTGTAACATATTAAACATAAGAAAACTTATCTACTAACGTAACAAAACAAAGTCTTGCTTCCTTGTTTAACTCGTCTAAGGTTATCATTTAATGATTACTAAAGTAAGATGTTCGCTGCAGAATAATCACAAGACAAATTGCATACAGCACAACGTTTTCCGACAGGTCATTTTCCCGTCAGCCTCACGCTGGCCGTTCGATCACGTGTTAGTGCATAACTCTGCATAACTCTGGCCAAACTTATGTCTAGTCGGGAAATCATCCGTCGGAACACAATGGCGTTCAATAAATAAATTAAAAGACCGAATTAATTTTATAAAAAAAAGTTTGTTGGAATACACTCTTTAATTTCATTTAATGCCAATTCGTTATAGATTAGTTGATTCCTTTTTTCCTTAGCTGTTAAATCTTTACGTTTACAAGCACAGATTTAAATAAGTAATGTAAACAATTATGGTTTAATGTTAACGCTAAGGTGTTATGTAATAATTATGTAATTTCTCTCACAATCAGAATTAATCTAACATTATTTTATAAAGTTTCTTTTATCTCATCTATAATTAGACCGAGAAATCTAGCTTATTTAACATGTTATAATTTTTAGCCCTCATGTAAATCTATTCCGATTAGTCCATTTATGAGCATAATGGTTTTAATAGGACCAGTTCCCTGAATAAAAAAATATGAAGTTTGACAATCCTCTGAATAGAAGAAATAGAAATTTGACCAGTTCTCTAAGTATAGTTCTCTAAGTATAACGGTAAATTATTTACCCATTTACTATTCTAGCTTATTTTAAAATGATCGTCACCCTTTAAGATATGAATACTAATGTAATAACATAACCTGTTGATTTACTTCCGTTTTTTTTTTCTTTATGTAAATCAGTCCTCTGCTGTATATTTATACCCGTATATAAAAATACACCAAAATTTTTTCTTCGGTCTTAGCTATGACAAAATAAATTTATCATTCTCCATCTGATCAATCCACTAAATTATTCACACTTATTCATCTATTATAGAATTTCCGCTGGTCCAATTACGGAAACTTTCTCTTGAAATTGTAGTATTGCAAGTTTTGTATCATTCTGCCACAGTTCCTTGTCCTGATAACATTGCGAGACTCATTTCCTAAAAACATCCTCTCTCTTGCTCTCTCATTTGAATGTCAGGTTACAAAACTTAATACTACAAAAATATTTGATATCAACAAAAGTACCTTAATAATTTACGTGAATATTATCAGCTAGCACGTTGCTCTTCTCTCTTCTAAATTCTTTCTTTTCAAAAAAAAATCTTTACACACTTTCTCTATCTCAAAAGATTACATGACTATAGTTGCAATATCACGTAATTCAAATTACGAACTTTAACTACGATTCCATGGCATTACCATGTATTCTTGTACAATTTCTTAATAAATAATACAAGCGTACAAACAATTTCCTCCAATAAACACCGTTATCACGCTAACTAGTGCTATATTCTCCAACCTAAAAAGATAGAATCTGAATTAGAAGCCGCGAAGTATGGAAATAATGGCAACTATACGATATCACTTTAGCAAATTTATGGTAAAATATCTTTTTTTGTTCTAGGTATCTAAATTGCGACAACAAATTGTGGCAGCATGGTGCATAAATTGCGATACTGCAATTTCGAAAAGAATAATTCCAAAGTTGAACTAGTAAAAATTCTATAATAGATGAATTCATTATTGAATATCTTGAGTGTATTGATTTTGAGAAAGAGATAAATTTTATAGAAGGTTCAAGGTAGATAAGGAAAGCCGAAGTAAGGAAACATTACTCACGCTTAGTGTTTATTCACAAAACATTTCTTTTAAAATTATTAGTAAAATCAATGGTTGGAAGAGGCTATTAATTATATAATTCTTGCACACCTACCTTTAAATTCATTCCATTTCTTACACGAAATCTACTCTAAATGATTTTTTAGATAATATTTTTGTTCGTATTGTTTATTATTCCCTAATCGATTTTCAAATTAAGAATGTGTAATTTATAGCTTATCATTTTTAATAAATTTGTTATAAACTCAAAAATCTAATAATTACAAATTTCAATTAGACCTTAGTTATTTTCAAATAACCATACAAAACGAACATGTTCATAACCATGATTTATTTAGATATATTGATAATATTCTGCTTATAGTTATATGATTTATCATATAATGATTAACGTAAACTGCAAGATTTCATATCTGCTGTGAACCAGCATTGATACTGTATTGTTCATTAGAAGCCCCATAAAAAAAATTCTGAAAAAAACTCCGATAAATGATCATTTATTGGAGTTTTTTCCAGAATTTTTTTTATGGGGGGAAGGGAAAGGAGATAAGGAGGAAAGGAAGTAATGAAGAAAGTAAGGGAGAGGAAGCGAAGAGAGAGGGGAAAGAAGAGTGAGAGAGATGGAGTCATTATATGCACAACATGATAGATATATTACAATTAGGTTTAAAATTCTCATATACAGAAATTGGAAATATTCTGCTTCATCGATGTTCTTTTTTACCATACTCGAGATTTTTATAGTATATATCGGATAATAACAATACTATAACAATGGCGTTTTTTCATTATCAGACCACATATTTAATATGTCGATAGTGGTTAAAGATAGTGGCATGTTCCTGTGTCAGGCCATTAGTCCAGGTGGGCAATGGGGATCATCTTATCACAATAGTGTTTATGGTAGGTAATACAGAAAGGGTGAGACAAAAAGAGATCAGACCACCATAGTCGCTGAGGTAAAAAATACTTTTCCTTTTTTTTCACATACTATACAAGTAGATCGCCAAACTTTTTTGGGATTTACATAAGTATGGATAAATATAATTTTAACAGCCAAGATTTATTTAACCTAACAGGAAGATAAGCAAAAAAGCTGAATTTTTACTTTTATTTCTAGATGAACCTTGCAAATAAAAAACGTGCTTTAACATTTTTGTTATATATTTGTGCCATCATTTGAGAACTACTAAGATAGAAAGATAAACACCTCTCAAGTTGGCATCCTGCGTCTCGAATCTTTATTATTATGATATACAATTATAATTTGTACGAGAAGTTCTTTACTAAATAAAAAATCCCTGAAAGGTTTCATCAGTTTTTCTAGAAAAAAAAAATGATCCACTATTGACGATGCTCGTTTCCGGCAGGAATATACGATTTTAAATAAATAATCTTTTTTGAAAATAATGATCTAGAAATCTCCTTTTCTTGATAATCTAGATTTTCACCTTCCTACATTCCTGAAAAGCGCACATATATTTTGTTGATTATATTTAGCAAACTCCGATATAACAATATGTTGAGATCCGTATGAAAATCTTCGAAAAATATTTTTGTGTCAAAATTTTACCGATATTTATACTATTTTGCGCCTTAATTTCAAATTATTTGATCGTGATAATCGCTCTCTTAATTTTTTAATTTTTTTAAGAGGAATTGCTCATAACATTTCTTTGTAATTATAATTAATAAAGAAAATTTTACTACTTTAAAAAATTGTAGGCATATTACTTTCAAATTGCAATAATAAAATTAATTTTAATCAATAAATAAATAACATCCAATTTTATAATAGTTGTTTCGTACGATAAATAATTATTACTTACTCAATGAAAACTTTTTTGTTTTTTATTGATTAGAAAACGATAAATACAAAATATAAAAATGTATATTTATACGTTACATGCACTGTACGCCATACTTAATTTCAGCCGAATGTCGTAATGGCGACATGAATAGGATTTTTCTACTAAAAAACTATACTTTATGTGTGATACCGGTGATGAAAAAATCACGTGAATTTTCGGGACATTTTTCCGGGAAAGTCGGTGTGAGACTCAGATAGTTGATGAATATAAATTTTCTATGAGATGGCAAGTCGAGTAATTTCTATATCAATAAAATATCATTTCTGTCAGTTCTGTGTGAAGTTAGGTAATTTTTCATGTCGGTGAAATGGAAGTCGGCAAATGGTGTCGGTTAATTTCATGTCAGTGAAATGGCTGTCTTTAAATCGTACCGTAACCATTAAAAAAAAAATACGATCGAAATTATATCATTTACATGGGTCTTGGTCATTTCACCGATAGTCATTTCACCGACGGTTTTGAAATCCTAATTCGCTTATCCTAACTAGCCCAAATTTCCTTACCTAACCCTAACTCAACTCTAATCCTAAATTCCCTTATCAATGAGATCAAAACATTTGCCTGCGAAATGACCCTGTTGGTGATGAGATAATTGTCGGTGAAATGACTGTCAGTGAAATGGATGCGACCCAGGATAACCATGCAAAAAATTAAAAATGTTAGCAATGAAAATACAAATACAAAAGAAATAGATGAATATCATAGAAGTGACTCAATGCCAATGCATGTATAGTACAACTTCGAGATAAAATTCAAAATACGAGATTGATATCATTTGATGCTATTAAATTAAAAATAATAGATTATATTCATTTAATTCATTTTCCGTTTCAAAAAACCTGTTTTAAAATAAATATTTTTTTTTTTGTTATCCCGAAAAAAAGAACTTTCTGTTAGAATGTATCAAAGAATACTGTTTGTACTATTTATATATATGAGAAAATCTTTCCCGTTTCTTTCTGGAATGGCTTACATACTTATGCTTATAAAGCCACTTCAATTTTTTTTTTTAAAAAAAAATAAAATAAAATAAAAGCAAATTTATATGGATTTTGGAGATCAATCACACTCATTAGATTCATTAAATCTCAATTATACGGCAACTGTTCAGATTGCAAACAACAATGAACTGCGTCAGCATGGTGTAAAACTTGCGATATTGCAATTTTGAAAGAAAATTTCCGCAATTGGATCAGCGGAAATCCTAGTATAGATGAATTTATTAGATATACTCAATTAACTATCAATGAGAATATGGACTATCTCGAATGGATTGATTTCAATCAATTTAAATACTAATAAAAGAGGCGCTTCAGCTCAATATATTCTGCCATATGGATGGAAGGTCCAAGGTGGAATCTAGATGAAGCAGCTGAAGTATGGTCACGTAATGGTCCGAATTAAGGTTATATTGAAACGTTTATAATATGAGTCTTTATAAATCAAGTTAGTATTCAATCGTTACACAGTCTTGTTATTAGTTAATTTATCCGAAAGTAGCATTTAATGAAATATGTCCTCATTTTTTTTTTTATCTAACAAATTTAAAAAAAAGGTTACGTAAATATAATAAATGTTTACAAAGTGGAGCACTAGCAGATTGCTTTGGTATAACAAAAGATCCAACGTCATGTTATATGTTCGTTATAAGGTATTAAATGGAAATTTGTACTCGAATCTTTGGGGATTATTTGCTGGAGTCTGAAGAGATATTCTGGATATGTTGTGGTCAATATCCGCGGGTCATATTATCATTCATAAACTAGGTTTTATTCATGTTCATTTGCATGGAAGTAATATATACTAGTTGAAATTGAAATGGGTTCAGTTGGTGCTAAATCACCGTTACTGGACTTCAAATCAGTGTCATCTCAACAAACTTATGGCCTAATACCTTTTGTTTCTCCAGAAATATTGGATGGGAATAGTACACCAACTAAGGAATCTGATATAGCGTTGGTGTGGATGTATCAGCTGCTACTCGTGTTTATTACGATATCTTCATGAAACAACTTATTCAAAAATCTACATAAGACTAAGTGTTAGTGGAACTCCATCTGCTTATTCTGGATTAATATTACAATGTTAAGATACCAATCCATCAAATAGACCAACAGCATCTCAACTTTTATTGCTTCGGAAACTGGTATCTCAGAAATTTATGATAACCCTGATCCATCCGATTTATCTAAACAATTTGATGTTGTGAAGAAATTTAGATTTTTAATATTTTAGGATGTCATGTAACGAACATTTAATTCAATTTTTCTATGATGTAAAAATAAAATTCAATTTAGGACACTTAAAGTTAACGTCAAAATGTTAAAATCGTTAGTAATATTAATATTAGACATTCAGTTTTGCTATTTGGGCAAGAAAAATTAAAAGCGACCTTCGTCAAGAATTGTTTTATTTTTTTCGTTAAATAACATTAATATTTCTCGTTGGATTTTTTTTTTTACACAGTTTCGAAACAGAAAGTTGGGTTGCTATTGATCTATTTGATAGATTAGCATCTAAACATTGTAATATTAATTCTAACTAAAAGAAATCACTTGGTCTTAAACCTGAATAAATTTCTTAAATATTGTATACTAACCCTTACTGGTTCACCTAAATCCATTTCTCCGAAGCCATTTCGCCGAAGAGACGTCCATTTCGTCGAAGCCATTTTACCGAATGGACATTTCGTCATTTCACCGAAAAATTATTTATCCAATTCGGTTATTTTATTGTTTTTACACTTAATATGTTAAGAAATCTTTACTAGAAAAATTTTTGAATTAGATATTTTTATTAAATTTATCTCGTTTACAATACATTAATCTTTTTTCTCGTGAATAAATGTTTTCAGGGGAATAAAGTTATTTATTTATTGCTTAACAATTAATATCAGTTACTTGAATGTTAAAGTGATAATATTCTGGAAAAAAAAAGACCTCTAAAAATAATTTTCATTGCGCGATGAATATTTTTATAAAAAAATGTTAATCGCTACCATTTTCAGCGAAATGTCCCGACGAAATGGACGATTCGGTGAAATCCGATAAATGCATTTTCGACGAAACATCCCTTTGGTGAAACATCCCTTCGGCGAAATGGCTTCGGCGAAATGGATTTTAGCGAAATATACCGTAACCGATTTACTTTACATGATACAACGCGGTTTAGGCATTTCATCATTTTTAAACTTTAAAGCTCACAATTTCATTAGTTCCATATTAATTAGAATAAATTAAATTTTAGTCACTTTAATTATAAAAATTGATCTTTTTTTTTCCTCATCGTAGAAAATCCTATAAGTAAGGAATTGTTGCCAAAGAACTTAGGTGGGACGAATAGTTGTGGAGTCCGGTAGAGGTGTTGAGTGGAGTAAGGTGTTTGATTACCTTACGCTATAATACATTGTACTCAATAGTGCGTATGTAGACACTTTAAGTATATGGAGTACGCAATATAAGAATTTTATTATTTAGCTTGTTAAATTAAAAAAGAGTTGTATGTAATTACAATTCAATTAAAAATTCAATTTTTTTTTATTATGTTATATTTCATATTAAAATATTCCATTCATACATCTTCGCAAGTTAGTATTCGCCGTAGACATTAATAACGCGAAGAAAAAGCAAATATATTAAGCCCAATGATTTAAAGACAATTTAAAGAACGAAGAAACGCATTTCAAGCTTTAATAAAAATAAGGTATTATTACAATTTATATTATAGTGTATTATTAATAATTCAATTATAGTAGTATTCGGCACGCACAGCAGTCGTACAGTACAATAATTTTTTTGTTATATATTACATAATAATAGGTTCGCAAATTACATTTTTTTAATACTTCACATGACTGTACTCCACTCATTTGACCAACCGGACTCCACAACTTCTGTATCATTCAAAGAACTTTAGGTTAATTACTAATACTAATAAAGAAAATACAAAATTTTTCCTTGGTCACTATTTGTTACTGAAAGTAAATCGCAAAACATTTTTTTTATATTTATAATTATAAATTAATATACAGTATTATCCTTTTACTAAAGGAATTTTTCGGGAGGAAATTATTGGTATGGTAACGGATTGTCCGTTGATCTGTTAACGAAAAGGAAACGAATAATAATAATTTGTAAGTGAAGAGGAGAATATTGAGGAGTTCTAGTCAGGGGGATAAAGCCTCCTAAAAATAATTTCAGGGACTGAAGATCCGTAATTTAATGGAAGATCATTAATGTGTTGATAATCTATCAAATTTATGGCGTAATGCCCCCCAGTGTTGGTGCATATGATATTTATAAACCTAATGATAAGTTGGCTAATGTTACATTTTAGATGCTTTAATCCATCAAAATTCTTGTGATTGGTTAATATTATTAATATTACAACATTTCATTGACGTTTATGTGGCGTAACTCCGTTTACTGATCATATCTTTTATTCTTATCGAACGATCCGTGAAACTTTAGTATCTTTAGTATATAAAGTCTTGGTATCCTATATTTAGGTACTTTACTAATAAAAGCTCAAAAAAAAAAAAGAATTGTCAAAATCTTAATGAATACGATAATACAAAATAAAGAATAAATAATAACACGCTACGCAACTTTATCTTTTTCTCCTTTTTCGCATTATATTAGAAATCTTGCACACCTCTTTTTAAAAAGCTTTGATTAATACCATGACTTTATAATCTTATAAAATACTTTCTTAGATACATGGTCAGCTGACTTTTTTGTTGTTGCAAATATATCAAACGTTTATCACAAACAATGATCTATTTTTCATCTTTTATTATTTTAATTTATTTATTTTCAATGTTTGATTGTAATTGAACAAATAGGAGTGTGAGACGAAATTAAGTGCATGATACTGCTGCGCCAATTTCGTCGGTCATTACCGGACAATAATCGGCAAATACCGGATATCACATGCATATGGGTAAATATAAGATCTATTTTATTGTCCGACTATTGGTTACGCTGATAAATTTTTAATTAGAATAGATCAGATATGTACGTTATTTAAATGCGATATAAACTTACATGATCGTCCCCTACTTTTTTGAAAATTTGTTTTTGTAGTATCATGACTCGTGACTCGTGTGAACAAAATAATGTGATTTTTGTGTACGGAAAATTCCTCATAAATACGTCCATTGTACCTATTAAACTGCCAAACAAAAAAAATCCAACAATCTTGTTACGCGCCAGTTTTAAATTATTATAATAATAATTTCACCCAATATGTTTAATATGTTCGAAAGAAAAATTGTTGCTGAACAAACGGGAAATACCCTTTTTAAAAATGCTATTGGAGAAATAGAAACCGATTTAAATAATGTAAATTTACAAAGTAAAGCTCATGAAATTTTAGAAGAAAATTGGAAGCAAGAATTTGAGAATAAATTCAAGAATAACCCATATTATAGTTATCATTTTCCGAATGACGATATCATTAAGAAAAAATCATTAGTCAAATTAATTACAGACTATAGAAAACACCACGGGATGATAACGATTCAGGAAGCAAGAACTATTGCCATTAAAGAAATTAATGATTGCTTAAATGGTCAAGACTCAATAGAACTAAATTATCTTAGTCCAATAGTGGAAATTACAAATAACGAATTAGAAAGAAGTAATCAAACTTGGGAGAAACAAATTGAACAAGCTATCAGTATAAACGAAATTGACCAGATTAAAGATCGAGTAATAGCAAATATTAATAAAATAGGTTTCTGTAAAAGAAAACAACTTCAAATAATGGATTATTCTTACGGAGACTTAATAAAACGAAGGCAATGCTTTACGTATGATGACATTTATTACGTATGTTATAATCATTTTTTCAATTAGATGTATTATTATTTGTACTTAAATGATATTAACATTTAAATTGAATCTCAATTATATGTCTAGATTGCAAGCGACAGCAAACTAATGCAAAAAATGCGATATTGCAATTTTAAGAGAAATTGGACCGGAGGAAATTCTATAAATAGACTTTAATTCAACTCGATTTAGTTGAACTTGAAGGATCTAATATTAATGATTTTTTTTGATTTTTTTTTTATAAAGAAAAAACATTTCTTATCTTATTAAGTAATTCAACTTGATTTTCTTATGTAAATACCAACTATATAAATATCATAATATGCAATATTTATGTATGTACTATATATTATACCGTTAGTCATTTATTGTTGAATAAATAGGTTAAATTTATAACTAGCAATCAAATAGGTAAATGAGATTTAATGGAATTTTTAACAAACCTTTGAGAATTAATCTAAACTTTTATTCTAAGGAAAATGAGAATTTAATGAATAATTATATTGCTTTAATTTAATTTAGATTTGCAACAAAATTTAAAAGCTCAATAATTTAAAATTTTTATTTTACCCTCTTTACTTGTTAAAAATTTGTCGAAAAAGGTCAAATGTTTAAAATGTACATTCTCCGTTTCGATTATCACTTTTCGCTTCCACTTCTCTTCTTTTCATCTCTCAGCCCTTTCGTCTTTCTTGTTTATCCCGCTTCCCTTAAAAATTATGGTAAGTTATTAATTATACGTTTACAAAATTTCGTTTATCCATAAAATGATGTTACGTGATGGAGGACAGTTAAAAAATCACTTTTATAATAAAGGTGAACCGTAACTGCTGGCAAATGGGAAGTTAAATTTAGTGACAATATGATATAGGCAATTCTTCTATTATAGGCGCTCTTATTTGTGCTATCCTTATATATATATATATTTATTTATTTATTCATTTTTATTTTTATGTCATACTTATTTAGGGGTTGGAATTTGGAAAACGATATATAATAAATTTTAACAGAAAATAGTACTATTTTGTCCTGTGGCTATATTTCCATGAATTATTTGCCACCCCCTTTCATCAATCCATAATTTTTTTAATTTAGGCAAAAATTTAAAGGTGAAAGTTTTTTTGTAACTATGCTAAACAGAGAATTGACTTGGAGCGGCCAAACAGTCATGACATAATCATATTCTTTCGTCAATATTAGTATTTCACTTCATACCATACGGCATGTTTGTAACGGAGCATAATACATAAATATCGAGCGAGAGATCAATTGGAAAACTTTGCCTAACGTATAAACAAAATAAATTGATAAAAAATATCATATTTAATTCATCTAAGATTGTGAACCGATATGAATATTATTTTCTATTTTTTTCTTAATTTTTTTGTAGGAGATATTTTAGAGTTTTGAAAGAAGCGCTTAAGTGTCCCTATAAAAAATTTTTCAGAAAAATGATCACGTGTCTGAGTTTCTCGGAATAAAAACTAGGAAAAATGATCATTTATCGGAGTTTTTTCCAGATTTTTTTTTATTGGGTGTGGTGACGATATTAACGTTAATGGATCCAATAAGATTTTATCGTCAGATTATAATACACGGATATCCGTATTCATTCGCGGATGTCGGATATCTGCACTATATATATCCCTTATTCTTATCGTTCTCTGTTTTTTCTTTGTATTGTGTAGAATCCGTACTCTACAATAAATATTCTATCGAATAATTACAGTAATTAGACATACAGTATCAATTTTTATATTTTTATAATGGTGTAGTTAGCCGAAAAACGGAGCCGAATTCCTGATTGCCGATCATTCGGACCCGGTTTAATCGCAGAAAATCCCCTGGAATTCCACGACGATCTACGTTGCGGCTAATTATTTTTCGGCTAACTCGGCCAACTCACCATTATACAATTAAATGCTGAATAAAAACAATAAATACTATACTATAAAGTCAATCGAATACATTTCACGTAATATTGGATAAAATATATATATATACAAGAAATAGTTTGATTAGTCCTCACCGAAAACCTGTGAATAGATGAAGGACCCGTTTGCATCTTCAGTTTCTTTTCTTTGCAATAATAAAATATGCTATAAAATCTCGATTAAATAATTAGGATGATTCTTAAAAAATTTTTTATCAATTTTCATAATGTTTTATTATAAACGGATGTATAATCCTAGTAGACATATACTTACCCTATAAAAAAAAATCTGGAAAAAACCGATAAATTTTTTATTTAGAGGAGTGAACGTTATCTATTACATTAACAGCATGCGCATACAAAGAAACTACAAAAAACTCCGATAAATGATCATTTTTCTAGTTTTTATTCCGAAGAAACTCAGACACGTGATCAATTTTTTGAAAAATTTTTAAATCCATTCGCGCGCAAAATTTTGTTTTTTTTTAACGCCATTCTATGACTACCCTACAAAGATGTCACGAAACGGCCGGCATTAAGAAATTAAGAAATTAACTATGTGACAAATAATGTGTGACAAACAAGATTTCACCCTCGTAAAAATTAAGTCCCCCAGATACTGCCACTAGCTGGATATTGTAATTATTGTTAAAAGAAGTTACATAACCTACATTTTTAAACAACATTTTTTAACAACATTTTTAATATGATGAATTTAAAAAGTTTTTTTTTTTTTTAAAAAAAAAAAAAAAAAAAAATTCAATGCAGCAAAGATAGAATATTTTACGACAACCTTGATTTAAAACCAACTTGGGCATTTTTACCAACTTTGATAAAAAACTGGTTAT
This sequence comes from Oehlia diaphana, assembly GCA_003833135.1. Taxonomy (NCBI): domain Eukaryota; kingdom Fungi; phylum Glomeromycota; class Glomeromycetes; order Glomerales; family Glomeraceae; genus Oehlia; species Oehlia diaphana. Next base: position 302,636 of record QZLH01000003.1, read on the forward strand.
GATAAAATTAGCTATTGCGTACTAATTTCGCGGAATTTGGTTATATTTATAAAGTAGGCTTATTTTTTGTATTTGATTATCACATGATTTTGCTTAAATATGGAAACTATCAAGGCAAATCGTTAGTGAATGAAAAAAAGTATAAATATAGTAATTCACGGAAGTATCTGGCTTTCTTCCGAACGACATTCTCTTTTTCCTTTTTCTCTCTTCATTTTTTTACTTATTTATTTTACCTTATAAAATTTAATAACAATCTTTAATAAAAAGAAATTTTCACAAATATTATAATGAAATCGAGTGTACCAGTAGAAATTTTACAAAATATTTTCGAAAATTATAAGGATGATATTAAAACTTTACATTCTATTTTGCTTGTTAGTCGATATTGGGCAAGAATAGTTGTCGTGATTCTTTGGAGATATTCATTAGAGTTTGCAAGGACGTTTACTTCAAACTGTGTATCCAAGAAATTATTGGATGTATATCGTAGATACATTAATTCCGAAGAACTTCTCTTTGATTATCCATCTTTTTTAAAAAGGTTAGATTGGAAATATCTTAAGTATGAACATGATGGAAAACAAATATTTCAAATGCTTTTACAAAAAAGTAAATATTTATCATATTTAACGATCGATTTATATAATGAAAATATTGGTATTTATGAGAATTTTGATATAATTTTAAACGAAGAAATCTTGAATAATATATCCTTAAAAAAAATCAAATTCTTAGAAATTAGCGATTTAATTCCTAAAAATCTTACAATACTTTCAAAAATTTGTGATTGTATTGAAACTCTTATCATTGAATGTGTTAGACAGAATCAAAAAGAAATTTCTAAATTATTACAAATTCAACATAATTTAAAAAATCTGATTATCACAAATTCTTTTCCATCATTTGATAAATCATTATTAAAATTTCATACTCTTTCGTTAACAAATATAAAATTTGTTAATAGAAATGAAAATTATACTATTCATTCTTTAGATATTTTGCAAGCTTGCACAAGATTAGAAAATTTGGAATTTTACAAATGGAATATTTATCCGGAAGAATGTCAAGAACTATCGAAGATTCATTTTCCAAATCTCAAATCCTTAAAATTTGAGTATTCGGTACTTCCTTTTACGGTTCTAAAAGGAATTATTGAAGTAAATGGATCTAATTTGGAGAAATTATGGTTTATATATGAAAATTATGAAGAGACTGAGTTGGAATCATTATCAATAACTATAAATCAATCTTGTAGACAATTATCATCTTTAACATTACAAATCTGTCAAGACAGAACTCGTAAATACCGAAATTTTATTGTACATCTTGGAGGAATTTTACAAAGATTAAAATATTTTACATTTAAAGAGCATATATTCGAATCACCAATTAATATAGCTAATGTTTTAATTATAGTGAAAAGATTTATATAAAATATTACCTTTTTTTTAATTTTTCTAATTAGTTAATTTAGTAATTAGCGTAATATTTTAGTAGTCAAATTACCAATTGTTCCAATTTGTTTGTTTATTAAATTCCGATCTACCAGTAGCCCAATGCGCAAATGCACGACATGTTCATGATGATCAAATCTCGGGAGTTTTTTTTTAATTTATTCCGTATTACTCAATAATCGAGAGTTTTATTAACAATCTTCTTAATTAATAGATTTTGTGCAATAATTGTAGTAAATATTACGAGAAAATCATATACGAATGAGTATACGCACAAGGTTTTACTTTGATATTGTTAAGTAATGAAAAAAAAAAAGGAATTCAAATTATTTTTTTATTATTTATACAACTTGAAACTTTAAAGTTTGGAATGACAAAAATATTTTTAGATTTAGGCAAAACTATAAATAATTTTTTAAATATTTTCATTATTATTTTCATTATACAGAAGAACATAGAATATTATCTAGTATCAAATAAATATTTTTTTTTTTTTTTTTTTTTTTTAAAAAAAAAAAAAAAAAGGAAAATATAAAAAAAAAATAAGTGAGTCAAGTATTAATAATTAATGACACATGATAATAAAAAAATTGTTTGATATTTAAATTAAATTGTAAGAAAAATTCACCAATTAATATATCATAGCATATCATACTAATTTTAGATTTTCCGTCCTAAACATTTATTATTTATGTATAAAAAAATTAGAAATTAATCGAACAAGAAAAGTACAAAATATTGTTTATAGATTGTTTTGATCATTTGACAATTTGTTTGATTGATTGATAAATGTAAAAAATCAAAATTGTTTGCTTGTTATACAAATGTCTTACAAACCGATTCATAATTATGACAATGAGTTTTTCATATTAAAGTTCTTAAAGTAAAGTACGTTGAATTTATCTTTATGGTCAATTACTTTCGTAGTACAATTTTTTTTAATTTAGCCGCGGATAATCCGAAAAATCAAAATTATCAAGAACGATTTCCGAACGAGATTTTCGTGCAATGAAAGACAACTACCCTTTCCTAAGATGCAAGGTTTACTTTATTTATTACTTAATTATTACAGTGTTACAAGAAGATATGGTCGGTTATAATAAATTTATGGGTTCTTTTATTCAATAAATAATTATGCATAAAAATGTGATATTAAACAAGCAATCAAATTTGAAACTAAAATAAATAAATACTCGAAATTTTAGACATCCTCTTAAAAGTTTTAGCACAATTTCTTTGATTCAAATAAATATAAACTCCCCCTTCATTTTTTTTTTTCATTTTTCAAACTTTATGTAACATTACATTAAAACGAAGTTTTTTTTTTTTAACAAATTAAAAAAAAAAAAAATAATAAAAATTTTTTTATAATGCTAAAATATTCACCTATCATAATTTTTTACATTATATTGCAATTAATAAGTTTATTACTATTAACTATATTAATCTTTTTATTGTTTAAATCAAAATCTCATTTTGCAAAGTGGACTTTGTTTCAACTTTTTATTTCTGCATTTGGGAATGGATTTTCTGCCTTACCACCAATAATTATGTATGGTAATGAATTAGTTAATCGGGCATTTGATTCTCCACTTTGTATTATAGCAAATAAAATTTCAAATTATACAATATATCCTTTAGAATTATTTTCCTTAGTAATAGCATTTTATTTATGGCACGTGTTAGTTACACATAGACTCGATATCGAGAAAAAATGTTTTTGGTACGTTTCTGGTGCAATTTGGTTATATACTATTATATTCAATATTATTGAGATAACTCATTCAAGTAAACAAAAAAATTGGGGAGTTAATGTTTCTCCTTTAAATTGTAAGGCAATTAAATGGTCAATTAATTTGGTTAGTTTTTATGCTTATGTTATACCAACTTCAATGATAACTTTTATCGGGGCGATCATGACATGTAAGAATTTCTCTAGTCATAACTTTTTTTTTTGCAGGAAAAAAACGTAATTTTTTTTTAATTATTCTTCTCATGTTTAGGTCATTCTTCGGTTATACTATACAGGCGTTGGAAAAATTATAATAATAATATGAATAGAACAACCGCGATTAGATTGGGACACGCTGTACGCTTACAAATTTGCTGTGTGACGATCATAGCTATGTTTTCACTCAATCTTATTCCAAGAATCGTGTTCTTTAATAAAAATGTTGATTCTCCAATAATAACATTTGGCTCTTTTACTTTAGCATCGGCGTACGTAAAAAAATTTTTATTATATTAAATGTCTCAACTTTTATTTAAATTTATTCTAATAAATAATTTTCTTTCTTTTTTTTTCATAGTGGAATAATATTGTTTCTGATTTTTGGAACAAACACTAAAGCAGCAATATTTCTTCCGTTTTGTTATTATGTTCCTCCTGACAAACAACGAATTCAGGAAGAACCAATCTGCGTCTTATAAGAAATTATGATATCATGAAAAAATTTATGTTATGAAAATTTGATCTGCATAAGACAACAAATATATATGTAGTCCCATGACCCAAATATTTCATCATTTGGGGAAGTATGGCTTATATTATCATTTTATATGTTATTACTAAGGAAGTATCACTGTTTCAATTTATTTTTTGACCGGGATTAGAAAATACTCGGAATATTTTTATTAAAAATTTCCTTTTTTTTTTTTTTTTTTAAAAAAAAAAAAAAAAAAAAAAAAAAAAAAAAAAA